>CM038146.1:2047821-2474595 GCA_021437245.1 Aegilops speltoides | reverse complement strand
CGCCTAAGTTATTAAAATCCTACCGAGTGGTAAGCCAGACTTCCATTCGGAGGCTTAGCTGCAGCTCAGTGCTCGCCTAAGTTATTAAAATCCTACCGAGTGGTAAGCCAAACCTCCCACTCGGGGGCTTAGCTGCAGCTCAGTGCTCGCCTAAGATAAAAGAAATCCTACCGAGTGGAGAGCAAACCTCCCACTGGGGCTTAGCTGCAGCTCGGTGCTCGCCTAAGATAAAGAAATCCCACCGAGTGGAGAGCAAACCTCCCACTCGGGGCTTAGCTGCAGCCAGTGCTCGCCTAAGGTATAAGAAATCCTACCGAGTGGAGAGCAAACCTCCCACTCGGAGGCTTAGCTGCAGCCAGTGCTCGCCTAAGATAAAGAAATCCTACCGAGTGGAGAGCAAACCTCCCACTCGGGGGCTTAGCTGCAGCTCGGTGCTGCGCCTAAGATAAAAGAAATCCTACCGAGTGGAGAGCAAACCTCCCACTCGGAGGCTTAGCTGCAGCCAGTGCTCGCCTAAGATAAAGAAATCCTACCGAGTGGAGAGCACACCTCCCACTGGGGCTTAGCTGCAGCTCAGTGCTCGCCTAAGATAAAAGAAATCCTACCGAGTGGAGAGCAAACCTCCCACTCGGAGGCTTAGCTGCAGCCCAGTGCTCGCCTAAGATAAAAGAAATCCTACCGAGTGGAGAGCAAACCTCCCACTCGGGGGCTTAGCTGCAGCTCAGTGCTCGCCTAAGATAAAAGAAATCCTACCGAGTGGAGAGCAAACCTCCCACTCGGGGGCTTAGCTGCAGCTCAGTGCTCGCCTAAGGAATAAGTCGACTGCAGTAGGCATCTCGCTGTTAACCTGCAAAGAGCAATTCAAGCCAAGAGCAATTATTTCCAAACATCCAATCTAAATTTAGGTCGACACCTAAAGTAACCGAGAGTGCTCAGGCACTAAGCCTGTTAAAGTTTTATCGGTTACAATTCCACTCGGCATACCGAGGCAAATTTAAGATCAAGGAAAGTTTTTTACCCCTCCTGTGGAGGGCTGGATGGAGCAACGAACTCGTCAAGGTCAATCCCGTCGGCAATCCGCGTGGCAGCAGCAATGAAAGTCTCCATGAAGGTCCTGAAGTCGTGCTTTTTGGTGTTGGCCACTCGGAGAGCCGCCAGCTTATCTTCTCGGGCTTCCTTGCAATGGACTCGCGCCAGACACAGAGCGACGTCTGCACCGCACCGCGCCGAAGACTTCTTCCACTCTTGCACTCGGTCCGGGACGGCGTTTAGTCGAGCCATCAATGACTCGAGGTCATTTTGGAGTGTCTCACCGGGCCAGAGCGTCGAGTCGATGCGGGACGTAGCAACCTTCAGTCTTGCGAGATAGTCCACGACAGCAGCAACACGGGATTCCAGTCGGAAGATGTTCATGGCAGTTTCATCGTTCACCGGGAATTGACAGGGTCAAGGTTCGTCTCCAGCTGGCTGGTTTCTTCTTCAAAGTTGCGGCAGAACTCTGCAAAGACAAAACCCCGAATCAGGAAAACAGTCGAATGGAAACATAACAGTGATAGAGGCAAAGGTGTCCCGTCTTTCGATGAGATGGTGGATTTCGCTTTGGTGGAAGTCGACTTTGACGATCCGACTACGAGCGTGCGAGGACGTCGCGCCTTAGCAATCGCTAAACCAACTCCGAGAGGTTATTGACCACGCCGGAGCACGATCAACCTGACCACGAGGGTCTATTTCCTGCGAGCAAACGAAGAACAAGCAAGAAACTGAGATTGCAATCTGGATATCGCGAATATAAGATGAAAGCTTTATTGATCAAGGTGGGGTTCTGTGACGCCTTTGTCTGGTCGTTGAACACAAACGAAGTACGCGAAGTTGCAGCTATGGCGAACTTTTGATCTAAACAAAACCCAAAGTCTAAACGGTGCCCTAAGGGCTGTATATATGGGGGAAGAGGAGGGAATTTCGTGGCCCTTGAGGGTGGGGTCCGAAACCAACCCTATCTCTTGTTTCCCCACACATACGGACTCTAAAAATAGCCTATACTTAAGTATTTCGAAATTACATGGGCCTGGCCCAATAATAAGGTGACGCAGCACCTAGAATAGCCTATGGACGAATATTATGAAGTGGCATCTTGTATATTTCGTCCAAGGCTTCATGCACTCCTTATGGTGGCTTCAAAGTCCTGAAATCATCACTTGTAACTCCGTTCTTGATCCTTGCGCATGCCATCGACTCCATGCGTGTTCTTGCTCCAATGTTCATCCTTCTCCAAGCTAGGCCCTTCATTTGTAAGCAAAACAAATGTATCCAATTTAGGCAGCATCATATTCTCATGAACATTAAAATCATTACCAAGAAACGAAAGTACCTGATAATTTAATTGGCGTGCGCGAGCTCTAGTAATTGGTCCCGTATATGTAACATTAGGGGCTGTGGGTGTAACAATGGTATTGATGTCCTCATCATCCTCCCCTTCTTGAAATGAAGTCGTCCTCGACGGAAGCTCATCTTCCTCACCCAAATAAGGCTTCAAATCTGCAATGTTAAAAGTGGGACTAACCCCAAAATCTGCAGGTAGCTCAAGTTTATATGCATTATCATTTATTTTCTCTAACACCTTAAAAGGACCTGCAGCACGTGGCATTAGCTTTGATTTGCGCAAATCAGGAAATCTATCCTTACGCAAATGTAACCAAACAAGATCTCCAGGTGCAAACACAACATGTTTTCTACCCTTATCTCCAGCAAGTTTATATTTAGCCTTCATACGCTCAATGTTTTCCTTAGTTAACTCATGCATTTTTAAAATCAATTCAGCACGTTCTTTAGCATCAAAATTAACCTTCTCCGAAGATGGAAGAGGCAACAAATCAATAGGTGCACGAGGTAGGAAACCATACACAATTTCAAAGGGCACATCTTAGTAGTAGAATGCAATGAACAATTATAAGCAAATTCAATATGAGGCAAGCATTCCTCCCACATTTTCTTATTATTCTTTAGAACAGCCCTAAGCATAGTAGACAATGTTCTATTGACTACTTCAGTTTGTCCATCAGTTTGGGGGTGACAAGTAGTACTAAAAAGCAGTTTAGTCCCCAACTTAGCCCATAAACATCTCCAAAAGTGGCTAAGAAATTTAGTATCACGATCTGAAACAATAGTATTTGGCACACCATGCAAGCGAATAATTTCACGAAAGAACAAATCAGCAACATTGACAGCATCATCGCTTTTATGACATGGTATAAAGTGTGCCATTTTCGAGAATCTATCCACGACAACAAATATGCTATCCCTCCCCTTCTTTGTTCTAGGTAAACCTAAAACAAAGTCCATAGATATATCCTCCCAAGGAACACTAGGTACAGGCAAAGGCATATATAAACCATGAGGATTGAGTCGTGACTTAGCTTTTTGACATGTATTGCAGCGAGCAATAAAACGCTCAACATCCCGTCTCATCTTTGGCCAAAAGAAATGTGTAGCAAGTACGTCCTCCGTCTTCTTCACGCCAAAGTGTCCCATTAATCCTCCTCCATGCGCCTCCTGCAACAACAAAAGACGAACGGAGCTAGCTGGAATGCATAGCTTGTTAGCACGGAACACAAATCCATCATTAACGACAAACTTGTTCCATGTTCTTCCTTCTTTACAATTCTGCAATACATCTTTAAAATCAGCATCATGCACATATTGATCTTTGATGGTCTCCAAACCAAATATTTTGAAGTCAAGTTGTGAAAGCATAGTATAGCGACGAGACAATGCATCAGCAATAACATTTTCTTTACCCTTCTTGTGTTTAATGACATAAGGGAAAGTCTCAATGAATTCAACCCATTTAGCATGTCTACGATTCAGTTTAGCTTGACTTTTAATATGTTTCAAAGATTCATGATCAGAATGTATAACAAATTCTTTGGGCCATAAATAATGTTGCCATGTTTCTAAAGTCCGAACAAGAGCATATAATTCTTTATCATAAGTAGAGTAATTCAGACTAGGCCCACTCAATTTTTCAGAAAAGTATGCAACAGGTTTGCCATCTTGTAATAACACACCTCCTAATCCAATTCCACTAGCATCACATTCAAGCTCAAAAGTCTTATTAAAATCAGGAAGTTGGAGTAAAGGAGCATGTGTCAACTTATCTTTCAATACCGTGAAGGCTTCTTCCTGTGCGGTACCCCAAACAAAATGCACATCCTTCTTTGTAAGCTCATTGAGAGGTGCAGCAATGGTGCTGAAATCTCTCACAAAACGCCTATAGAATCCAGCGAGGCCAAGAAAACTCCTCACTTGTGTGACCGTTTTGGGCTGCGGCCAACTCTCAATAGCTTCAATCTTGGCTTTATCAACTTCAATTCCCTGTGGAGTAACAACATAGCCAAGAAAAGACACTCGGTCGGTGCAAAAGGTGCACTTCCCAAGGTTACCAAACAAACGTGCATCACGTAGAGCAATAAAAACAGCACGTAAATGTTCCAAATGATCCTCCAAAGATCTGCTATAAATCAATATGTCATCAAAGTAAACTACCACAAATCGTCCAATGAAAGCACGTAAAACTTTGTTCATTAATCTCATGAACGTACTAGGTGCATTAGTTAACCCAAAAGGCATGACTAACCACTCATATAATCCAAACTTAGTTTTAAATGCTGTTTTCCATTCATCCCCCAATTTCATACGAATTTGATGGTATCCACTACGCAAATCAACTTTGGAGAATATTGTAGAACCACTCTATTCATCAAGCATATCATCTAGCCTAGGAATAGGATGACGATAACGAATAGTAATATTATTAATGCCTCTACAATCAACACACATACGTGATGTACCATCCTTTTTCGGCACTAGAATAATAGGAACAGCACAAGGACTAAGGGATTCGCGTATATAACCTTTGTCGAGCAGCTCTTGTACTTGTCGCATAATCTCCTTCGTCTCCTCTGGATTGGTACGGTATGGCGCACGGTTTGGCAGTGAAGCACCGGGAATTAAGTCAATCTGATGCTCAATCCCTCGAATAGGCGGTAATCCCGGTGGCACGTCTTGTGGAAAGACGTCAGCGAACTCCTGCAAAATGTTAGTGATAGCAGGAGGCAAAGAGGAAGGCACGTCCTCGAATGAAAATAATGCCTCTTTGCACACAAAAGCATAGCAAACAGATTTGCTAGAATCTAGCTCATCAATATCAGATTTGGTGGCAAGTAAACATGCACTTTTCAATTTAATTTCAGAAGCAACACTAGATGGTTTATTATTAGGCTTCATTTGTTGCTCAAATTCTTTTGCCACAATCTGATTTTCACTCTTATTTTCTCCTGTTTTGCTTTATTAGCTCTATTAATATCATCTTTCAAAATGGAATCAGGAGTCATAGGAAGCAAAGTAATATTTTTATCCTTATGAACAAGAGTATACTGATTGTTTCTACCATGGTGTACAGAATTTTTATCAAATTGCCATGGTCTACCAAGTAATAAGGAACATGCTTGCATAGGTACCACATCACAATCAACATAATCAGCATATGTAGAGATACTAAAATGCACACGAACAGTACGTGTTACCTTAACCTTGCCGCTGTTGTTGAACCATTGGATGTAGTAAGGATGTGGATGTGGTCTTGTGGTGAGAGATAGCTTCTCCACCATCTCCATGCTAGCCAAGTTGTTGCAGCTCCCTCCATCTATGATGACACGAATAGAACGTTCCTTCACAACTCCTTTGTATGGAACAAATTATGCCTCTGATTTTGCTCAGCTTGTGTAACCTGCACACTCAAAACACGTTGAGCAACTAAACATTCATACCTGTCGGCATCTTCACAGCCATGTATTGTGTCTCATGATCGAATCATCTCCACCGTGTTCCTCATGTGTAATAAGAGCCAAAGTCTCCTCATCATAGTCACTAGCGGACTCATACCCACCATCCTCAAGAGCAATCATCACACGCTGAGATTTGCATTCTCTCGCAAAATGTCCTCTTCCCTTACAACGACGACAAATAATATCACTTGTGTGCCCTGTTGACGCCATGGAAGAAGAACTCTGTGCAGGCCCGGCAGGTGTGCTCTTGGCGATAGTGGTGGTTGTGCGCTTTCTTGTATCACGGTTGGAGGTGGCACTGAAGGAGGTGATGGTGCGGTGGAAGTAGATGATGCACGTGGTGTCCATGATGAAGGTCGACTGCGAGAAAAGTTAGTGCGGCGCCAATGCTCGTCGATCCTGCACTTCACGCTCAGCTTTACAAGCAAGATGGAATAAACGAGTGATATTATTATAATCCTTATAGTCTAGAATGGTCTGAATCTCTATTTAATCCACCCGTAAAACGTGCAAGCATAGCTTCATTCTCCTCAACAATACCACATCTAATCAAGCCGGTTTGTAATTCCCGATAATATTCTTCTAGAGAATTTTTTCCTTGTCTTAAGCGCTGCAATTTTTGAAGTAATTCACGTTGATAATATGGTGGAACCCAACGAGTACGCATAGCAGTTTTCAAAGCAGCCCAAGTAGCTGGAACAGGATATAATCTACAATGTTCGGACCACCAAACACATGCAAAGCTAGTGAAAGCACAAACAGCAGCAGGAACACGTCTCTCCTCAGGATATTGTAAACATGTAAATCGTTGTTCAGTTTCTAACTCCCAAGTAAGATATATATCGGAACATATCTACCCTCAAATGGTGGAATATTCAATTTCAGTTTAGGGAGATGGTCATGATCTCGTACTGAGGGGAGCCCTAACATTGCCATTATTTGCATGTGGACGACCTGGTGGTTGTGGTGCTGGTGGTTGCACGTAGTTCGATGTTGATCAACCTCATCCTCATACTCGCCCGCATACTCATCATCCTCCTCGGTACCAGCAGCAGCAGATAGCAGGAGCCATAGAAGCACCAACAGCGAGCAGCGGCACCAGAATTTTGTCTCGCTCAATAGGAACACGCTGAGCTCGCCCATACTGATTCGGAAGGGGCGTAGTTGTTGTCAAGCAGAGGTGCGATAGGTGCATCCGGCGGTGGTTGTGGAAAACGCGCGAGCAATTCATCAAACTTGCTATCAAGCTTTGTTTCAAACGTCTTCTCAATGCCATCTATCTTCTCCATGGCCTCGTCAAATCTGTTTACCACATCTTGCACCTGTCCACTCATCATTTGCTGAAATTTATCATGTAGCTGTTTGTTCGTCAGGTTCTCCCAGTCAGTCTCGTCGGCTTGTGATCCTGCCATGGTTAGCAGCAAAAGAAACACACAAGAATATGATCCTACAGACTACTAGGAAGTGGTGGTGGTGGGTGTCACAAATCCATCAAGCAAATCTCAAATTCTTACCAGTTCTTACCCAGCAGCAGGAGGTGATCGGCAACCGTTGTAATCAAAACTCTCAAAAGCTTGGATAGAGCGATTGCCAGGGAGAGTCAAACGCACGACGTAGATGTATGTGGAGCTGGGAAGGCTTATAATATGGTAGCAAAAAGGGTCAGCAATAATCAATTCAGAGATGCAAAGTTGAATAAACGCTCAACGACGGTACAGTGCTGGTCCTAGGCTAGACCGTGCTAGAGACGCGAGCCTAGAACACCAACAAAATCACGGCGCGGCACGTAAACAAGTGAGGATCACACTCTGAATTTTTTTTTCTCTTTTTTTTTCTTTTTTTTTTGCACTTTTTTTCCTCTTTTTTTTTTGCTCCGCAACAAATTTTTTTCGAAAAAGTCTACAAATGGTCTAAAAACTGCCTAGCCAGAATTTTCCAGACTTAGTTTTTTTTTTTTGAAACTGGAACTATTTTTCTTCTGCGGATGGCTCGGAAGTTGGGGAGTCCTCTGCTGTCACGACTCGGAGTATCGCGTGATCTGGAAATCGAGAACAATGCAACAACCATGGACTCGGACTAGGACTGGTGGCGGAGATGAATCTGTGGAACTCGGACTGGTGGCGAAGATGAATTTGGTGGACTCGGATGGGCGTGATGGCGGCGGATATGTGGTGGCGATATGGATTCGGATTGGCGGTGAATATGTGGTGGTGGTATATGGCAGCGGCGACGTGACAACCTGTGAATGTAACTCAAACTCTAAAAGACTAGACGCTAAGACCAGCAACTTGACACGACGATGCAACCGCAAATTCAACAAAGCAAATCTGTAAAAGATTATGCAAAGGCTCAGATTGGTTGGATGGGATGAACTAACCCTAATTTTTTTGTGGCTTTTTCGTGGACTATAGGTATGAAGAACAGACTCGATCTAAACTACGAAAAGCTGTAAAATCTCACCGAGCAACCCGGAAATCTGATACCACTTGATAGAGGCAAAGGTGTCCCGCCTTTCGATGAGATGGTGGATTTCGCTTTGGTGGAAGTCGACTTTGATGATCCGACTACGACGTGCGAGGACGCCGCGCCTTAGCAATCGCTAAACCAACTCCGAGAGGTTATTGACCACGCCGAGCACGATCAACGACCACGAGGGTCTATTTCCTGCGAGCAAACGAAGAACAAGCAAGAAACTGAGATTGCAATCTGGATATCGCGAATATAAGATGAAAGCTTTATTGATCAAGGTGGGGTTCTGTGGACGCCTTTGTCACAAACGGCACGTGAAGTTGCAGCTATGGCGAACTTTTGATCTAAACAAAACCCAAAGTCTAAACGGTGCCCTAAGGGCTGTATATATGGGGAAGAGGAGGGAATTTCGTGGCCCTTGAGGGTGGGGTCCGAAACCAACCCTATCTCTTGTTTCCCCACACATACGGACTCTAAAAATAGCCTATACTTAAGTATTTCGAAATTACATGGGCCTGGCCCAATAATAAGGTGACGCAGCACCTAGAATAGCCTATGGACGAATATTATGAAGTGGCATCTTGTATATTTCGTCCAAGGCTTCATGCACTCCTTATGGTGGCTTCAAAGTCCTGAAATCATCACTTGTAACTCCGTTCTTGATCCCTTGCGCATGCCATCGACTCCATGCGTGTTCTTGCTCCAATGTTCATCCTTCTCCAAGCTAGGCCCTTCATTTGTAAGCAAAACAAATGTATCCAATTTAGGCAGCATCATATTCTCATGAACATTAAAATCATTACCAAGAAACGAAAGTACCTGGTAATTTAATTGGCGTCTTGTGAGCTCTAGTAATTGGTCCCGTATATGTAACATTAGGGGCTGTGGGTGTAACAATGGTATTGATGTCCTCATCAAACAATTGGAAGAATTGGTCGAGTGAAGAAGGTTACCTTCGAGCTTAAGGAACAATTTCTTAGCAAGACTGCCCAAGAAGCTTTCCAGCTCGTTCTTCTTTCCAGCCATTAGGAGGATCTTCTCGGTCGATTCTTCTTGTCAGCCTTCATTCGCTCAACATCCTTCTTTGGCGGTGGCGAGCAACCTTCAGATTGGCGTTATCCTGTTCGAGCTTGGCGGCTGAGGCCAGTTTGTCATCAGCAAGCTTGATCTTCTCAGACAGCTCAAGCTCTTTCTTCCTTTGGGCCTCCTTCACCTTGTCTGTAAATCACAGCAAAGTCAAACGTGAAGCAAATGAGGGGAGAAAAGAGTCGTCGAAATCTCACCAAACATACCTTTGGTCTCCTCCTTCGCCTTCGTCAGATTCTCTTGCACTAGCTTCAAGTCCAACTCGAGCTGAATATGCTTCGCTCCATTCAAGATAGCGTGCCGCAAGATCACAAGATTTCTACGAAGGGTCAGTTGCAAAAGTATCAGAGATAATCCACTTCCGAGTGAATAAAGAAGAATGGTGCGTTTCTAAGACTACAGTCGAATGCAAGCATTCGACCGTAGTCTCGGGGACTACACCCAGTGGGTGCACTCAGCGTGCCCCCACTGGTCTTGTTCAAGACATAGTCGACCAGTCGATCAGAAAAAAAAAAAAAAAAGAGTCGACCAGTCGACCGAAGCTTCTTCAGATCGTAATCAATCGCCGGTGATCGACCACGATCTCGGGACTACACCTAGTGGGTGCACTCAGCGTGCCCCCACCGGCTTCGTAAACCTAGTCGCTCCATTCGGATAATGATCAACATCTACTTAGTAAGCCTAAGACCGATCGCCAGCAATGACCTTAGCCTTGGGGATTACACCAGCCGGTGCACTCAGCGTGCCCCGCTAATACGGAGTTTTTACCAACACACCTAGTGGGTGACTGCTATGAATTCCGAAAGAAAAGTTTTGATAGCATATCCTAACAGTAATGTGGTGGTCGATCGACCAACATTGCTCAAGGGGCGAGCTGGCATCATAAGCTGCTTGGCTCGCTTCCCGAGCGATCTTCACCTGCTCCATCATGATCCCTGCTTGACGGATCGCCTCTTTAGCAGCATCAGCCTGGTCCTCCGGGACGTGGTGCGTGGTGAAGATCGAAGGTTGTCCAGCACTCGACGAAGTGGGTCGAGCACTCGTCAACGGATTCGCGAAGGATACGGTATGTCGAGTGCCGACCTCTCCTTCCGTCACCACGGTCTCGGGCACCGTCACACCTTGGGCTTCCTTGCCAGTAGATGCCTTCCTGCTCCTCCTAGTCCTCAATGGCTCCTCATCTTCATCATCGTCGTTAGGAAGAGTGATGATGTCATTAGTTGGAGCTTCAGAAAAGAGTTAAGGTCAGAAATCTTGAGTCAGTCGACTAAGAACAAGAATTAAAGATATAGTACCGGGATTTGAGGTGGCGGCGTCCTCCATCTCATGGTCGTCAGCCTTAGCTGAAGTTTCGGAAGTCGCAGCGCTGAAGATCCAAAGAATCAGTCGACCGATTCAAGTATCAACCAGAGACAAAATTTATATAGAACAAGAAGATTTAAGCAATATGTTTACCCTGAGATAGTGGGGATGGACACTTTCATCTTTGGCAGAGGCTTGGTTGTCCTCAACGGAACTACCTTCGCCTGCTTTGGCACTTTCTCAGTCGGCACCGGAGAAGCGGTCCGAGGGCGTTTGGTCGACTGCGAGGCAGTCGCGACTCCCTTACCGCGTTCAGCCGAAGGGTCGTGCACAAGTTTTGACCGCCTTTCCAAGCGCGGTGGTGCGACTTCCTCCTCCTCATCCTCGTCATCAGCGTCCTCGTCATCGTCATCATCGTCGTCGTCGTCTCCTGCAGCATCTGAATCCCACTCCTCCTGGCTCTCACCTCCACCGCTTCCCCTCCTCGCCGGAATCTGGGCGCCGTTGGGCATTGAGTATAGCTCGTGAGGGCCCGAAGTATCAAAGCGAATTCATCGACCAAGCTATGAAGCACACTCGGCGGACATACAACGAAAAATGAACAAGTGTACCTTATCCGAACGTTGTCACGATCAAGCGGAGAAATCCTCCGGGATCCGCGAGGATTGTCCTTGTTTCCAGTGATCGAAGCCATCCATCTTTCCACTACAGCATCGTCGACTGCCTCCGGGTGGACGCGAGTTTCGTCTTCGGTGCCGCAATACAACCACATACAGTGACTCCGGAATTGAAGGGGCTGGATTCGCCTCCGAAGAAAAACCTCCAGGAGGTCCATGCCAGTCACTCCGTCCCTAACCAGCTGCACCACGCGGTCCATCAGCATCTTCACTTCAGCCCTCTCTTCAGGAACAACCTTCAGGGAGGAGGGTCTATTCACTCGACTCATGGTGAATTCAGGGAGGCCAGTCGACTGCCCCGGCGTCGTCTCATTCCGGCAATAGAACCAGGTCGACTGCCAACCCCTAACCGACTCGAGAAAATGCATAGCTGGGAAGGTGCTTTTGTTCCTCAACTGGACTCCTAAACCACCACACATCTGGACTACTTGGGTCTTCTCGTCACCAGGGCTTGCCTTCTTCACAGTCTGAGAGCGACATGTGAAGATGTACTTGAACAAACCCCAGTGCGGTCGACAGCCCAGGAAGTTTTCGCACATAGACACAAACGCGGCAAGGTATGCGATGGAGTTTGGAGTAAAATGGTGGAGCTGGGCTCCGAAGAAATTCAGAAAACCTCGAAAGAAGACACTCGGTGGCAACGAAAAACCTCGGTCGACATGGGTGGCCAAAAGCACGACTCACCCTCTTCGGTTGAGGCTGCCACTCGGCCAGAAGTCTCATGGCGCCGTGGGGAATCAATCCGTCGTCACCATATCGAGGAGATCCTTCTCCTCGATCGCCGATGGATCCGATCTCCTCGACCCAGCCTTTCGGCAGTTTGATCTCGACGAAGAACCACCGCGACCGGTGGATCTCCCTTCGCCTTCTCGCCGCCGACGCCTTTCTCCGCCATCGACGCCTTCTTCAAGGCGCTCTAACATCGTCGTCTTCTCTTTGCCCATGGACGCCGGCGGAATGCGCAAGGGGAGAGATGGCGAGGGAGCAGCAGCGGGGGCGGAGAGCGGAGACAGAGAGAGCTAAGGAGGAAAGAACAAGGTACTGTGCACGAGCCTCCGGGAGTTGCATTTATAGCGTCCCTTCCGAGTGGATGACAGGTGGACCCAAGCAATCCAATCATATCCCGAGCAGCCGCACTGCGTGATACGTGGCTGAAAAAGCGGCGCGAGATCGGCGTCCTCAGAACGCCCCATCCTAGCGCCGCAGATCCGCTCCGTTGCCAAGCGCTACCCCAAATTTCGTATCCCGCGAGATCCGCGAGCGACAGATCAGTCTGTCAAGTGCGAGATCTCCTGCGATCGGTTGCTCGGAAATAACAAAGGAAGTCACTCGACTAAAGAACAAGAATGGATCAAGTCGACTGAAGAGAAGTTTCTTGTTATCAACAGAGAAGATCTTGATCCAAGACAACACGTAGCCAGAATGCAAAAGGCAGTCGGAAACAACGTCAACTCCTCCTTCACTCAAGCCTCAATCCATTCGGGGGCTAATGATGGATTCATGTACCTAGGGTAGGGTCATAGGCCTGACCTAAACGTCCTACCCAAGGGCACTCATAGAAGAGATCATCTTCCAGTCGACCAAAGAGGAATCCACTCGACTAGACTGGAAGGACTCGACCATGGAAGACTCACTCGACCATGAAGACTCACTCGACCACCAGAAGGTCAGAAGGCACTCCGCAGCGCAACGGTTTGCTATTGAATAGACTTAATGATAGTTAAAGCGCCTTATGAGGGGCGTTACCAGTAACCCCCCTGGCTTAATGTACTTTAATCCCTCCATTATGTGGGCTGGCTGGGGTCCTGGCGCACTCTATATAAGCCACCCCCCTCCACAGATAGGAGGGTTCAGATTCTTGTAATACTCATACTCATAATCCACTCGACCGCCTCAGGGCTCCGAGACGTAGGGCTATTACTTCCTCCGAGAAGGGCCTGAACTCGTACATCCTTTGTCTTCACAACTACTCCATAACTAGAACATCGCCTCCCTTACCTACCCCTACTTCTCTTGTCGGACTTAGAACCACGACAGCCGGTGCCCCAAGCGACACCCGGCGCTTGGGTTCGCTCGAGGTCGCCGGTTGTTAATTTGGCCCAAACGGCGCTAAAAGAGACCTCAAGGCGATGGGCCGATTTTTGGTCACGAGCTAAAAATCGCTTTGGGGGGCCTGTTGGGGACACGGCTGGAGATACTCTTACAAACATGTTCGATAGGTTTTGCAAATCATTTAGGTTTCAACATATTTCATGCTTCAAATGATTTTACTTTTTAGGTTTCTTTTTTCTTTCTAGAAATTTAGTGGTTCGGAATTTTTTATGGTTTAGAGTATTGTGATGTTTCAATTTCTTGCAGGTGGTGATTTGAATCAAGGTATTTCTACTGTATTTTCTGGCCGAAAACACGAGGGGCAGGGGAAAATGAATCATACTGTAGCATGAATATGTTTAAATATGTACATTGATTATCATAATCATGAACAGACACATTAATTAATTTTGGCTCTTGGAAATATAAACAGTATTATTAAGGTAGAACAACATGCATATTGATGTGGGCAACAATATCAAAATTTGAGGTATGAATAACAAACAATCAGACGAAGAGAAAAACAAACTTATAGATCTAGATATATATAACAGCCCGTAAAGATTTGATTCAGCGTTCAAACTCATGGTGAGCGTATAAGGGCATCTCCAGCCGCGCCCCCAACAGGCCCCCCCAGGCCACTTTTTCGGCGCCGGCGCTGAAAAAACGGCCCAGTCGCGCCCCCAGGACGCCGAAAATCGCCGGTTCGGACCTTTTTTCCGCCCGGCGGTCACAGTCGAACCCGCGGCTGGGAGCCGTTGGGGGCTCCGGCGCTAGGGAAAAGCACGCCTGGCCCACACCGACAGGGGAAAAGTCAAGGTTTTCTTCCCCCGACTCGCCACGCACCCCCCGCGCCCTCGGCCACCACTAGCTATATCCCGGCGACGGCCGCCGGCCTACTCCGCTAGATAGCCATCCCCCGCTGGAAAATAGCAGCGCTTCGCCGCGGCAGCCCCTCCCGTAGCAGCTGGGCGTTTCCGGCCGCCGTTTCCGGCCGCGGAGGCCCGGTTTAACGGCGGGTACACGCCCACCGAGCGCAACGTGTTTGGCGTTTTGACTGTCTCGGCGATGGACTCGGATGAGGAGGAAGAGCTCGCCGCGCTGCTGGAGGAGGAAGCCGCGGCCGACGTCCGGGAAGAAGAGCATCTGATGGTGCTCGCCGCCCTCGCCAGCTGGCTTTGGCGAGCAATGAAAAGCAGCGTCGAGGTGGCTCGGCGCCGGGTGGATGAAAGCAAAGAACCGCATCGCTCGCAAGGCTCTGCATGCTCTACTCCGACTACTTCGCCGATGCTCCACTTCATGGCGAGAGAACATTTCGGCGCCGTTATCGGATGAGCCAAAGCTCTTCCTCGAGATTGTGAATTTCATCCGGAGTTCGACAACTACTTCAAGTGCAAGATGGATTGTCTTGGCGCTCTTGGATTCACCTCCATCCGAAGTGCACGACAGCGATGAGGATGCTTGCATATGGAGCTCCCAGTGATTCACTCGACGACTATGGGCGCATGGCCGAGTCCACCAGCATAGAGTGTTTCTACAAGTTCGTCGGGCGGTGGTGGCGTGTTTGGGCCACAATACTTGAGAACTCCCAATGCGGAAGACACCGCCGGATCCTAGCCTGAATGCAGCAAGAGGATTTCTGTGATGCTTGGAAGCATCGATCGCATGCATTGAAATGGAAAAACTGCCCATTTGGTTGGCGGGGGATGTACAAAGGCGCCAAAGGCGGTTGCAAGTGTGGTGCTTGAGGTGGTAGCCACACAGACCTCTGGATTTGGCACTCCTTCTTTGGTATGCCAAGAACTCACAATGACATCAACGTGCTGCAGTGCTCTCCTGTTTTCGCCAAGCTCGTTGAGGGCCATTCTCCTCCGGTGAACTTCGAGATCAATGGGCACCAATACAACAAGGGGTACTATCTAGCTGACGGCATCTATCCGAGATGGTTGACATTTGTGAAGACGATCTCAAACCCTGTGGCAGGAGGCAAGAACGCCTGGTTTGCGAAGCTTCAGGAGGCTTGCAGGAAGGATGTCGAGCGGGCATTTGGTGTGCTCCAATCTCGATTCGCTGTTGTTCGGTACTCCGCTCAGACCTCGTCGAAAGATCAAATGTGGGAGATCATGACTTGCTGTGTCATCTTGCACAACATGATCATCGAGAGCGAGCAAGAAGACCCAGTGTTTGAAACTGAACCATACTACAGGCAGGGTCCTCTAGCCGAAGTTGATCACCAGCTACCGGCAACTTGGACTGCCTATCTCAAGATATCGTCAGAGATCCGAGACCCACAGTGCATCATCAATCGCAGAAGATCTGATTGAGCACCCATGGAGGCTCAAGGGGGACGCCGCGTGATGAAATACGAGTTTTTATTTGTTGAACTATATAATTTGTATTGAACTATTTGTTGTTGTAGTATTTTCTTGAAGTATTTGATTTTTCTACGATGAAATATGTGATAAGGAATAATTGTGTTGATAATTGAACGCCGAGACACGGCGAAACCACGTCGAATATGGGCCTATTCTCGCCCATATGGGCCGTTTATTCACCGAAATTGGGCTGCAAAGTGGGCCAATTTCGGCGTCTGGGGGCGAGCTAGGGGCGACGACTGGGCGCGAAACCGCCCCCAGCGCCGAGTGTATCACCGGCTCGCCCCCAGGGGGCGATTTGTATGCGTCCTGGGGGGCAACGGCTGGAGATGCCCTAATGCCTAGCCCAAGTACGTCATGCATGGTTAGGAAGGACACAAGTATAATGTCGAAAGAAGATGTCGCCACTGCCATCGGAGGAGGACCACAACACTCTTCGGCAGTCACTCTCTCTGGTCTCACAAACTTGTTTTCGTTCCATTTTTTTTAGATTAATTCATTTGAACTTTTACTTTGAGAAAATATCACGTATTAGTTAGGGTGTCTTGTTGGGTATAGGCACATAGGTAGGTGGACTTAATTACCTATGTAAGCTTGATTATGTTTTATTTCCTAGAATCCTTGATTTGTATTGCATGACTAAAATATGAGAGAACCATTTAAAAAGATGACGACAGAAAAATAAAAGGAATTAAGGAGGTGTGGCAACGCAAGTATGAAATCTTCATAGCTTTGAAATTATTGTCTGGCACGATTAATGAAAATCAACCAATAGTGCATCTCTATAAATCACAAAAGATCGATGAAGAAGTTTGGAGAAGCAGCATGGAACATCAGATGTAAGTACATGTGGTAGGGAACTCCTATACGCCGCATTTTGCGGCGAGTAGTCGCCCTTTCGCACAGAGCCAGCTCACCTGGGCCGGCCCATTTGCGGTAGGGGTGGAAAATCATAAAAATAAAAATGCTCCAGCAATAACACTCGAACACACAACCTCTCTGTAACGTGCGCCTTGCGCTAGCTACCTCAACTAGCTACCTCACGTGTTAACTTGCCATCGCGAATATTAAAGAACCTAGCTCTAAAACTTAAAAAACAAGAACCATAAGCCGTTGCAGATCTAATCTTTTTCTAAAATTTTGAACATGAATTTTTGAACCATGAACTTTATTTGGTAAAATAATTGTATTTATGGAAAAAAGCAAAAAATTGAATAGGAGAACTTTTCAAGAAATTACGAACAGTTTTGTGAAAATGCAAACAAATTTATTTTTTTTCCTTTTCGTTTGAACAAATTGATGAAACCGCAAACACTTTTCAAAATGTGAATAAATTTTGAAACCGCACATTTTTTGAATTGTGAAAAAAAATTGAAACTGCAAACATTTTTCAAATTGTGAACAAATTTTGAAACATGAACAAATTTCAAATTCGTGAAAAATTGAGGATATTTTTCGAATTGTGAACAAATTTTGAAACCGTAAACATTTTCCAAATGGTGAACAAATTTTGAAACATGAATAAATTTAAAATTCGTGAACAAAATTATTAAAATTCGAACATTTTTAATCCGCAAATTGTTTTAAACTGCAAACATTTTTGGAATTGTGAATTTTTTTTGAAACATGAACATATTTCAAATTTGTGAACAAAATTATAAAATTATGAACATTTTCAAAATTCTGAACAAATTTTGAAACCATAATTGTTTTCTAATTCTGAACAACTTTTAAAACATGAAGAAAATTCAAATTTGTGAAAAAAGTATAAATGATGAACATTTTCCGAATGTACGAACAAATTTTGAAAACTGTAAACATTTTTGAATTGTGAACAAATTTTGGAACATGAATAAATTTCAAATTCATGAACAAAATTCGAAAAATGCGAACATTTTTCGAATATATGAACAAATTTTGAAACTAACATTTTTAAAATTGCAAATCAATTTTTAAACATGAACAAATTTCAAATTGTTGAACAAAATTAAAATTTTGAACATTTTTGAATTCCGAACAAATTTTGAAACCATATTTCTTTATATTGTGCCCAAATTTTAAAACACGAATAAATTTGAAATTCATGAACAATCATTGTGAACATTTTTCTAATCGGCGAACAAATTTTGAAAACCATGAACATTTTTGAATTGCGAACAAATTTTTGAACATAAACAAATTTCAAATTCGTGAACAAAATTATAAAATTGTGAACATTTTTCGTTAAACTATGAACATTTTTTGAATTGTGAACAAATTTTGAAATATGATGCAATTCCAAAATTCGTGAAGAAAATTATAAAATTGTGAATTGTGAATTTTTTTGAATTGTGAATTTTTTTGAAACCGTGATTTTTCTTAAATTATGCACAAAGTCTGTATCCTTGAATTTTTTTGAATTGTGCACAAATTTTAAATTAAAAAAAAACGAAATAGAAACAAAAAAACAGAAAAACAAAAATGAGAGAAAAGAAAAGAAATAGGAAAAATAAAAAACAGAATAAAGAAACAAAAGAAAAAACTAGAAAAGGGAAAATAAGAGAAAATAAAAGAAAAAAGAAAATAGAAAAACGGACGAAAGAAAAAAACGATTCAAAGAACCATCTAGAAGTTTCCCAAAACCAGAAAAAACCAACTGGGAACCGGTGGCGTTCGAACAGTTAAACGGGCCGGCCCGTTGCGTCGCTGCTCGGACGCTCCCCTGTGCGAAGCTCCGCCAGTTTGACGCTACGAGCGGCAAATAGGATATTCCCATGTGGTAGCTCGCGCGAGCGACCACCCGTGTGCCCCAGCTCCCCTGCTGGCGTACATGTGGGCCGGTCCAACTAGGTCATAAATCTTCCGTAACCGGGTTTCCTTTTTTTTTTCTCTCGGGTTTTCTCTTTCCGTTTCCTTTATCTATTAGCTTTCGGATTTTCTATTATATTTTATTTTTTTCTTCTTTTTCTTTCCAAATTTCGAGAACATTTTCTGAAATGCAGGGACATTGCTTTTCAAACAGGTGAACATTTTTTGAAATTCGAACATTTTTTTTCAGAAAAGGCTGAACAATTTTTGAATTCAAAGTTTGTTTACTGAATTGAAAAATTCACAATTATTGAAGTTAAAAAATTAATTCATGAACATTTTTCTAAATTGTGATTTTCTGAACTTAAGAAAATGTCATAAATTTGTGAATATTTTTGAATCCAAGAATTTTTTAAATCCTAAACAATTTTCAAATTTAGTACATGTTTTTAAAATCGTAAATATTTTTAATTTGCAAACGTTATTTACAAATTCGAGGACATTTTATTGAATTTCATGAACATGTTAGAACTTGTGTACATTTATTGGATATTTCAAACATTTTCTAAAAGTTCATGAGCATCTTATATTTACTAATTAGAGGCACCATAAGAGGCTCCACGTTAATCCACATCAACAAAATTAATTTAACCATTGGATTTAAAATTTGATGGTCAAGATCTATTAAAAGATGTTTGCTTCCTGTAAAAAAAATAAACATAACGTACTTGGATTGAAACACGTTAAAAAAGATTTAAGCTGGCACGTTCAAAAAGGTGTCCCCCACACCAACGTGAAATTTTCGAGAAAAACTAAATAAGCATCACGTACATAGATTTTTTTTTTTTGAGAATCACGTACATAGATTGAAATAAGATGACGCGTTAAATAAAAGTTTAAGCCACACGTTCAAAAAGGTGTCCCAACACCAATGTCCCATCTCTGAGAAAATAATAAAAAACTATACTTCTTTTGAAAAAGAACCACCACGTACATAGATAGAATCAAGCTGGACACGCTAAATAAAAGTTTAAGCTGACACGTTCAAAAAGATGTCCCAACATCCACGTCCAATTTCTGAGAAAATATTTAAAAATTATGGTTTTTTTGAAAAAAAATCCACCACGTATATAGATAGGATCAAGCTGGATGCTGCTTCTTTGGAGAAAAAAACCACCACGTATGTAGATAGGATGAAGCTGTACAAAAAAATAAAAATAGTACAAGAAAGAGACCTCAAGCCTCACGTTGTGGGAAAAGGAGAGTCTTTCTGATTTTGAAAAAGATATTTTTATCTCCGGGTAGAGAAAGGCCAGACATGTTGCCGACATCGTCAAATTCCTGTGTGTATATATATACGAGCTGTACCAAGTAATCATACGCTTGACAGTCTGGGTGTCGCAGCTGACTTTGACAATGGAGTTCAAGTCGCTGGGCAGGAACGCACAAATCTTGAGCTGTGTGCGCCTGATTCTCAGTGGTCACAGTTAACATTGCACCTAATGAGCCAACTGCGGACGTCCATGGTCATTCTTGCGGAGGCTGAGTGGGTAGGTGCCATCTCACATGTCAGCATGAAGGAGCCAAATAGTTAGCCTCCATGCTACCCATCTCCTGGCCAAAGCACCATGTTTCCCCTGGAGCTCTTTGACCATGAACTTCCGATCTTAGGATTAATTCTGCTAGATGGTCGCTGAGGAGACAGGCGCTGGAGCCAAAGGAAGAAGGACAAGACATGAAGACGACATTACAACCGTCATTGCGACAACCACATGTGTGCATGTCTCTTCCTGTATGTTCCTTCCATGCATGTTGGATGCTTGGTTCTTGCGGCCATCATTGTCCCTTACTAGGCAAGCAAAATGGCTCCAGGTTGGCCCTCATGTCCTGTTCCAATTTCTAATGGTGCAACGCATGCAAACTACATCAATAAAGCAATTTGTTAGTTACGTTAGCCATCACGTTTAGTTAACGTAATAAATCAATTTGTTTGCCAACTAAACATACTAGAGATTTTGATATTTATTTCTTATTTACAATGCATAGTTGCCATAATATAAATCTAACATCTTTTTCAGTATGGTGATTATGTTATATATGTTGGTGTACAAAATAATAGTCCATTGTTATAAATCCTAAAATTACAAGTGCCAATGTAGATGTGTGTTCATAGCAATGATTTTTTAGTTTAAAGTATGTATGGTTGCTATTCATTGCAGAGAGAGTGTATCACCTACAATAGTATATGTGTACAACAATTCAAATATTTTGAGATATGCCATAGAACGTATTGATCCGAATGATTGTCACAATTAAGGGATTTAGGTGTTACTAAAGTTGTTTATTTCTTTAGTTATTTGGATAGGCTACTAAAATTGGTGTTACACAAATCCCTCCGCAAATGCAATTGTCAATGATCCGTGGCATAACTTATTTCAGAAACTTAATACATACTAAAAAATGCTTGAAGCTATGAGGGATACCTCGATATTATGTTTTTATTCAAAATTGTTAGTTGTTTTTATAAATAATAATATAAGCATTAAACAAACGCAGAGATGACTTAGAATCATATAAACAATCGATTGAGGAAGAGACCAATGTTGCCTAACTTCTGATAATCAATTTATTTATACATGCTCTAAAGTAAGGAGAACTATTTTTTAAATATATATAATAATATTGAAAGAAGTTGTTCCTAGCCCGTGCAGGTGCACGGGTTGAGGACTAGTTATTTCTAATTGTGAACACGTTTATACACGAACAGTTTTTTTTTAAATCACCAACATTTTTTGAATCCGTGAACATTTATCATTTACTGAACATTTTTTTAAACCAAGTACATTTTATGAATTCACGAACATTCCATTCACAATTCGCAACTTTTTGAAATCCTGAATTATTTTTTTAAAAATAAAAAACTGAAAACAGAAAAAGAAATCAAAAAGAAAAAACAATGGACTTCCTGCACCGCACATGGGCGGACCAATGATTGGGCAGAGGTGGGGGGAAGCGGGCAGGAGGGATACGCGCTTGGAAGATACCGAGCGTGCTGGTTGCTACATAGGAGCTCCTGGTGTATGTTGCCATAGGTAGAGCTTACAACGAGCGACCGCGGGCTAGTTGGTAAGGGCATCTCCAACGTGGACCCTCAAACTATGCATTTGTACGGACGGTGTGGTCGGTTGCCATCAATGTAGGCCCCGACATTTAAAAACCGGAAGCAAATTGGGAGGCGTGGCTTTACAGGAGTTTGGACCACTACCATGCACGCATCCTGCAACCTGGCCCACCGAAATCCATCTCCCTCGCTGACGCCCTTTCTTGCCAAAGCATCAACGCCGCACTAATGTCGGTACAGAGCGGACACGAGCATTTACTAGATCCCATTGAAGTGGCGGGCTGGCCGAGAGCGCCTTCGCAGCACGCCCATCGCACACGTCTTCTCTCCGGATTGAGCCGACATCATCTTCCGTCTACCTCCATTGAACCAACACATGTGCCGAGAAACCTACTACGGCACCCCAAGCGCCACATGTCCGTCCCTGTGCCGGCCAACAATAAACACCTTTCTGGTTGGCTCCTCGCATCCGCCCGCTATTTAAACAAGGCCAAAATGCCAGCCAAAAAGAACACCACACGTGCCCCTCTCCATCTCTCCTCCCTGCACCACACTCGCCATGTCCTACGGCTCCAAACCCCTGCGGGGCGGACTCTCCAACGAACAGAAGTAGGAGCTCTCTGGCATTGCTGCCCGCTGGGTGGCCTGGTAAGCCAGCTGGATACAGGTTGGCTTGCCGGCAAGCTCTCCAAAGCCAGAGCTGGCGCCACCGCCATCGCGAGGCCTTCCTCGCCTATTCAGGTTGGCCAACTCCATATCTGGCCAAATCTAGAAAGAATCCATGTTCATTGAGGTTGAGGCGGCAGAGGAGGAATTTGACTGTGGCACCGACGACCATGTTGCCAACTACGCATCGGCCACGTCGACAAAGATGGCACGTCTGCTGCCAATGACGAGGAAACGTAGACCATGGGAAGACATCGCCTTTTGGCTCCCAGGAAGGCCACCGCCACCGTCTTCATGGAGACGGAGGCTATTCTTCCCCTCCCGTTGAAGCATTTAGCTCTGGTGCTCACGACGGTCTGGTGAGCCAACTGCTTGACATAGGGAAGACATGTCGTGGGAAACGGATCTGCAGCGGCCGACAACAGACTAGGTTAGACTAACATAGCCTAGTCTTCTATAATTTAGTTGAAATATGTCTGAAATGTATATTTTTTTCGTTTGGTTTATATGAAAATCATCCGGTTAGCATGAATTTTTTCTGGTTTGTTGAAATCCTCATTGAGATGTATGCGGCTACGGTTGGATGGTCAGCTCCCGCATTAGTGTTCGTGGACCGCCTCCCTGGTTCACGGACGGATGCGGTGTCTGATTTGGGGGTTAACATTGGAGATGACCTAAACTCCCATGCTTTAAAATGGGAAATCTAGGGTAGTAAAAAACTACTTTGTTCGCTGAGTTTCTACCTTCATATTACTACACACAATTTCCTCATTCCTTCCTCCTGGCATAAAAATAGATATAATATATTTTATTTGATTATTATACAATTGTAGATTCTTATAGTATATAATTAAGTAGTATTTTCCCACACATGTTGAGAGAAATATAATTAATGTGATTCATGAGGTGGCATGTGTGGTGAGGTGGTATGTGTGCATGTCGAGAAGAATATAAATAGAATTTTTATGCATGTTAAGAGAACAAATTAGTGGGTAATTAGGTGGCATATATGGTGAATTGCATGTGTGCGTGCTGAGGGAGTTGAGATGGTGGGAATGAACTATTAAGGTATATACATGATATAGGATATGGCCATTCATGATGACCCACATGAATCAACAACATATTCACATGTGGTAGTTGTGATTATTTTACCAGGACTGGTCACGGGGAATTGCATACTTATTAACCTCAAATGTTTATTTTTTGAGTATATCATCAATGATGATTAAGTAGATGCACCTGGATTTATGAGTGACATTTGTGTGTCTTTAATGTGAAGAGAAAACACTGGGAAAAAAATACATTGTTCTTCCTAACAATTGTAACATCCCAAAATTCTAAATTTTGGAATGTTATAATAAATAGATAGTCTTGATTGTTTGTTTGATTGATTGACTGTAAGTGAGTGAATTCGAAACTTTTTGAAAGTTAAATGAGAGGGAATAAAAGGACTTTCCCAAACTTAGATTTTCTTTTCTGATCTTCATGAATTCAAATTCTTTTCACCACAAAGCCCTGGAGAGAAGATGACATGACTTCTTCCATTTATTTAAATGACAAGGGGTGTTGAAAATATTTGAATTTCATTTGAAATCATTTCCAATTCATAAACTTCAAGCAGCTCAATGATTTTCATGAGAGAAGATAAAATGACTTCTTCAAAACATATAAAATATGAGTTGGGAGTTTAAAACAATTAAATTCAAAGTTCTTTTGAATTTATTTTCAATTAGAGTTATTTGAGTTTTATTCAAATTATTTTTCTCCAAAAATAAAATATACAGAAAATAGGGTAACATGATTCCCTACATCAGAAAATTGGAGAGAAATAAATTTGAATTCATTTTGGTATTTTTAAAATGATTTTTATTGGATTTTAGTAGGGCAGTAGCACTCTTTGTTTTATTTAAATTTGTGTGGATTTTATTTGACCTTAGAAAAATGTCCATGTTGTTGGAAATAATTTTTTGAAATTTTTGATATATTATATGCCTATAGTATATTTTAGTTTATTCAGTTTTCTTCTTCTGTAAAAATAACGTTTTAAAAAAAAGATCTTCTCCTCTCCCCGCGGGCCAACTGGGCCGAAGCCCAGCCAGCCGGCCCAGCCCAGCGCACCAGCCTCGCTCCCGTCGCTGACCGGGACTCCTCCCGAGTCCGCCGCCGCGCCGCCATGGAGCCGTGCCGCCTCCGGCCTCCTCTGCCCCCTTCCCCACGTCACCGCCCCCCTCCTCCGCCTTTAAAAGGCGAAGCCGCCGCCCCCTCTCTCCTCTTTTCTCCTCTGCCGCACCGCACCGCCGCCTTTGCGCCGCATCCCGCCGCCGCCGGCGAGATCTGCCGCCCTTGCCACGCGCTCCACCGCCGCCTACGCCCGCCGCCGCCACCACCACCGAGTCCTCCTCGTCGCGCGCCTCGTGGTCTCGCCGAGCTGAGGAGCGCCGAGCCGCCTCCGCTGCAGAACCGACGCCGCCGCCGCCGTCTTCCTCGCCGGAGAACACCGTCACCGCCGCCGCCGGTTTCCCCTCTCCCGAACCGGTATAACCCAAGAAAACCGATCCGGTTTTTCTTTTAAATCAATTTTTTAAAACCCTAGACTAGATCTGTTTTCTTCTGGTTTTATTAAATAGCGAACGTCCACTGTTTAGGTCTTATAAACGAACTTTCGTCATTTAGTTCTTTTCTTTGTCTGTTATTTTCGGCTAGGGACCCATCCGTGAATATTTTCTTCACAGATTAGTCCCTGTACTTCAAACGCCCACATCTTTTTACTCGTTGATCCAAATTCAATGAAACCAACGCCCACTTCTTCGTTATGATCCCCTCTATCCAGTAAATGAACTTAATCATATTTTTGAAAGTTTAAAATTTGGTTTTCAAATAGTTTTGTATTTGAACTTCGTTTGATCGCAACTTGAGTTTTATAACTCCGTTTGAGTTGATTCTTTTTGCAAAGCAAAGCTCTTGACCTAGACTTTCTGATAAGGCCAAATTCACATAATTTTGGTACTGTTAGAAATTGTTTTATGTTGCAAGAGTTATTTGCTTGGTTTTGATGTTTTTCGAATCGTCTTCTTCGCTCTTTCTGATCTTTTGAGTGATTGCTTATGTGTGGTCACCATTGCTTGCTTACGATAGATTGACCAGAGTGTGACGAGTAGACCTATCAAGAGTTTTGAGTGCAAATCATCTTCATCAACATTGCAGGCAAGTTCACACTTTGATCATATCCCTTCATACCCTATTTTTATGCATTAGTTTCACCCTCAAACATTGCATGATTAGGATGCCTTTAACATGTGGGTATTGGGAAGTAGTTGCTGAGGTAGAACCTATTACCTGTTTTATTATCAAACCCTTGGGAGTTACTTTTACGTTATGCTTATATTGCCATGCTATGCTTGTAGACGTGGATTGGGTTTGAGTGATTTCCATGACAGATGTGAGATTGTTAATTAATGGTTCAACTTAAGGTGGCAACTTTAATACACATCTGGGTGGATTGAGGCACCTGGGGTATCCAGTGATTGCCTGTTTTTTTGGAAATCCCGGGGTTACCGTGTGATTTTCCTATGGACCGCCACCCAGGCTCAAAGGGAACTGAGTCTATTCATGCTAGAAACTTCCGTGTACAGCCGCAAGCTATTATGGGCTCTAGCATAGTTGAGTAAGTTGCGTGAAGCTCTTGAAGAGGTGGATCAGCAGGTAGTGGAGTTGTAGGTTTGGTATGGTCTGCCCGGAGTAGAGAGTTAATGCTTCTGAAAGACTGTGTCTCGGTCATCCGTCTCTGAAACACCATGTAGTGCGAGAAATCAACGGAGGTGATCGAGTCTTGCGGGGAAAAGTGCGCAAACCTCTGCAGAGTGTACAATCTAATCATGGTTAGACGTGTCCCCGGTTATGGACAATTCTAAGTATCTAGTACTTGAGTATTCGCATGTATCTCAACACTCTCTTAATTAATCTTGCTGGGTTGTTAACTATTTTAATTAGGATCATTGAGTTGGGGTTACCTTCTCAAATGATGTTACAACAACCATGATAGTTAAATAAATTTATTCCTTTGTAGTAGGGAAAAATTGGCTTTTCGCAAAAACATTGTAACCATACAGCTTTTCCACCAGCCAAATATGCATGTAGTGATAGCCTTTATTCATCATTGCTCCATGGTGTGAATTTGCCAGTACATTCAATGTACTGACCCTCTGTGGCTGCAACGTCTCATGTTGCAGGATCTTACGACGAGTAAGTGATACGTTAGGGTTACGATTTCCTATACTCAACTTTGCCGTTGGTGTTGATGGGAATCCACAACCTTGTTACTTCCGCTATTTGGATTGAGGTAATAGTATTTACGTTACTTTATACATGTGATTTACCTCTGTTATAAATCCTCGAGTACTGTGTGTGTCAGCATACCGATCCAGGGATGACATGTAAGCACAGAGACTTGATCCTTTCGGTCGGGTCGCTACAACAATGTTAAATTTTTTGAAATCAAGAACAATCAAACTACCGCCAATAAGAAAAGGAGACGCGAGTGATTAAAATGTGTAAGGCATCACGGGCCTCGCCCTGGTTGCCGGATTGCTACTGCTTGCGGCCGTGGAGGCCACCATGATGGCGATTGTTGGAGGCCGGCGACTATTGATTTGGGGGAGGGAAGACCGCCTATGGGTGCTGCGGGTACGGTGGCGTCAAGTACTGCTGCTGCGGTGGAGCCGGGTCCGGCGGTGTTGCACCGCCGTGAGACTCCCGGCGGCGAGGGCAGTGTGAGTCACTCGGGATTTCACCATCTTCATCCGACGCTCTTCCAAACACAGGTATGCCACAACCCACGGGAAGGTCAGGGAGAAGGGTGAGGTTGGACACCACGTTCCCGAAGTCCTCGTTGAGGACGGCGGTGAGGGTGTTGAGGAGGAGATCATCGGAGATCGTCTCGCAAAGATTGTGGAGCTCATCGGAAAGCTTTTTCAGGCACATGCAATAATCGTCAATGGACGATCATGTTGTTGGCACCCAAAAATTTCCTGATGTAGGATGACCTAGCGTTGGAGTTGGTTGTCGGCAAGAGGCCGGTGAGCTTCATCCACACAGCATGAGCATCATCCTCGTTGCTCACGACCGTGTGAAAGAGATCCGCCGAGATGGTGAGGTAGAACCAGCGAGTAAGCTTGACATCAATGGTCATCCACTCGTCATACCCGGTGCATAAGACTTGAGTCAGCGGACCCGTCGATGTGATCATGGAGATGGTACTCACGGCACCAAGGAGAAGTAGATTTTCCATGTCATGTAGGTGAAGGTGGAGTGGCCTAGGGTCACCAGAACACGATCGTTGATGTTCATATCACCGAAGAGGGCAGCGGGAGGTGGATCGGGGCCGGCAACAGGGTTGGAACCGACTGAGTGATGGCGGAGTGGGGCGAGGCCATGGATGTGGTAGGGAGGTAGGTTGGCGGCGGCTGGGAAGAAGAGGGTGGCTAGGATTTTGTAGATCGAACCAGGAGGCGTGGCGATAGGGGAGAGGTGGAGGGGAAAAACACGATCGCCTGCCAGTGGAAGGCTTTCTGCGTTCAGTCAATCTACGCAAGGTGAATCAGTCCCTAAGGAACCCCGAAAGGGCTACTATAGGAGGGAAGATAGGTGGGAGAGCGAAGGACTGCGGCGGCGGTGGAAGCAGAGAGGCGGAAGTACTAGGGTTTATTATCGGTGGAGGAAACTGATACCATGTAGGAGGATAGGCTTGGGTAATGCTACTCTCGATGTATTGATAGGGTGCAAAGTGCGCGTATATAAGATGTACAAGGTGGGCCACAACCTCAACTATACAAAGAAGTAGGAGGTGGGTTAGGAATACAAATATACATGCAATCATATATTCAACACCTCGCACGCACCGCCGGCCACTCTGGCCACCAAGGTGCTGCGGAAGGAGGCCGGAGCAAGGGGGGAGTGGAGGCTTAAGGGGAGAACGACACTTTGATTAGTCGCCACAGGGGCAAAGTTGTGTTTTGTTAGTGTTTCATGTGAAGGAAAGGAAATAGGAAGATTTTGCCTTGATTGCTGACGTAAGAAATCCGTTAGTTTGTTGCATCTCAGGAAATAGGAACATCATGCCCTGAACGCTAGCCTATGTATCGATCGCTCCAGTTTTGAAGGTCCATACGCATGAGTTTCCTGGGAACCATTTAGCTTCCTATTCTTGGCGCGACTCCTGCTTCCAAGTGATCTCTGTCTTGGCTAGGGCTGTAAGAAAAGCTCGAGGCTCATGAGCAGCTCGAGATGGACTCGTTTTTTGGCTCGACTCGAGATTGACTCAGAAAGAAACAAGCTGAGTACGAACACTTTCTGTAGCTCGGTCGAGGAGCGAGGCGATCTTGAGTCAATCCTGGCTCGCTCGCTTTTAGCTCGATGGCTCGGCATAATATCAGTATGTTAAGTGATCATGCCATATATTAAATGGAAATAGGATAATTTATTACCATATAGGATAATTTATTACCATAATATCAGTATGTTAAGTGATCTGGTAGTAGGATTTTTCTCCATTTTATTTACAAGCAAACATGGAAGCTTAATTAAGTGTAGAGAAAATTTAGAACTTACTCCCTCCGTTCCCAAATATTTGTCTTTCTAGCCATCTCAAATAGACTACAATATACGGATGTATATAGACATGTTTTAGAGGGTAGATTCACTCATTTTGCTCCGTATGTAGTCATTTGTTGAAATCTCTAGAAAGACAATTATTTAGGAACGGAGGGAGTATTATGGTACGTGGTCAGTCGTGTGTTAAATACCTTGTCATTTCTAGCAAAAGATCTCAAGCATATGCTCCTTTAATTTTCTTTTCTTTCATCCATGAAGATGAGCTCTCCCGAACATGATGAGATGGATGTACCTTCAGTTTGAGTAAGCCCTTTTCTCCCTTTCATGCCATCTCGCTGATACTATAGTTTATAAATAAATGAAGAATCTCAGAATAATGTTTTGATTGGAATAATATTTTGGTAGTGCTTTTTTATGTCATGCTGTGCCTTATGTAGTTGAAATAATAGTTGTAGATTTTATAATTTGTATCGTCTCATTCAGCTCGAAACCAGCTTGAGATCGACTCGAGATCGTTACAAGCCGACACGAGTCATGTTCTACGACTCGACCTTGAGCTTCACTCAGTATGAGCTCGCTCTAATTTTAATATGAGTTGAGCTGAGCCAAGTCCAACTCGCTCGAACTCGACTCGTTTGCAGCTCTAGTCTTGGCATGATCCCAGCTTTGACGCAGTGGTTGGTGACCGGCCTCTGCAGATGATGTAGTACATCTCGTGGACATGATTGCTCGGCTATGGAACCGCGTTTCACGGGAGCCACGACTGTTACAGCAGAGAGCCCTAAATCCTGGTTGCCTCGCATGCCTAGTGAGCTAGCTCCAACATCCATACCGAGATCAAAAGCTGAAGTCCTACAAAAGAAAGTCCGTTTACTTCCATGCATACAATGCATGACGCACCACTCAAAAGAAAGTCCTACAAATTGCTCTCTGATAGCTTCTTGAAATAGCCCCATGTGTGGAATTTATAGAGCTGCGGTATTTCATTAATGAACGCATGCTGATAATAATTTGTCATGGGAAGATCTCATACTTGACCTTGTGTCCCTTTGGTTGGTGGTAAGTATTAAAGGGGAGGCGGCCATGCTTTGGAGTAGATAGAGCCACACCGCTTAATGGCAATGACGGGAGCAGATCCAGATCTCTTTTACCAAAATGAACCTAATTAAATAGAAAAATTTCCTGAGGGTAGTAAATATTGTCAAGTTCCAACACGGTTTCAACCTCTGAACTTACGTATTACAGATTTTCAGTCACACCTCTTCCTTCACTTTAATTAACTAGCTGTTATGGTAATCCGACTATTCGTAAGGATTCGGAGTCCTTGTCGGATTCACTACAATGCCTACAACCACATCGTCTCCATTCCATGGCTCCATCAACTCGTAGAAAATTGATCGTAGCAGGACTAGACGCCGAGGCCATGGTGTATGAAAGATGCTTTCTACCTTGTTGATCAACTTGTACTTGCCATGGATTGCGAGAGACCTCGGAACCGTGAAATTAAAGTGACTGAAATCGAAAGAAGCTAGATCAAAGTTTGGTGACAACACTTGCTAATTAATTTGCGCACAACATGAGGGTATTACTTGTCTACAACTCTGTGCTAAACATAGGCAGTTCATCTTGTTTACCTAGACTTGAGTTACTAGTCACGAGTCCATTGTAATCAGCAAGGCACGTTTGAGGATAGAATATACAATAACATAATTGCTCTTTTCTTGTATTCTTAACTCGATAATATTTCCATTCTCATTTTGTTGTTGGGAATTTTTGTCAATTATGCTCACATGCTTATGATTCTTCTTCCTCACTGACGATGTTGAACCACACCGTGGAAGAGTCGAGAATACCTTTTGCAGATTGCTAGATATGATTAAGGGTGTGGGGTGTTAGGTGTTGTATAGAGTGTCAGGTTACTCTTGTGTTCAGTATACCATCGTCGAATAAGGCGCTAGGCGGCAATACACATGTTTTTGGTTTGGACACCGATACTTGTTTTTGAGACACATTGCTACAATCTATCTTCAAACCCTCGTCTATAAGTATTGGGCATTGTACATGGCCTAACACTGGCATCTTGATGAGCCCAGATAGGAGCTAAGCTGAGTCGAATGTGGTACACCAGTAGACACAGTCGGTTATGTGACAGCATTTTGCAGGAGCCACGACTGTGATAGCAGCGCCCATTAAATCGTGGTTGCCTCTCACGCCTAGCGAGCTAGCACCAACATTCATAGTTAGATCAAAAGGTGATGCGAAAGCATGTTCGAGCTAGTCATATTCACCAGGTTCCGTTTACTTCCATGCATACCATGCACGATGCAGCACTCAAAAGAAAAACCTACTACAAGTTGATCTTTGATACATTCTCGAAATATCCCCATGTTTGGAATTTATAGAGCTACAGCGTTTCATTAATCGACGCACCTAGACAATAATTTCTCATACTACCTCCGTTTCAGTTTACAAGTCCTACGCGTATACCTAGGTTGCCAATTTTATCACCCTAATATAAACTATATAACACAAAAATTATACCTTTTGAAAGTAGAAACTCCCAAGTTTATGTTGGTATATTTTTTGTAATATATGACTTGTATTAGGTTGGTCAAATTGACGACCTAGGGATACGCGCACGCCCTGTAAACTGAGAGAGAGGTAGTAGGAAAGATCTCGTACTAATTGGCCATATAGTACCTTTGGTTGGTGGTAAGTATTAAAGGGGAGGCGACCATGCTTTGGAGTAGATGGAGCCGTGCCACTTAATGACAGTGACATGAGGGGCTGCAGGGCAGTACATATTCAGATCTCTTTTTCAGAAATAAAACTAAATAGAAAAATGTCCAAAGTAGTGTCACTAGTAGAAAATGGGTCATTTGTCCCGGTTTCAGAGGCCCATTAGCCCCGGTTCTTGAACGGGGACTAAAGGGTCGAGATTAAAGCCCAACACCTTTAGTCCTGATTCGCTTACGAACCGCGACAGATGGTGCTCCACTTGGCCGCTGCGGCGAGCCCAGACAGGAGGGCCTTTAGTCCCGGTTGGTAACACCAACCGGGACCAAATGGCATCCACGCATCAGCAGCTCAGGAGCTGGGGTTTTTAATATATTTTTTTGAGGGGGGGGGGGTTAGGGGGTTTTGGAGGGTTAATTATTTAGGTGTTTCATATATTGTGTTACCTAGCTAATAGCTAGAGAGAAGTGTCCTCTCCTATCTCCGTGCTTGGTCGATGCTAGCTACCATACGTATAAAGAGAATTCGACACGCTAGCTAGTAAGCAAATGAAGCAACCATTAACTACACAAGATCGTCATGAACATATACACAGAGAGAAGTGACCGACCTCTCATTCTCCGTGTAATTGGTCGAACAAAAGTTTCTGTATATCTATCCGACGCTACTAGCTACATATATAAAATTCCTCTTGAACTTCCACATGGTATTCTCCGTCTTTATTTATGACGTGGTCAAAAAAGAATCCCGCCAATTCCTCTTGAATTGCTCGTATGCGATCATGTGGTAGGAGTTAGGAGTTCATCCCGCATCTCCCACATCTAATTTAAAGAAGTGGATCAATACATGTATATGAATGAAACTCAACACAAATGATGGTAATAAAATAAAATTGTGAATATTATTGTTTTCATACATCAAAATCTTTTTAGAGTAGCCCTGCTTAGATTTTGTTGAGTTGTAGATGAACTCATAAGCGTAGTATCCACAAAATCATTCGGCTTCCTGCCACAAGACTTTTACGAGAAATAGAGTTCAATCAAACTGATAATCAAGCATGCTTAATGGTTTTGATGAAACTAGCTATAATCAATGAGAGATCGCGGAATTAGCTAGTAGTACTTACTTTCAGGTGTGTAAATCGTAGCTCATTCGACGATCTGCCGGAACAATGGCGGTGAACTGTTTCCAAACCCTACCAGACAAACAGAATAATTACTTGATATCAGGAAATGAACAAAGTTGCCGATATGGGGCGATAATGATCGATTGAACTTACTTCCGGAGCATATCAGTCATGTTTGCATACTCCTCCGGACTTTTTCTTCTAGAGTCCAAGAATGTTACTATTCCAGTTTCAAGCTTAATCTCTAGGAAAATAAAGTGAAGGCTGTGCACGCATGCATAACTCATCAATTACATTACTATAATTATCGTCGAGTAAGGGAAACCGAATATGCACAAGACAGTAACACTCACTTGAAGTTGTAAGGAAATAGTATTTTATCTTTGTTTTGATTTACAAGCAACGATTGTAGCAAGTTGTCCTCGGTCTCTTCGACATTCTGTTTGACCGTCCATTCATGTATGATATTTGGGTTAATGAACCCAATGCCATAGATATCTTCTTTTACGCATTCGACGATCTTCAACCTGCATAATATAGTGAGGATAATTAATATACATGGAATGAAAGAGCTGAGCTATATATAGAGACTTAATTAAAGAAGTAGCACTTACAAACAATAGCAAGTCACGAGTGTTTTTTCGAGGGCCTTTTGATTGTATAACTGGAATAACTCGTCAAATTCAATATTCAAAATATCCATTCCAATGAGGTCGTGCTCCTCTTTAATTTTCATCGTCAAAGTATGCCTCCCAGACTGCATGTATCTTTCCATGTACCAGTCATGGAGTCTTCGCATCATCATTATTAGACGAGGATGAACAGGTTTGACAAGAGGACTCCCGTACTCGTATCTGAATTCGTCCACCTCCATTATTTCAATGGGTACATCATCAGGCAGGTAAAGACCAAGATTGGTATCGGCCACCATCCGCGGATGATTAGCAACGATATTGCTAGACACCTTGAGCGGGGGCACGTTTGCTTCGCCTGTTCGCCGAGCTGGGGAATTTTTTCCCACTTCTTCGTGTTGCTAACCTTGCATCACTGCAAGTACTTCCCGACCGCTCTGCTTTCTTATATGCCTTTTTAATAGTGCACACATGGTTGGAATCCGACGGAGGTGGCGGTCGTCGCTTTAGGGCATCTATAGTCCGCTTCAATTTCACCGGATCTATCGTTTCCTTCAGAGGTGGAGGTTTCGGTGCAAAAAAGTCCCTCACTTGGGCATGACCGATGTCCTCGTTTTCCTTGTTGGTCCTCTCATAAGTTAACTTTTCCAGAGCCTTGGGAGATGGACCGTATTTGAACTACTTCGCTCCTCTGCTTGTACTATTGCTAGCCACCAGAGCGGCCGACTCTCTCTTCCACCGTTGCTGGTGCGGCGGAGTCAGCTGACGCGCCGGAGGAGGCGGAGTGCTCCGACGCGCCGGAGGAGACGGAGGAGGAGCCGTAGTGCCCTCACGCGCCGGAATAGGCGTAGTGCTCGTCGGAGGAGGCGAAGGAGCCGGAGTGTGTTCACGCGCCGGAGGAGGCAGAGAGCCCTGATCACTCGCCAGAGGAGGAGGCGGAGTGCCCTGAGTTGACGGAGGAGGAGGAGGAGGCGGAGGCGTCCAGTTTGGAAGCTTGATGTACTCATTCTGCCATAGACATGGAGTCTTCAGAGCAATACCCAGCTAAATCTCCCCTTCACATGTAGGGTGGTCAAGCTCGAGCTCCTCAAATCCCTCCATTACTACACCCGCCATCACAACTGCATAGCCCTGTGGAATCGGATGACAGTGAAAAGTTCCATCAAGTTGAGGAGGTGGAACAGTACCGACAGCCGCCTTCAAGGCGATGTTTTGCCATTTCGTCATAAGCTCGCAATGTTCAGCCTCCGTGATAATAACCACGGGGTAGCTAGGAGCCGTGAAGTCAGGCTGCTGAACGAGCTCCGTGGAAGCCACGCTGCTTCTCCACTGAGATGGCGGGGTAGCTTCTGGGATAGCTTCATGCCGCTGAGATGGTTGGCCGGCAGCTTGCTGGCTCTCAACTTGTTCCTTTAGCTTCAGTACTCTTGCATTGAGCTTCCGTGTATCGCTCAACTCCTGTTTCCTCATCCCCTCCCCAATTTTGTAACCGGCTGCGCTAGGAAACCCAATCTTCCACGCAACAGAGCCTGGCGTGCCTCGTGTTCGTCCAGGGTTCTCAGTATTCCCGAGGGCCTCAGTCAGCTCATCAGTCTCTCTGTCGGGAATGAACATACCTTCCTGCGCTGCCTCGATTGTTGCCTGAAGCTTCGTTATGGGTGTTGCAAGTTGCTAGTTTGTCCTCCGGCACTTCCCTGTTTTAGGGTCCAAAGTTCTCCCAACCCTGAAGAACAAAGTCCTCGATCGGCCAGGCCAGTTCAATGTCTTTGGTTCGACCCCTTTATCAATCAGGTCCTTCTTAGCTTTGTCCCACAACGTCCAGGCTTTGAGGTAGCCGCCTGACCCCATGCGATGGTGCCACTGCTTCTTTGCAACATTTATCTTGTTTATCTCTGACATTTTCTTAATCTTGTCCGGTGTCTTGTAGGCCACAAATGCGGGCCAATGATCTCTTATCTTCTCAAATTGGCCGATGAATTCTGGAGTCTTCCCATTGTCCACAAACTTTGATTTCTGAAAGTACGTTATATCGACTAGAGGGGGGTGAATAGGCAATTTTTATGAATTCTTCACTGAGGAATTTGCTGGTGAAGAAATTCCTTAGCGAAGAACTACTTGCAGCGGAATAAGTACTCAGAAATAAACATAACAGAATACAAGCATGGTCATCATGATGAAATGAAGATAAGCACTGAGTACAGAAAGCGTAATCACAGGATACACAAGATGAAGACAAATAGACTGAAGAAATTGAACTGAGGAAATTGAGAAAGTCTTCAGTCAAAGTCTTCAAGCACAGATATGAACAACATTCAACACAGTAATGAGGAAATGGAAGGGTTGAGGAAATAGAACCAGTTAGTTTGTCAAGACAATGATTTGGTAGACCAGTTCCAACTGCTGTCTCGGTTATGCGTCTGGTTGGAGCGGTGAGTATTTAAACTCGAGGACACGCAGTCCCGGACACCCAGTCACTGAGCCGCAACTCAGGACACCCAGTCCTCACCGTATTCTCCTTGAACTAAGACCATGCAGGCCTCGTCCAATCACTCGTGGTAAGTCTTCAGGCGACTTCCAAACCTTCACAGACTTGGTCACTCGGAGATCCACAATTCCTCTTGGATGCTCTAGACCTTGACGCCTAACCGTCTGGAAGAAGCACAGTCTTCAAAGGTAACAAGCGTCGGATCCACGCAGGATCAATTTCTTCAGTGATGCTCAATCACTTTGGGTTTGTAGGGGTTTGGTTTTGGGATTTTCCTCACTTGATGATTTTTGCTCAAAGTCCTCGGAGGATGGGTTGCTCTCAAATGACAAGTGTCAAGTTCTCTTGTTGCAGCCAACCAACTAGTGGTTGTAGGGGGTGGCTATTTATAGCCTAGGGAGCAGCCCGACATGATAAGACATAAATGCCCTTCAATGATATGACCGTTAGGTGGATAAGATATTTTGGGACAGCCGGCGCGCAACACAACAACGGTCGGAAATTTGACTCTCAAATTCCTCAGGGCTATCATGTTCCTCACTGTGTAGGCAATTCGCACTGGCGAATTCCTAACTCTTCAGTCAGAGCAAAGTCCTCAGTGACTAGAAGAACTGCATCTCTGTCACTGAAGAAATTGACTGAACTGTATGAGATTTCCAATGGCTTCACTCGAAGGGACTGGTAGGTGTAGGATTTTGAGTTGAGCATCACATGGAAAATTTTCCTTAGTATTTCCTCGACCCCCTTTAACAGTACGGTGTTTCCTATGACTCAAGAAAGAGAAAATGAAACTACGAAAACAAAAGTCTTCACGCTTCATGTTCCTCAAATGAATACCAAGTCTTCAAGGTCACACCAATTTCTTCACTTTCAAAGTCTTGAAAGTCTTGAGAATATCAAAGTCTTGATCGAAGAACTTCATTTTTAGGGTCGACTTTCTCTGTAAATATCAAACTCCTCATAGACTTATAGACCTGTGTACACTCACAAACGCATCAGTCCCTTAACCTATAAGTCTTCAATACACCAAAATCACTAAGGGGCACTAGATGCACTTACAATCTCCCCCTTTTTGGTGATTGATGACAACATAGGTTAAGTTTTCAACGGGGATAAACATATGAAGTGTAAATACTGATATAGAGGAATTTGATTGCAAGATATAGTAGAACTCCCCCTGAAGATGTGCATAGTGAGGAATTTGCGTTTGAGGCAATGCACATTTGAAGAGTTGAATCATGGAGATCTCCCCCTATATCTTGTAATTCATACACACATTTGACATATAATGTGAAGAATTTGAAATGCATGATGAAATATGGTGCCTGATGTAATTCAGCATGCGTGCAATAATATTAACGAGGAATAAGCATGCAGAATAGCACAACAAAAGTATCAGATCATAGTGCATCAAGAGTCAGAGCACCATCCAAAAGTATCAGAGCACCATCGGGTTTAAGATTACAACTCGATCCAATAAAAGTTTCGGAAGAACGGAAGTTGTAACTTAAGAAAAAAACGCCCTTAGTATAGACCCGCTTGAAGACTAACTCAGATTTCTCCCCCTTTGTCATCAAATGACCAAAAGGATCGAAAGTGAGGACTAACGCCCCTGAAGAATTTCAAGTTGATGGAGGAGCGCCAGCGTTGTTGGGGTTGTTTGTTGTAGCAGGGCCTGCCGCAGTTGTCGTCCAAATCTTCATACTCATCGGTGGAGGAACTTTGACCCTCTTGAATTTCTTCGGAGGAGGTGCAGACCAGTCAAATTCTTCCTTAAGACCCATAGTCTTCAGTTCTTCAGCGCTATAAACATGAGTGAGAACAGCCCAGGTGTGGTTGAGGGTTTCATGAAGGTAGTAGTGGTTCTTCCTCACTGCATTATGTGTTGAGGTCATGTTGTGAAGAATTGCACCAAACTGACGCTTTACCCATTTGTGATTGCGATCAACCTTCTGATGAAGACTGAGGAGTAACTCACGATTAGTCATCACCCTGGGTGCTGTGGCTTGAGGATTTTGCTTGGCTGAGTTATTTGCGGCAGTGTCATGTGTAGCAGAGTCGTCATTGGTAGAGTAAGATGTAGCCAGACGAAATTGACCATCCAATGGACGAGTGCCTTCATCGATCACAGCAGCTGCCTTGCCTTTATCATCAGATGATGAAACTGGCTGAGGGAGTCCTGGACTAGGGGGTGTCCGGACCGCCGGACTATCATCGTCCGCCGGACTCCAAGACTACGAAGATACAAGATTGATGACTCCGTCCCGTGTCCGGATGGGACTTTCCTTGGCGTGGAAGGCAAGCTTGGCGATACAGATATGTAGATCTCCTACCATTGTAACCGACTCCGTGTAACCCTAGCCCTCTCCGGTGTCTATATAAACTGGAGGGCTTTAGTCCGTAGGACATAACCTCCATTACAACAATCATACCATAGGCTAGCTTCTAGGGTTTAGCCTCCTTGATCTCGTGGTAGATCCACTCTTGTAATACACATCATCAATATTAATCAAGCAGGACGTAAGGTTTTACCTCCATCAAGAGGGCCCGAACCTGGGTAAAACATCGTGTCCCTTGTCTCCTGGTACCATCCGCCTAGACGCACAGTTCGGGACCCCCTACCCGAGATCCGCCGGTTTTGACACCGACATTGGTGCTTTCATTCACTACTAGGGAAAAGCCTATACACAGAATCTTATCTGCAGCGCGCTTCAAAATACCACGCTACTGCTACTTAGCAGCAGCGCGTGTCTGCCAAACATGCTCTTGACTTAGAAGTAGCGATGGCGCTTGAGGCATCTGGCGCCATCTGCTTTAGTTGCCATGACCTTGGCCCCCGCTAGCTATAGCGATGGCGCGTTATCTTCAGAGAGCGCCTCGCTACTTGCGTTAGCTGTAGCGCTTTGCTCAACGCGCTACAACTATCCCTACCTTATCCCCACGGAGAACGCAACTACACTCTCACTCTCGCCGCTTCACCGCGGCGCGTAAATCGTCCATCGCCGCCGCCGCCGTTAAATCGCCGCCGAGGTACTCCCTCCTTCCGTCCCTCCTCCATCCTCCTCGCACATCCTCCCCTCCGCTGCTGCGCGCCCCCTCCTCCTCCGCCGCCCTCCTCCATCCGCTGCTGCCGCCCTCCTCCTCCTCCATGGCAGCCCGCCTCCCACCGCCCTCGACCTCGCCGCCCCTAGCTACCTCTCCGTCGCCCCACCCCTGCCACTAGTTAGTACTAGATTTAGTAGTAGATGTTAATTTAGGGTTAGCTAGTACTAGATGTTAATTTAGTAGTAGTAGATGTTAATTTAGCTTAGTTAGTACTAGATTTTTAGTAGTAGTAGTGGTAGTTGAACTACTTTAGTTGTAGTTGAACTAGTTTAGTAAGTAAATTAATAAACTAGTTGAACTAGTTGAATTAACAGAACTAATCTATTTTTAGTAAGATAATTAATATAACTAGTTGAACTACTTTATTTTTAGAAAGAACTAGTTTTTTCTATTTATAGTAAGTTTATATTTAGTAAGAACTAGTTGAATTAATAAAACTAGTTGAACATGTTTTGTTGCTAGTGATAACTTATATGGTTTGGTGACCTCCGTCGTCCCGTCACCGACCCCCTCCGACAACCCGCCGTCATCCCAGTCACCGACGTACCCCTCCGACATCGAGGTGAGACCAGCCAAATATCCTTGTATATTTTGTGTTGTTGCTCAAATAGGATATGTGGTTGCCCAAGTGGCCGTTCATGTTCAGTTTACATCTCCGAGTGGCCTATGTTTTGTCGGAGTGTTGATTAATTTCCGTTCCGGCAAATTTCAGGCGCTCGATATGTCCTTTTTAGCAAAGGTCATGCCGGATTTTGTCGTGAATTCTGACATGACTTGTGCTAGAATATGTACAAGTTTAATCTTTGAATTATGATTGTAGGAAATGTCGTACTCGGACGACGACGATCTCCCGGGGGAGTGTAGCTGGTGCCACGACGATCGAGGTATGTGCGACAGGTTCGTTCGGCTGGACGACGATCGCCGCTTCAGCATTAAGCTCGAGGAGACCTGCGATGTTATACGGATGCATAGCAGCGACAATAGTTTTTTCTCCATTAAGCATGACTTCAACTATTTCAACGTCTAATTTTCATATTTTACAATTCGACTAGCTTATCCCATGCCATGCAAGGCGCTATGTCTTGGAGAGGATGGGTTTTGAAGACCATGAAAATTTTGAAACAAAGAAAATACACCTAAGGACCCATCATGATATGGATTTTGAAGTAAATCTGTATAATGCTCAGAGCGTAACCCATTTTGGTTGCCAAAATTGGGAAGCACTTTGCAAAATGTATGGTTTTGATGAGGGTATGATTATCACCATGGATCTTGGTGATCGACAGCGAGGAAGACAATATGGACATTTGGGTCCTTGTTGATACGCTGCCGATTGTACCGCTATGTGAGTTTATCAAACATAGTTATTAACTAATTTATATTCTTTATTTCAAAATAGTTGATAGCTTATTTCCATTGACAGCTTATTTTGATTCTTCAAAGACTGTATGCGGAAGATGGTAGATAAAACCCACTACAACGAAGGCACCCAATTAACATATAAGGAGAAAAATCATCGATCGCATTTTGTACTCTTCTTGAGAATTACAATGCCTATTATCGAACTCCTCCAAATTATGGTGAATCGTGCCACTAGTGCATGTGTTGAACAACGATAACTTCTCTGGAGATACCTGGTAAGATTTTTTACTATTACGACATTCGTGCATTTTTGCATACTTCTAAAACTAGTACATCATTGCTAACTACAAAGTTATTATTATGTTTTTCAATGAAACTCCCGATGGATTGTGTGCCTCATCGATGTGTATGCATGGTCGCCTCTCGATTCTGAACATCTTGCCGAGTAAATCTAGGAGCTCACTGTGCATATCGGTTCTAAAACCGTGAACACATGATCATCGAGAATGGAAGAAATGTATGGACATTCGCAAGGAGGTTCTTGGAAGTAACATTCAGCGAAAAGCAAGAATGGGAGACAGGCTAATCTCCATTCTCCATAATGGAGAGTCGGGGGCTATCTTGTTTTTGTTATTTTACCTTAGAAAATGTAGTAGGTCTTAATCGAATGTAATAGGTCCTATGAGGTACAATATGTTTATTATGTGGTAATGTGTTAGAGTTGATAATGATGATCTTGAGGAGGTGTTATGTGATGTCAATGATGAAAGCGATGATATTGAGGAGGTGTTATATGACAATGATGTATTATGATGCTAAGTTGTTAATGATATGATGATGATGATGATATTATTATATCATTGGGTGAAAGAACAGCGGATTAGTTTCAAGTGGATGGACATCCACTTGAAACTAATCCACGATTCTTTCACCCATGATGTAATAACTCATTATGATGTAAAACAATCTCTAAATTCCTGTTGTATGAAAACTTGTGTAAAGGTGTATGAATACAACATGAAATAGAAAAGAAATAAAATACTAAATAGTAGTAGTAGTGCGGGTTAGGAGAAGCGCTACTACTAATTAACAGTAGCGATGTTATAAAGAACCGCTGCTAGTAAGTCAATTTAGCAGTAGCGTGCGTCTAGCCGCGCTATTGCTAAGCATTAGCTGTAGCGCCTTATCAGTAGCGCTTGTGCCCGCGCTACTGATAGGCCCAAAACCCGCGCTGCTGCTAGGCTTTTCCCTAGTAGTGATTGAGAGTTCCTATGTTCCGTCGCCGATAGGAAGGATGCCTCCACCCGTCTTCAAGGACGGTATTTTCGCCAAATGGGCCTTGGCCGCCGGCAAACTTTCCGGCTAGGTGGTTTTCTTATGACCGCCTGTCCGGCCACTTCTTCGACAATGACTTCTCAAGTCGTCAAAAGCAATCTTCACGTCAGGTCGGAATTTGCCGAGCAGCTGGATCCAATAGAGCTCTCGTCTGTCAACGAGCTCTTGGATCGCATCGCCACCCTGGGAGTCGCCACAGACTACAATCAGATTGGGCTTAAAACCGATCTGAGAGAGATTAACTCTCCCTAGGTCACCCACCACGTCGCAGTGGTAGAGGAACAATGCGGCGACTCTTCTCCTATATTGAAAACTAGTCATGTCCGGGCTCCCGAACCCTCCATGCCGGATTTCCGCGGAGGTACGGACTTCGATCGAGCTCGGAACTTAAAATCAGGCATCATTCCGGACTCGTTGGACAACGTCCAGCAATCCAAGCTTCCAAATTTGGAAACTTCCCGGCCTTCGAGCCTTCAGATGGGCAGGGTTCCGGACTTAATTCCACCCACCCGCCCAGACATATGTGATCTATCTCTAATCCGGCAAGAGCCCACCAAAACAGTACATCACTAATGGGCCAGATTCCTCCTGGTTATGGACAGGATAAAGGACTGCCGAGAGGAAAATGCAATCTCAATTTTTTGCAATAATTGCACAGACGAGGGAATCTTGAACGCCGTCAGCCGTCGTGAAATTACACGCTTCGCCGACCTGGCGTCTATAGTATGAAAGTACTGTGCGATGGAGAGTTTCTGGAAAACCGAGAATAAGTTTTGGGACAATCCGACCCCGAATACAACCCTAGTCCGTAACAAAAGGGTGCATTACACTCAGGCACCTAACACAAAAACCTAAAAGCAAAAACCCCATAGAGGGCACGGAACCATACTGGAGGGATGGCTTAGCGGACCCGGTAAAATTCACAGTACAGAAGGTGCTGTCCCAACACATAGCCTTCGAGCATGTTGGATATTACGGCAGGTGGCCAAAAGTGGCGAGGAGCTTCTAGCCCCGGAAAACCACTCCAACAATACCGGTACGGTATCAACGATCTTGAGACTTTCGCATCAAATAATATGCGAAAACGAACAATCCGCAGCCTCGCCGAAGTCTACCAAGTAGCAACAACAAATCCATGGAGCGACATAGCCATCACCTTCAACGCCAGCGACGAACCTAAATTCCGAACAGCCCGAGCACCAGCCGCACTGGTACTTAGTCCGATAGTGGACGGCTTTCGACTTACAAAGGTCCTTGTGGATGGCGGCAGCGGATTAAACCTCATCTACGAGGAAACTCTTCAAAAAATAGAAATAGACTGGAGCCGTATTGAGCGAAGCAGCACAACCTTCAGAGGAATAATCCCTAGCCGGGAAGCGCGCTGCACCGGAAAATTACAGATCGAAGAAGTCACAAGTGACCCGTTCAACAGCGGATATCACGCTATATTAGGACGAGAGGCATTCACAATTTTTCAAGCCGTACCCCATTACGGGTACATGAAGCTCAAAATGCCTGGGCCCAGCGGAATAATCACTCTCGTTAGTGATCCGGACATAACACTGCGCGCCGAAAACAAGACAGCCGCATTAGCCCTGGAGGCACTATCCGAAGCCCTAGCGGCAGAAGAACTCACCGCGCTGCGCTCTACGGTGAATAGGGACGATGTGATACTCGACAAGAGATCCAAGTCCACCTCCTTTAAACCAGCAGACGAAATAGTAAAATTCCAGGTCCATCCAACGGACCCAACAAAGACGGCCTCCATCAGGGCACAATTGAACCACGATGTAGGCGCCAGACTCGCGAAATTCGCCGGGAAAATTGGGACATTTTTGCCTGGCACCCCTCGGATATGCCCGGAATCCCACGCAGACTGGCAAAACACAGCCTAAAAATCCTAAAAGGATTCAAGCCAGTCAAACAGGCTCTTCGACGATTTTCCGAACCCAAAAGACAGGCAATGGGAGAAGAGCTAGCCAAACTATTGGAAGCCGGATTCATCAGAGATATCAAACATCCGGATTGGCTAGCAAACCTGGTGGTACCAAAGAAGGACAAATCCTGGCGCCTATGCGTCGATTTTAAAGACCTCAATAAGGCTTGCCCAAAGGATCCCTTCCCCCTCCCCCGCATCGACCAAATAATCGATGCTACTGCAGGGCACGATTCCTTGTGCTTCCTCGACGCATACTCTGGCTACCATCAAATCAAGATGGCTGAAGCAGACCAAGCTGCAACGGCATTCATCACTCCATATGGACCATCTGCTTCAACACGATGCCCTTCGGACTTAAAAACGCCGGCGCAACATATCAGCGCATGATTCAAACATGTCTGGCCACTCAGATCGGCAAAACAGTAGAGGCATACGTAGACGACATAGTCGTCAAAACCAAACACGTCGAAACTCTAGTAGACGACTTGAGGCTCACATTCGACAACCTCAGAGCATATGACATCAAGCTGAATCCGGAAAAATGCGTTTTCGGCGTACCAGCCGGAAAGCTCCTGGGCTTCATTGTATCCGGTAGAGGAATTGAAGCAAACCCAGCCAAGATCCGAGCTCTGTCACAGCTAGATATCCCAAAAGACCTCAAGCAAATACAAAAATTGACTGGATGCGTGGCGGCTCTAAGCCGCTTTATCTCCTGTCTAGGAGAAAAGGCATTGCCCCTCTATCGCCTCCTTAGGCGCACCAACACACGAGTGGACGGATGCTGCCACTGCCGGACTCGAAGAAATAAAGGCCATATTGGCAACAAATCCGGTCCTCGCTGCGCCCAACCTGGGCGAACCAATGTTGTTATACATCGCAGCAACGCATCAAGTTGTAAGCGCGGTACTCATCGTCGAACGAGAGACAGAAGGGCATAAATTCCCTCTTCAAAAACCAGTGTATTACGTATCCACTGTGTTAATCCCCTGCAAGTCCCGTTACCCGCACTATCAGAAGATAGCGTATCACGGTGTTCATGGCATCCGGAAGCTCGACACTACTTTCAAGAGTGTTCGATAACGATGGCCTCGAGGTACCACTCAATGACATTATAAACAACCGCGACTTAGCGGGCATGATTGCAAAATGGGCCATTGAGCTCTTACCATTCGATATAACTTACAAACCTCGCGAGCTATAAAGTCACAAGTTTTGGCTGACTTTGTCGCTGAATGGACGGCGAACTCCCTAAAAGTACGGCGCATACTCCAATTGGATTATGATCTTGACGGCTCTAAAATGTTGGCGGATGGGGCTGGCGTCATATTGGCGTCCCCCGACCGGGACACAGTCCAATCGTACTTCAAATAATGTACACGGACTCCAACAAAGCAGCGAATCTGAGGCCCTTTACATGGTCTCCGGATGGCAATCTCCATGGGCATTCAACGCCTAGAGGTGCGCGGGGATTCAAACCTTGCAATATCCCAAATAAATGGAGACTTCGACGCCAAGGATCCGAAAATGGCAGCATATCGCAACGCTGTCCTAAAAATGTCAGCTCGGTTTGAAGGACTCGAATTCCATCACGTAGCCGAAGATAATAACCAAGCAGCCGACGTACTGGCACACATCGGCGCAAAACGTGACGCTGTCCCTCCAAACATATTCCTGGAACGGCTCTTCAAGCCATCCGTACTATGGGAAGAGGAGTCCGGAAACGACAAGCCGGAAAAAACCACGCCAACCGGCGATTCAGCCGATGACACACAACACCTTCATCCCACGACATAATGGCAGTAATCGCCCCGTGGACAGAACCATTCCTAGCCTACTTGCTTAGGCAGGAACTTCCCGAAGACCAAAATGAGGCCCGCTGCATAGTCCGGCGATCTAAAGCCTACAAGGTCCATGAGGGAGAACTTTATAAGAAAAGCATAACCGGAGTCCTTCAAAGGTGTATCTCCGAAGAGGAAGGGCGCAACCTCCTGGCTAAAATTCATGCCGGACTAGGCGGACACCACGCAGCAGCTCGGGCCCTTGTAGGAAAGGCATTCCGTACAGGATTTTATTGGCCGACGGCCCGAGCAGATGCTCAGGACTTAGTCCAAAGATGCGTCGGTTGTCAGCTCTTTGCTAATAAGAGCCATATGCCACCCACCGCCCTCAAAACTATACCCATTACCTGGACGTTCGCGGTCTGTGGGCTTGACATGGTTGGACCCCTTAAAGGGGGAATCCACAAGCAAAGGTACCTATTGGTCATGGTAGACAAATTCACCAAATGGATAGAGGCCAAACCAGTCAAAATGGCAGAGTCCGGACCAGTGATAGACTTTATCTCCGGAGTAGTACACCATTTTGGTGTCCCCCACAGCATCATCACCGATAACGGCACGAACTTCACGGCCGACGAGGTTAAGTCATGGTGCAAAAACATGGACATTAAGCTTGATTACGCTTCAGTCTATCATCCTCAAACCAACGGTCAAGTGGAACGAGCAAATGGTCTCATAATGAGCGGCATTAAACCCAGACTAGTGAGATCACTTAGGAAATCTGACACGCACTGGGTAGAGGAGCTCGACTTCGTGCTCTGGGGGCTGCGGACAACGCCCAACCGTACTACCGGATTCACACCATTTTTATGGTATACGGCGCAGAGGCAGTTCTGCCCTGCGACGTTATTCATGACTCACCTCGAGTGCGCGTGTACGAAGAAAGAGAGGCCGAGCTGGATCGGCAGGACATCTTGGACGCATTGGAGGAAGAACGCGACGTCGCCAAGGCTCGTTCCGCATTCTATCAGCAGCAGGCTCGAAGATATCAAAGCAGAGAAGTACGAGCCAAGACTTACAACGTTGGCGAACTAGTTCTACGCCTGCCGGACAATAAAAAGGACAAGATCAAGCCCAAATGGGAGGGCCCCTTCATCATCGATCAAGTCCTGACCGCGGAGCGTACCGTCTACGAAATGCGTCGGACAACCGACTCGAGCCGAACCCATGGAACGCAGCCCGCCTCCGAAGATTCTATGCCTAGCGCCGGACTAAGAGTTCGTCCCCTTCCCCCGTTCAAATTTTTACACTTCAGCTGTGTTTTGTTTCTCTTTCTTCTCTTAACCCTTTTACTAAAAAAGCCCTTAAGGGCCTACTTGCGCATTGTTCGCATACACTTGATGTGCCATCCGCACTCATTATACCTGGGGGCTTCTTTTCCAGAAGCTCAATTATAAGGGCTTCATGCCCAGCACATGTGTCAAGCTTCCACGTGTACCTTTTACTCACCATTATATGCATCGATATGACTTAAGTTTTGGCCAAGCTGGGTTGCCTGGCTCTGTGCTTACCCCTCGTTCCCGATTGTTCGGCTAGGAGGTAAAGGAGCACCTCTGCGATTATTCTTGCGGGTCGCCGGATGTGTACCTCGGTGGGTGAAGCCGAAAGCTAGCATTCTTAAGGGCATATTCGGTCGGTGACTTGAAAGATGATTTTTTCCTACTTATTTATCTGCCCCGGATGTTTTTTCTTTTTGCAGATTCGGACATGCACTTTAGGGCATGCCTCCCGAGAAAGGAACCCTTAACGGAACTATTCTCCTGGAAGATGTTTCTTACTAACCATGTAATATAACATAACTAGTTGGGCACTTGTCTGATAAAGCACTAATGACCCCTACGCCTGGTCTCCATGCATACCCCGGTTGTTTCTTAACCAAGAAGGTATTCGGACACACTCCGGACTCTAGGGTCCCGAGGTTGAAGCGAAAAGGTCGGCAAAGACAAACGATCTACAATCCGGCTAGAAGGCATTTCACATGTCATTTTAAAAATACATTGTCAAAACTACTGACTGTATTCCTACTCAATCCCGTCTAACAGGCTGTCTAATTTACAGTCCCGTTGGGAAAATTTAGCGGCCAACTCTACTTGGCCGTATACTAAACTCACAGGGATCTCCTTCCCATCGGGCGCCACAAGTCCGACCTCGGCCATGTGGTTGGGATCCGCCTTCTTGTACCACGTCTTCACCATGGCCCAAGCCTCCCTGGCACCTTGGCGGCAGGCCGAAATCTTCCATAAACGAAAGCGCTGCCGCACTCCCTGAAGCTTCTCCGCAAGCTCCCCAAGCCCCTCGGGTAGGGAGAGGGCTGGCCATAAAGCCTGGACGATGCCGCTCATTGCCTGCCGAACTCGTTCGAGCAGCTGCAACAGCTCGGGAAGTTGATCACCCGTTGATACGGGCATCTCTTCCGCAGGGCGACCTGTGAGTATACCTACAAGACATATTTTGTCAATTGACTTCCTCGTAGAACTCTTCTTTTCAAAGGAGTCCGCTCAAGCACTTACTATAGATGCCGCGACGAAGCCGCTGATTCTCCTTAACGGAGCCGGACAGCTCGGCCCAAACGCCTTTCAGCTCTTCTCCAAGCTGGGCGTGGGCATCTTGGAGCTTGTTCCTTTCTTGCTGCACTCTTTTCAGCACCCTCTCGCCAGCCTTCAGCTGGCGCAGTAGTTCCTGCCTATCCGGATCTTGTCCGGCAGCACCTGCAATGTCATTATTAGACTTACGCGCACGCCGCACAGCGCTTATATTTTTCAAATAATGTGTTACCAGGAGGGGTCTCTATGTTTCCTCCTGCGGCAGCGAGTGCGGCCTCAAGTTGGGCCTTGCACTCTTGCAGCTCCTGAGACAGTTGGGTATTCTTTTCGGTAAGATCCTGCGTTTCAAATGATCCTTAAATCAGTTAGCATAACTACTTTAAGTCTCGGGGGCTACTGGCATATATAACTGTTAAATTCTCTTACCCGTATGTCTTTTACATACTGCTTCGTGGCTCTGGTAAAACCATCTTGAGCAGCACGGAGGTGCGCGTCCCCCGTGTTAAAGGCATTCAGCGCCTCAGGGGAGAAGCACGCGTCACGAAACACTGTCCGGCGGCGCCTATGGTTCATGGCGCTCTCCACCTCAGACTTGGTGGCGGACAGTCTGTCGGCATCCTCTGTTGGAGGAGTGTCCGGCTCGCGCCTTGCGCTCGCTCCCCCTCCAGACCAGGTGCTGGAGCCTGGCTGGTAGAGGTTGGATTGGCAACCTCCATGCCCGCGGTCCGGCGGGCGCTTTTTCTCCTACAAAGATCATGAGCACTCAAACGCTTCCTAGGAACGTTGCTCCGAATAATTAACTGCGAGCTATACCTTTGCGGTGACGTTTCAGTCCGCGTCGCGCTCCTCTTCCGCCTACTGGTCCGGACTGGCCTCTGTTGGTCAGCCGCCGTGGGCTCGGCTTGCCGCCTTGAAGGCGCTTCCTGCAAAACACCATCGTACGCGAAGGTCAGAAATGAGCAAGGAAGAGATAATGGTGTCAGGATTTCCGTCACAATCACCTGGGAAGCCGGATATAGTCCGGGGAAGTCAGCCGTGATGGCAACTAAAGCATTATCCGTGCTGAGCTGGTGGAACACCCCGTCGATTAGCTCCACCTGAATGTCCGGATCCTCTTGGAGGCGGATCACAGGATCTCTCGGATCCTCGGGTTGCGAGCTGGACTTATCATGTCCTCCACAATCCGACGCAGTTCCTGCGCCGAAGACATAATATAAGAAGCTTAAACTTTGAAAGCATGGGTCGGGCCCTTAAAGTGTTCGCTTACCCAACGCCGAGGGTTGTTCATGGAGAACCCATTCAAGGGTTCGTCGAAGGAAGTCCTCCTTCTCCCCTTATACAGGCGGACAAGATCTGCACGGATCCTCGGCGAATCCGATCCTTGCGGCCATGACGGGTGGCATCGTCTTCCCGTTGAAATCCCACATGGGGTGGCCCCTGTATTGCAGTGGCTGCACCCCCGCGTAATGCATGTTGCCATGACTCCAATCATGGTCAACCCGGAATGGGCCAGTTATCTTATTCGCCCATCAGATAATGGATGCTCTTGTCTTCCTCCAGTTGGGGGCTCCACGGGCGCCAACTAAGGCGCTTCTTCAGAGGAGCAGTGCTGAACTCCGGGAGGCCGATCCGAACAGGGTCTAGCAGCGGAGCGTCTTCTATGTAAAACCATTCCAAAGGCTAGTCTTCGGACGCCTTCTTAGGGGTTCGGATGGATATCTGGTCCGCAATGTGCCATATTTGGCGCCGCCCACTTGATATATGGACCCCTCGTGAGAAGCGAAGTGCGAGGCGAACAACCTCTTCCACGGTGCAAAATGGGGCACGATGCCCGAAATAGCTCGCAGAAGAGCTACGTAACCCGCGATATGCAGGATAGGCGGGCGGTAAAGTGATGGAGCTGGAGTCCGTAGAACTCCAGGACCCCGTGGAGGAACGGATGTATAGGAAATCCGAGTCCCGTTATCAGATAGGGGACGAAGCATACCCGCTCCCCTTTGTTGGGACTTGGGGTAGCCTCCGCTTGCTTCCCACCTTGGTAGGTGGCCAACCCGGCTCGAACCGGAACCATGAAGGCCGGAGGAGATATCCCCGCTTGGAGCTTCACCAGCTCGTTGTGCGGAACAGAGCATCTCCTCCAATCTCCTGGCAGAGGGCTGGGAGCGCGAGAAGAGGAGCCGCGTCGACGGTCCATGATGGAATGGATTCTTGGTCAGAAGCGCTCCGATGAGTATTCGCGGAAGGAAGATGGTGTGATTTGGATCTGGATTCTTGCCTCTCTTATAGGCAGATTATTTGCACAACTAGGGGTAAAACATAAAAGATACCCTGGCTTTTCGCATTTGTGCGACGCGTGGAAGAAGGCCATTATTGGGCGTGGAAGCCAAGAAGCGCAACATTGATAAGGAAGCCGGACACTGTTCGGCAGGTACATGGAACTTAAAAGGAGAACCTGCCTTGCAACGCCGAAGACTACATACGCGCTGGACTAATCGTCATTGAAGCCTGGTTCGGGGGCTACTGAGGGAGTCCTGGACTAGGGGGTGTCCGGACCGCCGGACTATCATCGTCCGCCGGACTCCAAGACTACGAAGATACAAGATTGAAGACTCCGTCCTGTGTCCGGATGGGACTTTCCTTGGCGTGGAAGGCAAGCTTGGCGATACGGATATGTAGATATCCTACCATTGTAACCGACTCCGTGTAACCCTAGCCCTCTCCGGTGTCTATATAAACCGGAGGGCTTTAGTACGTAGGACATAACCTCCATTACAACAATCATACATAGGCTAGCTTCTAGGGTTTAGCCTCCTTGATCTCGTGGTAGATCCACTCTTGTAATACACATCATCAATATTAATCAAGCAGGAGGTAGGGTTTTACCTCCATCAAGAGGGCCCGAACCTGGGTAAAACATCGTGTCCCTTGTCTCATGTTACCATCCGCCTAGACGCACAGTTCGGGACCCCCTACCCGAGATCCGCCGGTTTTGACACCGACACTGGCCGTTTGAGGACTTCAATGGGAGGCAAGTAGCTACCGTGGTTCAGAGTGTTAGCTTTGTAATTCAGTGAAGACCTTGCCCTTATGAATCTCATAATCCAAGGCGCATAGGGCTTCAGCTCGAATGGTGACATAGCAACATTTGCAAGAGTCCTGATGAAGAAATCATGGAAGTTGACGGGAACGCCATGAATGATGTTGAACAGCATGTTCTTCATGATGCCAACGACTTCTTCATCATTTGAATCGTGGCCTTTGATAGGACTCATTGTCTTCGTCAGAATGCGATAGACAGTCCGAGGCACATAGAGCAATTCTTTGACGAGGAATTTGGTTCGTGGGGCCTGCCCTGGCTTCAATGGCTTCATGAGCACTTGCATATAGTGATTTGTCAATTCAGGGTCATTGTAGATGCAACGTGCACTGTCATGGGGAGGATCAAGAGGAAGGACACGCAGCAATTCAGTTGCTGGTGCCTTGTAGTGAGTGTTTTCAGTCATCTAATCCAACACCCATGAATTGACATCTTCAGCATCTCCGGTGATATGCAGTGTAGCGTAGAACTGAAGAATGAGTTCTTCATTCCAATCGCAAATGTCAGTCAGAAGTTGAAGAGTCTGCATCGTGAATAACACTGAGGACTGGCTCGAAGCATGGCAGAGATTCCATATCCACATGAGGAATATGTTCATGATCGAAGATTTTGTCCTTGTCAAAGAGCACTGAGGAATAGAAGTTGGCTTGACTAGCAGTCCAGAAATGCCTCTTCCTTATGCGAGCAGAGTCATATGGATTATAGTCAGTGAAGAACACATGCTCCGAAAAGAAGTCTTCAGCCTTGAACTTTTGCTTGCTTGAGAACGGATTCTTCGGCTTTGGCAGAGGGGTGTCAGTGATTTGCAGAACCACCACAGGAATCACTAGCTCAGGTTCTTCAGGCTGAGGAATTTCTGGTTCCTCTTCTTGTGCAACTTGAGGATCAGCAGCAGCAGGTTCTTCAGCACTAGCGGCTGTAATTTCTTCTTGAACAGAGGGAGTGGGATGAGTTTCTTCAGAGCCCATCTGAACTGTTGTTGCCGGGGACTGAGGAATCTGTTGGATAGGTGTGAATGGAGGAGTATTGGGATGCTAACTTTCCCAAAAGTCATCATTCATCACAGGTGTGGTGCATCCAATATCCACATCTTCATCTTCAATTTCCTCAACACCAGCCTCTTCAGCTGTGAACTGAGGCATAGGTGAGGAAATGACTGGCATTGAAGGGATTGCGTCCACTTCAATTTCATCATCAAGCTGCTCTAACGTAGCAGCAGAATGATTTTCTTCATCAGATCCACTTGGGATCTTATAGTCTTCTCCATAAGGAACAATTTCCTTTGACGACACGGAGGAAATTGGAACAACATCAATAGGATTTTCAAAAGAGCTGGTCATTGGCTTCATTTTCTTCGCAGCCGAAGAATTTGACGCAGCTGATGCCTTCCTTTTCTTCACTGCAGCTCGCTCTGCAGCCTTGGTCTTCTTCACTTCATAGGCAGAAGGAAGAATTGGAGTTGGTGTAGGCGCGGGAGGAGCTGAGGAATCTGGTTGATTTTCTTCAGCGCAATCAGTGCGATTGCCTGATCTCTTGATTTCTTGGTGTGCACCACTAGTGGATGCCCTGGCAATTTCTTCAGCGGCTGGAATGGAGTCATCAGCCCTGGAACTTACATTTTCTTCAGCAGGCTGAAAGTCATCAGTGGTGCTGGCATGTTCTTCAGCAGGCTGAGCAGAGTCTGCAGCCTGAAGATTTTCTTGTTGTGATGGGGCCGCAACATTCGTGAATTTCTTCGTCAGGTCGACGAATCTCACTTTGGCTCCTTGACAATCAGCATAGCATGCATCGAAGTCTTTGCCGAGGGCTTGAATTTTAGACTGAGCCTTGAGAAGTTCCTCAGGTGTCATTCTGACAACATTTTTCTTTAGGAGCTTCTCCTTTCTGTATTGAGCTCTCTTTATCTCTCTTGCCTTCTCAAATTTCCATTTCTCTTGAGTGATGAAATGGGTCATCATGTGACTTTGACCAGGAGTCAGAGGAAGATCAGGCATGGGGGTGTTTGGATCCTTGTACCAGAGATCAATGTAGTCATGGATTTTCCTCGGATCCAAAAGTAGTAGCACAGATGTGCCTTTGGCTCTAGCGGCCTTCACTTGTCTATCTCTGATGATTTCTGCAAGTTCATCATCAGAAGCTTCATCATCAGTGGGCACATGGAATGTGACCTGCTTTTTCTTTGGACTTGGCCGAGGACCGCGTCCAGCTGTTGCTTTAGTCTTTAGCAGTTTGGGGCCTGATGAGGACATTGGTGCAGCTGAGGAACTTGCTGAGACACCAGAGGCAATTGAAAAACTAGTAGTCCTTTGGCATGTAGCCAGATGCACAGGAGCTGAGGACTTTGATGGAGCTGTAGCAGTCTGAGGAATTTGCCGTGAGGGCATAGCTGAGGAACTGGGCCGTGAGGGCGCTGTCGGTGAAGCACTTGGCTTGCGAGCAGGCTTCTTTGGCATTGATTTCCTCGGTCTGACCGAGGTCTCAGCAGCAGCAGCAGTGGCAGAATCCTCATTGAATTTCTTCACTGCCTCCTTGGCTTGTCTTGCCAATTTGGCTTGGCGTTTAGCCCATTCTTCAGGAAAGTCCTCACCACTTTTGATGCTAGTGGGATCAGCTACTTGGCCAGGTGCCAATGGAGCTCTAGGGCATGGAGGATTGAGGGCGAATTTCTTCATGTACTTTGGAGTAACATATCGATATTCCCTCCATTCTCTTGCCCATCTCCGTTCAATTCTCTGAATGCGCACTTTACGCTGATTTTTGTTCTCTTTGCCAAACTTGGCTTCATCAGGTGTGCAATAGTCCTTATAGATTTCATCGGGGATTTCGAAAGCAGTCATGACCTCAGGCCTCTTTCCTCCTTTCTGCGGTCTCTTTCCTTCACCAATATTCTTCAGATGAGGAATTTTAACAATTGAACACTCTGAAGAAGTATGCAGTTTTTCTTCGAGGAACGCTGCAAATGAGTTAAGTTGATGAGAACCTAGTGATTCAGCAGCGGACATGAGTACCTGTGAACGGAGTGTAGGTACGAGGAATTTGGAGAGGTCATATGCGTTCTCAGAAGTTTTTAGAAAAGACAAGTTTTGAGGAATTTGACCAGTTGAGCCTTGAGGAATTTCACTAAGCGCTCTTTGTCTTAGGTTCCAGAGTTGTACAGATCGAAAATCCACACAATTGAGGAGTCTTGAAGAAAATGATTGCTTAGAGAAATGGATCAAGAGCGTACAGTGTGTGAGGTGTTCATATGTGTGAAGATTTGAAGAATAAAACACCTTTGAAGATTTTCAGGAAAGCTTGAGAATCAAAGTGAGTAATAAAATTAACTTGTAATTACCCGGAACAAAGAACACGACGAACTAAGATGAACAGACGTGAAGTTCGTCAGGTTAGATCTCCCACGCCCTAAATTGGCAGAGGGAGACAGCTACGGCGGCGGCGGAGTGAAGATTTCCGCAACCGGGGCGAGTACGACGGCGACGAGGTCAAGGCAGCGAAGCTCTTCCTCACCGGCGACGATGGAGTAGCTGCGGCGCTAGGGTTTGAGGAGCTCGAGCGAGAGACAGCGGTCGAGCGGAGTAAATGAAGTGAGGAAGGGGAGAGGGGTATTTATAGCCATGGTGAAAAACTGTTCGCCCGAAGATTTTGGGACGAACATGCCCCTGCCCTTTCTCCTTCACGCAACATGTGTCACCCACGTACTGTGCAGATGATATCGTGTAAGATCGTGGGTGAATAAAATAATGCATCGTGGGATGCGGAACGGTTTGAGCGGTAAAACCGAAAATCTGGATAAGATTTGTTTTAAAGTTTCGTTCGCAATTTCTTCAGCTGACAAGGACACAGTGAAGATTTTGAACGAGTTTCAAATAGAATGCACATGAAGAATTTGTGAATAGATTGGATTGAGTATAGCATAGAGGGGGAAGGGTCCGATCACATTCACTTAGCAGAAAACACAACTTGAAGAAATAGACATAAGTGAATGCTGTAGAGGACGTAAACTCATATATATGTATAGCCAATGAAGAAAAACAACGGAGCCAGTGAAGATTTTGCAAATTGAAGAATTTGAAAAACTGAAGAATTTCAAAACTGAGGAAAAACTCAAATTGAAGATTTTCAACTTTTTGTGGTGGCGTGACCCACCGTATAAGAATGATGATTTCAGACATCGCGTACAATTGTCGTAGGGTTCTGAGAATCAAATTCTTCATTAATTTCTTCACAATTAGAGTGTTATTCTTCATTGATTGAAGAAAAACGTTTCTTCATGTGTTGCACATCTAAGTCATCAATTTTGCATAAGTGTTAGGATGTGTGTCCTTTTCAAAGAACATTCGAAGATTCTAAGATATTTAGCTCACACCGCAAACTTGCTAAATCTCTTCTCATCCAAGGGCTTAGTGAAGATAGCAGCTAGCTGTTCTTCAGTCTGCACGTGCTCGATGGAGATGTCGCCCTTCAACACATGATCACGAAGAAAATGATGACAAATCTGGATGTGCTTTGTCTTCGAGTGCTGAACTGGGTTGTGAGCAATCTTGATGGCACTCTCATTGTCGCAGAGGAGAGGCACATTCTTCACGTTGATGCCATAGTCCTTGAGGGTTTGCTTCATCCAAAGCAGTTGAGCACAACACGAGCCAGCAGCAATGTATTCAGATTCAGCGATGAGCGGTGATACACATTTACATTTCTTCGAGGACCAACGGACCAAAGATCGTCGAGGAAATGACAAGTGCGGATGTTGACTTGCGGTCCACACGATCACCAGCATAGTCGAGTCGAATATCAATGAGATCAAAAGAAGAGCCCTTGGGGTACCATAATCCTAGTGTTGGTGTGTGAGCTAGATATCGAAGAATATGCTTCACAGCCTTATGGTGTGATTCCTTGGTGCAGCTTGAAATTGGGCACACATGCAAACACTAAGCATTATATCTGGCCTAGATGCACATCAAGTACAATAAAGAGCCAATCATGGGCGGTATACCTTGTGATCAAAGTCAATACCATTTTCATCGATTGCATAGATGGCCATTTGTGGGCATAGGAATTTTACGCCTTTGCAATCTTGCATGCGAATTTCCTCGGTACATCTTTGAGGTATTTCTCTGAGATATGAATATGCCATTCGCTGCCGATTTAATTTGAAGACCTAAGAAGAATTTCAACTCTCCCATCATAGACATTTGATATTCTTCACTCATCATATAGGCAAATTCATCACTATAACATTGGTCAGTACAGCCAAAGATAATATCATCAACATATATTTGGCACACAAACAGTTCACCATCATAAGATTTAGTAAAGAGAGTAGGGTCGAGTGAACCGGGTGTGAAGCCATTCTCCACGAAGAATTCCTTCAATGTATCATACCACGCCTGAGAGGCTTGCTCGAGGACATAGAGGGCCTTATTAAGTCTGAAGACTTTGTCACGATTCTTCGGATCTTCAAAACCTGGGGGTTGAGCAACATATACTTCTTCCTCAAGCTTACCATTGAGGAATGCACTTTTCACATCCATTTGATATAAGATGATATCATGATGGTTAGCATAGGCAAGTAATATGCGAATAGCCTCAAGTCTAGCAACAGGTGCAAAAGTTTCATCGAAATCAATTCCTTCAACCTGTGTGTAGCCTTGAGCTACTAGTTGTGCCTTATTCCTTACCACAAGGCCATTTTCATCTTGCTTGTTGCGGTAGATCCACTTTGTGCCAATGATATTATGCTTGCGAGGATCTGGGCGATTGACCAGTTCCCAAACATTGTTAAGCTCGAATTGATGTAATTCTTCTTGCATAGCCTGAATCTACTCCGGCTCCAGAAATGCTTCATCTACCTTAGTGGGCTCTGTGATAGAGACAAAAGCATAGTGCCCACAAAAGTTAGATAAATGTGAAGCTTTTGAGCGTGTGAGAGGACCTGGTGCACTAATGTCATCAATGATCTTGTCCACTTGCACTTATTTTGCAACACGAGGATGAGCTGGTTGTCGTTGAGGAATTTGATCAGCATTTTCTTCAACACCATTTTCCTCAGGATTTTCTTCAGGTGCATCAGCTTGACGTTCTTCATGAACAAGAATGAATTCTTCAGCAGATTCTTCAGTAGGAATGACATCCTCAGCTGCCTTGACCTTGATGGAATCCTCAGGTGCTGGTTCATCTAACACAGAAGGTAGGTGCTCTGTTTGCGAGCCATTAGTTTCATCGAACCGCACATCTACAGTGTCAACAATCTTGTGAAGAACAATGTTGAAGACTCCATAGGTGTGCGAGTCCTTTCCGTAACCAAGCATAAAACCTTCATGTGCTTTCGGTGCAAATTTAGAGTTGTGGTGAGGATCTCTAATCCAACATTTAGCACCGAAGACTTTGAAATAACTCACATTGGGTTTCTTGTCGTTGAGGAGTTCATAGGCCGTCTTCTTGAAGAATTTGTGAAGATATACTCTGTTGATGATGTGGCACGCAATATCAATTGCATCAATCCAAAAACGCTGAGGCGTTTTGTATTCATCAAGCATAGTGCGAGCCATTTCAACAAGAGTTCTGTTCTTGCGCTCCACGACGCCATTTTGCTGAGGAGTATAGGGAGCAGATAGCTCATGAGTAATACCAAGTTCATCAAGATAGGCATCAAGACCGGAATTCTTGAACTCAGTTCCATTGTCACTTCTGATGTGCTTGATCTTCACACCAAAGTTGGTTGAAGCCCTCGAGGAAAATCGTTTGAAGACTTCATGCACTTCATGTTTGTAAGTAACAATGTGTACCCATGTATATCGAGAATAATCATCAACAATGACAAAACCATATAGTGATGCATCATTAGTGACTGCTGAGTAATGATTAGGTCCGAAGAGGTCCATGTGAAGCAATTCGAATGGACGAGTAGTGGTCATGATAGTCTTCGCTGGATGCTTGGCCTTGGTCATTTTTCCATCTTCACAAGCTCTGCATAAGTGATCCTTGAGGAATTTGACATTTTCAATGCCAATGACATGCTTCTTCTTTGCAAGAGTGTTCAAATTCCTCATGCCCGCGTGACCAAGTCGTCGATGCCATAGCCAGCCTTCTGAAGCTTTTGCAAGTAGGCACACGGCTGGTTGTGGTCCTATAGAGAAATCAACAATATACAAATCTCCTCTCCTAAAGCCTTCGAAGACTTTGGAATTGTCAGCTTCCATAATCACAACACAGCGATACTTGCGAAAGACAACAACCATATCAAGATCACAAAGCATTGAGACTGACATGAGATTGTATCCTAAGGACTCAACAAGCATGACTTTGTCCATGTGTTTATCCTTAGAGATTGCAACCTTACCAAGACCCAATACCTGACTTTTGCCTTTGTCAGCAAAGATGATATGCTTCAGAGGTGACGGTGTTAAGGGAGCATCCATCAATAGATTTTTGTCACCAGTCATGTGATTTGTACATCCACTATCGGTGACCCATTCAGTAGTTTTGGGTTGATCATCCTGCAGATGAATTAGTGTCGCTTACAATCTCATATGCTTCATCAGTGAAGAATATGATATCAAGTTCATCAGATGAATTTCATCAAGCAGTAAGCAGATATAGCAGTATGAGGACATGTGAAATGAAAGTTCATTTCATCATGATTAGCCTGCGTCCTTTCAGGCATTTTGTCAGGTCCCCAGCAACTTCTTTAGACGTTAAAGCACGTTTGGAGACCTGACCCTGCAGAAGAGATTAGTTCTTTTTCTTCACCACCCACATCTGAAGGGGTGGCAAAGAATTCATCACTCTGCGAGCACCATATGAGAAAGGTGGCAAAGATGCCAAACCATTTCGTTTCACATAAGAGGGGTTAGGGTAAGCATATGAATAAGCAGAGAAATTCTTCGAGGACTTATGAACATAATGATTTGAAGAATAATGCACATATTCATAGCCCTTAGCTCTACCCTGCGACACAGAGTTGTTAGCACGATGATAATCATATGAGGACTTTGATCCATGTGAAGAATTTAGTCCATATGAAGGATTTGATCTGGGGTTCCTGTTCTTCACTGGTGGTGTCATGAGGACATTCACCTGAAGACTTTCAACATAACTTTTGGGAACCCAGATTTTCTTCATAGGGGAACCGTTCCTACAGTTAGTGCCAACATATCTAGCAAATACTTCACCATTCTGATTTTTGAACAGTTTATAGTTGGAGTCAAATGACTCATCGGAAGAATGAGGAGATTCACATGTAAAGCCAGATAAGTTAGATGGATCAACTGGAGATCCCTTTGCAGCAACCCATGAGGTTTTGGGGTACTACTCAGGCTTCCAATATGTTCCATCAGCATTGAGTTTCCTCTCAAAGGCAATACCCTCTTTCCTAGGGTTTCTGTTGAGGATCTGCTTTTTAAGCACATCACAAAGAGTCTGATGCCCTTTGAGGCTTTTGTACATGCCTGTCACGTACAATTCCTTCAGCCCTGCATTGTCAGTGATACTAGCAATGTCCTCAGATGAGGAATTAGTGATAGCAGAGGCAGATGAAGAATTTGTAACAGTTGAAGCATTTGAACATTCAGGTGAAGAGTTAGCAGATTCACGTTCAATGCACTTTAAGCATGGAGGAACAAATTCTTCCTGAGAAGCGCTGATTTGTTGAGCTAGTAATGAATCTCGCTCCTTCTGAAGATCTTCATAACACACTCTTAGCTTTTCAAGATCTTCCTTTCTTTGAAGAGATTCAGAAGAAAGCTTCTCGTGATCTTGCTTTTCTTGAAGAAATTCATAAGAAAGTTTCTCATGATCAGATAAGAGAGTGTTATGATGACTTTGAAGGTTATCAAACCTAGACTGAAGTCTCTGAAGATTTTCAGCCAGGGCTTTAGTGCGATCCATTTCTTCACCCAACATATCATCACTTTTGTCTAGCATGTTTTGAACCTTTTCAAATGCCCTTTGTTGTTTTACAGCAATCTTAGCAAGTTTAGAGTAGCTGGGCTTGAGATCCTCATCAGATTCATTTTCACTAGATTCAGAGGAGTTGTATTTGAGTACCTTTGCACCTTTCGCCATGAAGCAATAGGTGGGAGAGTAGCCATCATTATATTCATAAGGCTTGTTGGTGTACTCAGTTTCTTCAGTGTTGAAGATGGACTTGCTGACGAAAGCAGTAGCAAAGGCCAGACTCGCCACACCAGATTCAGAGTCTTCAGACGCCTCCTCTTCCTCATTTTCCTCAGATTCAGCTTCAGAGTCCATTTCCTTGCCAATGAATGCCCGAGCCTTCTTGGAACTGCTCTTCTTGTGAGATGAAGACTTCGAGGATTTTGATGACGAAGATTTTGACGATTTCTTCTTCTTCTTCTTTGCATCATCAGAACTGTAATCCTTGTATTTCTTCTTCTTCATTTCCTTTTCCCACTGAGGACAATCTTGAATATAGTGACCAGGTTTCTTGCATTTGTGGCATAGCCTTCTCTTATAGTCACTGGATGAGGAATCACTGCCTCTTGAGGATTTTCCAAAGCGACCACGTCTTGAGAACTTCTGGAATTTCTTCACGAGGAGTGCAAGCTCCTGGCTCAATTCTTCAGGATCACCAAGGCTACTACCAGAATCCTCACATTCAGAGTCAGACACAGCCTTGGCCTTCAGGGCACGTGGTTTGCCATAGTTTGAACCATAGAGATGTCTCTTTTCAGCAAGCTGGAACTCGTGAGTATATAGCCTTTCGAGGATATCGGCAGGATCAAGAGACTTGTAGTCAGCACGTTCTTGTATCATCAGTCCCAGAGTATCAAATGAGGAATCAAGCGATCTCAACAGTTTCTTCACCACCTCATGATCAGTGATGTCAGTGGCACCGAGGGCTTGAAGCTCATTTGAGATGTCAGTAAGGCGATCAAAGGTTTGTTGGACATTTTCATTGTCGAGTCTTTTGAAGCGGTTGAAGAGATTCCGAAGAACATCAACTCGAGAGTCACGCTGAGTTGAGACTCCTTCATTTACTTTGGACAGCCTATCCCAGATAAGCTTAGCAGTTTCCAAAGCACTCACTCTCCATACTGTCCTTTACTCAGATGGCCACATATGATATTCTTCGCTTGAGAATCGAGTTGCTTGAATCTCTTCACATCGGTAGAGTTCGGTGAGGGTGTGACAGAGGGAACACCATTTTCCACAACACACCAGAGATCGTTGTCAATTGCCTCAAGATGCATTCGCATCTTGTTCTTCCAGTAGGGGTAGTCCGTCCCATCAAAGGTCGGACACCCAGCCGAGACCTTGATCATACCTGCGGTCGACATAACTAAAACTCTAGGCGGTTAAACCAAAATCACACAGAACAAGGGAGTACCTTGCTTTGATACCAATTGAAAGTGCGTTATATCGACTAGAGGGAGGTGAATAGGCGATTTTTATGAATTCTTCATTGAGGAATTTGCTGGTGAGGAAATTCCTTAGGGAAGAACTACTTGCAGCGGAATAAGTACTCAGAAATAAACATAACAGAATACAAGCATGGTCATCATGATGAAATGAAGATAAGCACTGAGTACAGAAAGCGTAATCACAGGATACACAAGATGAAGACAAACAGACTGAAGAAATTGACCTGAGGAAATTGAGAAAGTCTTCAGTCAAAGTCTTCAAGCACAGATATGAAGAACATTCAACACAGTAATGAGGAAATGGAAGGGTTGAGGAAATAGAACCAGTTAGTTGGTGAAGACAATGATTTGGTAGACCAGTTCCAACTGCTGTCTCAGTTGTACGTCTGGTTGGAGCGGCTGAGTATTTAAACTCGAGGACACGCAGTCCCGGACACCCAGTCACTAAGCCGCAACTCAGGACACCCAGTCCTCACCGTATTCTCCTTGAACTAAGACCACGCAGGCCTCGTCCAATCACTCGTGCTAAGTCTTCAGGCGACTTCCAAACCTTCACAGACTTGGTCACTCGGCGATCCACAATTCCTCTTGGATGCTCTAGACCTTGACGCCTAATCGTCTAGAAGAAGCACAGTCTTCAAAGGTAACAAGCGTCGGATCCACGCAGGATCAATTTCTTTAGTGATGCTCAATCACTTTGGGTTTGCAGGGGTTTGGTTTTGGGATTTTCCTCACTTGATGATTTTCGCTCAAAGTCCTCGGAGGATGGGTTGCTCTCAAATGACAAGTGTCAAGTTCTCTTGGAGCAGCCAACCAACTAGTGGTTGTTGGGGGCGGCTATTTATAGCCTAGGGAGCAGCCCGACATGATAAGACATAAATGCCCTTCAATGATATGACCGTCAGGTGGATAAGATATTTTGGGACAGCCGTAGCAAGAAGACAACAACGGTCGGAAATTTGACTCTCAAATTCCTCGGGGCTATCATGTTCCTCCTTTGTGTAGGCAATTTGCCTTTGGCGAATTCCTAACTCCTCGGTCGAGCAAAGTCCTCGGTGACGGAAGAACTGCGTCTCTATCACTAAAGAAATTGGTGAACTATATGAGATTTCCAATGGCTTCACTCGAAGGATTGGTAGGTGTAGGATTTTGAGTTGAGCATCACATGGAAATTTTTCCTTAGTATTTCCTCGACCCCTTTAACGAAGACGGTGTTTCCTATGACTCAAGAAAGAGAAAATGAAACTACGAAAACAAAAGTATTCACGCTTCATGTTCCTCAAATGAATACCAAGTCTTCAAGGTCACACCAATTTCTTCACTTTCAAAGTCTTCAGAAAGTCTTCAGAATATCAAAGTCTTCAGTCGAAGAACTTAATTTTTAGGGGTCGACTTTCTCTGTAAATATCAAACTCCTCATAGACTTATATACCTGTGTACACTCACAAACGCATCAGTCCCTTAACCTATAAGTCTTCAATACACCAAAATCACTAAGGGGCACTAGATGCACTTACAATTTCAACTCTTTCTTCCACCTCCTGATTAGTTCTGCCATCTTCTTAAGAGCATACAACTTGACCAGTGGCTCTATAACTGGCTTTCAGATCCTCCTCTGGCAGTAGGGTGAAATTTGCCTTCAGCGAGATCCAAAAATCTTCTTTCTCTCTATCGGTGACATAAGAAACTTGAGGGTCTTCTTTCTTAAGCTTATTCCATAGCTGGAGGCTGATCGGGATGCTGTCCCTAACAATAGCTGCGCACTGAGCAGAAAATGCATCCTTGGTCCATGTGGGTTCAATCAGTTGGCCATCGTCCGTGATTGCTGCGATCGTGAGCCTTTCATCCATGCGCAACCTTTTCTTCGGGTCTCGTCTCATTACCGAAGTTTGGTTCAATCCAGAGAGCTATAAAAGAAGAAAGAAGAGTTAATATATGTACATACAAAACAATTAATGCATCAATTAGCTAGTCAGCACATGCTTAATTAATATATATATATATATACCTCGCCGGACTTCAACAGCTGATCCCGACTCCGTTCAGTCACCGGAGCCGTCATCACGGTCTCCATCTTCCACCGGCATTCGGTCGTTGGAGCCATCATGATCATGACTTTCCTCCTCCATTGTTCGATCATCGTAGCCTTCTTCATCCTCTCCTTCCAGACCATCGGTGTCGTTGAGTAACGAAATGACATCACCTCCGGCGAAGATTATATCCCCCAACAACTGTTCTTTTTCCAAGTCTCTTTGTTGATCCATAGTTTCTGCAAATATTACAACATGGCAATTAATATACAAACATGAGGGATGGATATATTAGTGGCAAACATAGACATAGCTAGCTAATCACAACAAGGATACAGTTTGGGGTGGCCTCGACAATGCTTCTAGGGTTTGGGGTGGCCTTGACGACAACACTCTTTTAACTCGGTAAATTTGGGTGGCCTCGATGATTCTAGGGTTTGGGGTGGTCTCGATGCTTCTAGGGTTTGGTCGGGCGAGAGGGGGTTCATCGACGTCCCCCCTTATGTTGAAGAGTTACCGGAGTTCTCTCATGAATGTTCGACGTCCGGACCGCCTCTCTCATGAATGTCAAACAAGGGATTTAACAAAATGGCGCCATTCTGGATGTGCAGAAAATGGTCCATATTTTTCCTAATCTCATCTACCCTTCTATATGTCACGTTGTCTAGTGTCAAAGGATTCAAGAAAACCATCGCTTCATCATTAGTCGGAAGTAACCGGGGCATGATGGTACGAATCTCTCTAAAGTTATTTTGGAATGGAGTCCCAGATAGGATAATTCGCTTTTTATTACGAAGTTCAGCAAGAGCCTTCCGAATATTGCTATTTGGAAGGCCTTTGCTGAACTTCGTAGCAACAAGCGAATTATCCTATCCGGGACTCTGTTCTAGAATAACTTTGCAGAGCTTCATACCTTCATGCCCTGGTTACTTCCGGCTAATGACGAAGCCATGGATTTCTTCAATATATACTTTGACACAAGACAACATGACATATAGAACGTTATGTAGATGAGATCAGAAAAAAATGGATCAACTTGTGCACAACCATAATGGGGGCATTCTTGATAAATCTCGACGCTCGACCCCTCGGTGAGCCTCGAATCTCGACCCCTCGACCCGTGCGATCCTTGAACCTCGACCCCTCGGGGACCCACGACCCCTCCGCAATGCTTCTAGGGTTTGGGGTGACCTCGATGCTTCTAGGGTTTCGTCAGGCGAGACGGGGTTGATCGACGTCCTCCCTCATGCTGAAGAGTTACCGAATTTCTCTCATGAATGTCCGACGTCCGGATCACCTCTCTCATGAATGTAAAACAAAAGAGTTAACAAAATGGCACCATTCTGGATGTGCAGAAAATGGTCCATATTTTTCCTGATCTCATCTACCCATCTATATGTCACGTTGTCTAGTGTGAAAGGTTCAAGAAAACCATGGCTTCATCATTAGCCGGAAATAACGGGGCATGATTGTACGAAGCTCTCCAAAGTTATTTTGGAATGGAGTCCCAGATAGGATAATTCAGTTTTTGTTACGAAGTTCAGCAAGAGCCTTCCGAATATCGCTAGTTGGAAGGCCTTTGCTGAACTTCGTAGCAAAAAGCGGATTACCCTATCCGGGACTTTGTTCCAAAATAACTTTGGAGAGCTTTGTACCATCATGCCCCGGTTACATCCGGCTAATGATGAAGCCATGGATTTCTTCAATACTTCGATACAAGACAACATGACATATAGAACGTTACGTAGATGAGATCAAAAAAAAAGAGAAACTTGTGCACATCCATAATGGGGGCATTCTTGTTAAATAGAGACCCTCAACCCCTAGACGACCCTTGACCCCTCGGCGACCCTCGATCCTGGACCCCTCGGCGATCCTTGAACCACGACCCCTCAACGACCGTCGACCCTCGACCCCTCGGTGATCCTCGAACCTTGACCCCTTGGCGACCCTCTACCCTCTACCCTAGTTCTCGACCCTCGACCGCTCGGCGATCCTCACACTACTAGGGAAAACCTTATACACAGAACTTTAGCAGTAGCGAGGGTCAAAAAAGCACGCTGGTGCTAAGTAGCAGTAGCGCGCCTGAGCAAACCGCGTTGCACATAAAGTTCTAGCAGTAGCGCGTCTTGCTCTAAACACATTACTACTAAAATTCCCTCGGCTTAGCCGATAGGCTACACATAGTAGTAGCGACCTATAACGAACCGCGCTACCGCTACTTTATTTGTAGCAGCGCGTTTTAATCTAAACTCGCTACTGCTAAAGGATATAAAATTAATTGGAAAGAAAATAGAAAGGTAATTGAAAATTAAAGAAATATAATAAGGTGAAAGGAAAAAAATAAAATGTGAAGAAAACTAAATGAAAAAGGGGGAAAAGAGAAAGGAGTAGCAGTAGCGTGTATCCCAGAACGCGCTGTAGCTAACGTAGCAGCAACGCTCTTCCTGGAACGCGCTACTGCTACTTCGGACTTAACCACGGGGTTCGTCCTTCCCCACGGCCACTTGACCCAAATCCAACTCTCCACTCTCACCGCCGCCGTCGCCCGTCGGCCGCCGCACGCTCTCCGCACACCCTCTACGCCGCCCTGACCCCATTTTCAACGCCGCCCCGACCTCAATGCCGCCCTGGACACTGCCCCGACCCCGACCTCGACGCCGCCATCCGCCGCGCGCCCGAGCCCCGCCTTGAAATCGACGTCGCCCTGCCCCTCCCTCGTTGCAGCCACCCGAGGTGAGCATGCCTGCTCCTCCCTCTCCCCTACCTCTGCCTAGGGTTTCTTTACATTTTAGTTGCATCAAATTAGTTAGGGTTCATATAAGAGTGGAAACAAATCGGATGCGGATGCGGCTCAAATGAGTTAGGGTTCATGTAAGGGTGGAAACGAATCAAATTTCTAAGATGAATCATAAAATGAGTAAAATTTGACCAGTTATTTCACTTTATAGTTGGATAATTGGAATATCCGCTACCACTTTCCACCCCTATAGGTTCATCAAATTAGATGGTAATTAGGGTAGTAGTTCCTAGGTACTAATTAGTTAGTAAGAACTAGGTACTAATTAGGTACTAGAATATTTTTATTTATAGTAAGTTTATTTTTAGTAAGAACTAGTTGACTTAATAGAACTAGTTAGTAAGAACTTGTTGCTATTTTTTAGTTAAAGCAATTTTTCCCGCCTCGACGTGGACGATGCCTATCCCGCATCCTCGTCGTCGAGTCGGCGGAGGACGACACCTGCTTGACCAGATGGGCCATGTCCGGGACTGGGCTCCACCGGGGTGGTACTGGGAGGCGCTACCTACCGGGGGCGTAGGTTGGTGAGGAGCCAGCCTGTCGTTGACCCGAACCTTATTTGGTGGCGGTCGCGTGGGCCAGTGATGGTCCAGAGGCTCGAGAACTCCGCGGAGGTGGTGCGTCACCGTGTCAGTGAGGAGGATGCGCATGTCCGTCGCTACTTATTTGCGTTGGATCACAGATTCTCCAATACCTGGCAGCTTCTCCAGGGATCTTACTGGAGCTATGATCCCATGATGGTTCCTTCTTTGTGGGTGTCCACCGCCCGCACCGATACCCATCGTGTGCTAGGGTTTTAGTTGTATTAGAGATGTTATATATATGATACTATTCGTGATGTATTAGTGATAATATTCGACGATGTACGGACACATGAGATGATTTACTTTTGCTTATTGAATGCATGCTAATTTGAGTCCTATAAGATATTTTGAAATGTATATCTTGTGTTGCTCAATATCCAAGTGGCGGGTCATGTTTGCAGGTTACACCTCCGAGTGCCTATGTTTTGCTGGAGGGTTGATTCATTTCCGTTCCGGCAAATTTCAGGCGCTCGATATGTTCTATGTTAGCAATGGTCATGCCGGATTTTTCTGTGAATTTTGGCATGACTTGTGCCAGAATATGTAGGAAATATCGAGTGCCCTGGATTTGTGTTTAATGTTTTAACTATGAACATAGGAAATGTCTGATGACGAAAAGGATTTCGGTATTTGCAAATACTGCGAAGACGAGCGCGGCTTGTGCGACGAAATCTTCCTAGATGATGATAGGCGCTTCAGCATCAAGCTGGACGAGAACTTCGAAGTGGATACAGTAAGTCACAACGACAAGTCTTTTTTCGTAATTAAGCATGACATTTGCTTCATTTGCTTCACTTATAATTTAAGCATGACATTAAGCATGACAAGTCTTTTTTTTACTATTCTACAAGCGTATCCCCTGCCATGCAAGAGTTTTTGTATTGGATAAGATAGGTTTTAGTCGTACTATGGAGGAAAAGAAATTTTACTTGAGTACCGAGCATGGTTATATTTTCAATGTAAAATTATACAATTCATACGACCACACCTATTTTGCATGCAAAACATGGCGAGCACTATGCAAGACTTATGCATTTGAGCCTGATATGGTTATCACCTTTGATATTCGTCCGGAAGATGATATTGAAGGTAATACCGACATCTGGGTCGATGTGCAGATGCCTCCAATTATACCATTATGTAAGTTTCTCAACCATATTTATATCTTTGATATTGTTTATTCAAAAATAGTTGACAACTAATTTGTATTGTCAGCTTATTTCGGTGCAAGCAAACATGTTCAGCGCTTGATAGACAGGACCGTATACTATGCCGGGGCTGAACTCAACTGCGAGGAGCTCAGTCATTATGTTTCATGGCTTGCGGATCATGATATTGTCAAGACAAATTTTCTTCCTGCATTTAGAAATGTTAGTACTGAAAACGTGCGACCAATAGTGTTTGTAATGAACTACGGTAACATCTATTTAGGAAGGATGGTAAGATTTTTACTATTTGTCCTTAGTGCATCTTTTCCATACATTATTTTTGAAGCTAAACTTCATTGCTAAGTATGTTACCAGACGATGTTCTTCAACAGGGACTCCCGATGAATGTTGTGCCTTATGCGATCGAGACTAAAGGTACCATGAGTATTATCAGCTTATGGCCAAGATATCCTACAGATTACTTTAGTGCATTCAAGATTAGCGACGGATGCTTAATAGTGCCAGACTAGACCAAATATGTGATGGGGGAGCACTAGTAGAAAACGAGGCTTTATTACCGGTTCATAAGGGCCTTTAGTGTCGGTTCTGCAACCGGCACTAAAGGGTGGAGACTAAAGGCCCCCCCCTTTAGTACCGGTTCAGCACGAACCGCCACTAAAGGCCCACCACGTGGCATGAGCTCGCGTCATGGTATGGGGGACCTTTAGTACCGGTTGGTAAAACCAACCGGTACTAAAGGTTTATTTTTTTGATTTTTTTTGAAAACTTTTGAAAAAAATTAATTTTTTTATTTTCAATTTTCTGAATTATTTGATGATAGAAAAAAATTTATTTTTTCTTCTTCTCCTCTATTCCTTTCTTCTTCTCCTTTTTTTCTTCTTTACTTCTTCTTCTTCTTCCTTCTTCCTTCTTCCTCTTTTCTTCCTTTTCTTAATTATTTTCCTTTCTCGAGGGAGAAGAAGAAAAGAAGAGGAGAAGAAGAAAGAAAGGAAAGGAGAAAGAAGAAACTTAAACACGAGGGGTGGTACCGATACCCCTCCCCGATATGTATATGTATGTCGCTGCCGTTGTCGATATAATTAACCCCTCTAGATACAACTGCAGCAGCCCCTCGGCCCTCTCGCCACCAAAACTCTCGAGGACACCCAAACCCTAGAGAGAAAACGATGTTGAATAATAATTGACATGTTGTCAATATTTGCGAAACTATGGAGCACCCCGAGACGAAGAAATGGTTTATGTTGGGGAAATAATCGCAAATGGAAGTGATGATGTTACGCCATTTCTCATCGACACCGCTGGTCGATGGATGAAGAAGAGGGCTATGATTATGATGGCTTCGACCCTGCATTAATGCCGTACAAGAGGAGGACTATGTTCATGATGGCTCCGTGACACAATGGAGGTACAAGACGAAGGAGACCGTAGCCGAAATGAAGTCACCGAACCGAGTCCGCCAGGTATATATATATTAGTTAAGCCCGTGTTGACAAGTTAATTGATGCATCCATTGTTTTGGTATATGTACACATATTAAGTATACTGTCGCCTTTCTTCCTTATAATTTCTAGCCCTCCGGATCGAGCACAACTTCGCACGGAGACGAGGCCCAAGAAAAGTTGAGCTCGGATGAAAAGTTTGAGATCATAGAAATCGCGCCCGACGGCGAACCGATTGAACCCATCCGGACAAAGAAGGCATTTTCGCTCGCTCAAGGGTTCTTGTTAGGAAAGGATCCCGATCAGATCCAAAGCAATGGTATAAGCCTCTAAGGATGAAGACCCCGAGGTGTCTTATGTCAATGATTTGCGTAAAGAAGATCTTTGGAATGAGCTGAAGGCAAATTTCACCCTACCGCCAGAGGAGGATCCGGAGAAGCCGTTAAAGAGCAATTAATCAAGTCTTGTGCTCTTAAGAAGATGGCTGGCCTAATGAGGAGGTGGAGGAAAGAGCTGAACCAGTTTGTCCGAAAAAGAGACACCAGAATTCATCGGCAAATATGAGAAGATCAAAGATCATCGCCCGCATTTGTGGCCCACAAGACATCGGAAAAGAGTAAGAAGATGTCGGAGACAAACAAGAAAAATGCTGCGAAGAAGACGCTTCACCATCGCACGGGTCGTGGCTACCTCAAAGCCCGCCTAAGTGGTCCAAGGCTGAGCATGATCTGCTTGAAAAGGGATCGAACCGAGACGACGCTGCGCCGCCACCGCTGCGGACTTGGTTCTTCGGGCTGGCGGAACCTTGGACCTCGTAATGAGGCGTGTCGATGGACTAACGAGCAATCGCAAACACCACCAAGAAACTTCGACAATATATTAGTCTCTAATCACCCATCTTAACTGCTCGAGTGTGGATCACTCATTCCAAATCGTCTAACTTCCCGGCTGGTCACCCATCCTCTCACTACTCTAGCCTGAGCACTCTTAACTTCCGGGTTCTATTCTCCCTCGTTTCCAAGTCTGCACTTGTTGTTTTCCTGACAATAGTAAGATGTCAATCCTATTAACCCTCAGAAGTTTAGCTTGGGCATGAAGTCACACGTTTCACTGTTTGAGTTTGAAACTATTATTCTAAAAAACAATAATTATGTAGTAACACTAATATTTCTTGAATAAGTAGTTTGACCATTGTTTGACCACATTTTGACCAGATTTGACCAAAATTCGAAAAAACTGAGATACTTATTTGCTAACACTAATATCATTGCGTAATTATTTAGTAACACTCTATATTTCTTGAATCAGTTGTTTGACCGGTTTGACAAGATTTATCCAAAATTTTAAAAAACATAAATTAGAGCATTTTTCCTTTTACAATTTTGTCATTTCAAAAATTGTCCTAAACCCTAAACCCGGGACTTAAAATGTCAGAAACTCTATGCTAAACAGTAAAAACTAAGGGTTTAAACCATAAAACCTAACCCTATACTCTGAAATCTAAATCCTAGCACTAAACGCAAAAAACGTCTAAAAACGTCCAAAAACTCTATTTTCCCTTTGGAATTTTGAGATTTTAAAAAATTGTCGAAACGGAAAATTATATGTATTTTTCCAAGTTTGAAAATTGCCATATAAGAGAAGAAGAAAAAAAAGAATAATTATGTAGGAGAAGAAGAAAAAAATAGAATAATTCTATTTTTTTCTTCTTCTCCTCTATGCCTTCTTCTTCTCCTCTATTCCTTCTTCCTACCCTCTTTTTTTTCTTCTTCCTCTTCTTATTTTTTCTCCTCTTCTTCCTGTCCTTCTTCTTCTCCTTCTTCCTCTTCTTATTTTCCTTTTTTCCTCTCCTTCTTTTTCTTCTTCTTCCTTCTTCCTTCTTCCTCTTTTCTTATTTTTCCTTATTTTCCTTTTTCCTCTCCACTAACTCAAAATGTACTAACCTAAAATGCACTAACAGTACAACTAACCTAAAATGCACTAAATCAAAGAACATACATAGATAAAACTTTTCTAAAAATATAACTTTTGCATATATAAACATATACACAGAGAACATACATACATATATACATTTTTCTAAAAATAAAAAAATGTCATCATATATATGAACAAAAAACATCATATGATCATCTGTGAACAGAAAACATCATATGATGATCATCTATGAACAAAAAAATCATATGATTATCTATGAACAAAAAGCATGAAAAGGGAGGAGGATAGGGAGGAGGGGGCGCCGGCCCCACCAAATAGGGTCGAGGGGCGGCGTCGTTGGGGCAAGGACGCGGGGTCGACGGTGAGGATGGCGACGACGACGATGGGGTAGGGGCCTGGGGTCGAGGGGCAGCGGCAACAGCGACGATGTACGGGGGCGGGGCAGGGGCGCGTGCTCGGGGTAGGTGCGACGGCGACGGCAACGGTGACGACGAGGGCGGGCCTGGGCAGGGGTGCAAGAGACGACGACGACGACCACGACGACGGCGGGGGCGGCAGACGGCATCAGGGCAGCCTGGCGGAGTTGATGTGCTCGGTGTCGTCGGGGCAACTGCACAGATGAACTCTGCAAAAATCCTAAGTGCTCTTATATAGCCCAACCTTTAATCCCGGTTGGTGGCACCAACTGTGACTAATGCCCACATTTAGTCCCAGTTGGTGCCACCAACCGGCACCAAAGGGCAGTTTTCGGCAGCCCAAAGGGCGGGAAACACGGGCCTTTGGTCCCGGTTGGTGGCACCAACTGGGACTAAAGAGGGGCATTGGCCTCGGTTCGTGCCACGAACCAGTACCAATGCACTTCTTTCGTCCCGGTTGGTGCTACCAACCGGGACCAAAGGCCTCGTGCTGCCTATGGCCAAAAAGTTTAGTCCCACCTCGCTAGTTGAGAGAGCTCGAGAGTGGTTTATAAGTGCTATTGCGCCCACCCTCTCGAGCTCCTCTCCACTGCAGGCTTTCGGGCCCAATCTGTCACTCCTTGCCTGTGGGCCTATTGGGTCTGCTGAGGGCCTGAGTACTAGCCCATGATTGGGTTTCTAGTCGTATTCACGCCGTGGTGGTCCAGCAGGTGGCATTTTTAAAAAAAAATCCAGTTTTTTTTTTTTGCTTTATTTATTTTATTTTGTTTCTACTTACAGCAAATACTTAGTAGTTTTTCAGTGATTCTTTTTGTCTTTAGGTAATAAAAATTATAAAGTTTCTGTTAGTGCCATTAGTTTTCCGATTTGAATAGTTTAAATTTGAATTTTTTGAAATCTGTGTGAATCACCAGTTTTTTAATAACTTTACTATAAAAATAGATTTTTGAGTGATTGTTTTTCCTGCTATTTAATATTACTGTGTTTTATCATTATATTCAATTTGGTAATTTTTAGGTTATTTGAAATGTACATTTTAATCAAAAATATATTTTAGTCACCCTTAAATTGAAAAGCACTACGTGACGCTTTGGCTCATCATATGATGTATTCGCTTCCTTATCTTTTCTTTTTTTGGTTCGGTAGACATGTCCTTCACATAGAAAACCTGCGCCACATCATTAGCTAGGATGAATGGTTCGTCTATGTACCCAAGATTGTTCATATCCACTGTTGTCATTCTATACTGTGGGTCTACCTGTACCCCGCCTCCTGATAGATTGACCCTTTTGCACCAAAACTAAGGGACCTTAAAATCATGTCCATAGTCAAGTTCCCATATGTTCACCATGTAACCATAATATGTGTCCTTTCCCCTCTTGGTTGCTGCATCAAAGCGGACACCACTGTTTTCGTTGGTTCTCTTTTGATCTTGCGCGATCATGTAAAATGTATTCCCATTTATCTCGTACCCTTTATAAGTCAATACAGTCGAAGATGGTTCCCTAGCCAATGAGTACAGCTCATTATAAACAATGTTGTCACCCCTGAGACGTGTTTGCAACCAACTGCCGAAAGTATTGATGTGTTCACATGTAATCCAGTCGTCACACTCCGGGTGTTTGGAGCACAGAATGTTGTTGTGTTCATTGACATACGGGGTCACCAAGATAGTATTCTGTAGAACCGTGTAGTGTGCTTGAGACCAAGAATGCTCGTCCCTACATATTATTGAGTCCCCTCCTAGCGTGCCTTTTCCACTCAGTTTCCCCTCATACTGCGATTGAGGGAGACCAATTTTCTTAAGGTCAGGAATAAAGTCAACACAAAACCCAATGACATCCTCTGTTTGATGGCCCATGGAGATGCTTCCTTCTGTCCTAGCACGGTTACGGACATATTTCTTTAGGACTCCCATGAACCTCTCAAAGGGGAATATATTGCTTAGAAATACAAGCTCAGAATGCCAATCTTGTCAACTAGATGAACTAGGACGTGTGTCGTGATATTGAAGAAGGACGGTGGAACACCAACTTGAAACTAAGAAGACATTGCGGCACATCACTCCTTAAACATGGTAGGATTTTTGGATAGATCACCTTCTGAGAGATTGCGTTGAGGAATGAACATAGCTTCACAATGGCTAATCCAACGTTTTCTGGTAGAAGCCCCACTACTAGGGAAAACCTTATACACAGAAGTTTATCAGTAGCGCGGGTTAAAAATGGGCGCTACTGCTAATTAGTAGTAGCGAGGGGTATGAAAACCGCGCTACTACTAAGTTGATAGTAGTAGCGAGGGGTATAAACCCACGCTACTACTAAATGATCTCCAACAATACCCCCAGAATAGGCCATAGTAGTAGCGAGGGGTGTAAAACCGGCGCTACTACTAAGTAAGTAGTAGTAGCGCGGTAAGACCCCCACGCTACCACTAAGCGTGTCCACCCCGGCCCGATCCATGCTCCAAGTCCGCCCACCAACCGTCCACACCACCCATCCCCCGTCTGTCTCAAAAAAAAAACACGCAGCCCGATCCGGATCCCCAACCTCCTCTCCTCTCCCAACCCACTCGCCGCCGGCCTCCCTTCCACCTCCTCTCCTCCGTTCGTTCGCCCCCATGCCCCCCGCCCGCGTCTTGGCCGGCCGTGTGCCGTCGCCCGCCGCTCCCGTCTCGCGCCGCTGCCGCCCCGCCCCCCTCCGCCCTGTGACGTGCCCGCCCGCCCTTGGCTCAGCTCCTCCCCTGCTATGGCATGCCGCTGCACCATGCCTCCTCCCCAGCTGCATCGGCGTCGGCGTGGATCGACCAGCTGAGCCAGACGCCGCGGAGGTGGACCAGGCCGAGAGCTACGCGTCCGTCCCCGCAGGCGTCACGCCAACGACCGGACCGAACCAACGCGCCTCCTCCTCCTCCGCCGCCGCCGCGCGCCTCCTGCGCCGCCTTCTCTCCCGCTCACCCCCGGCGCCGGTGCTCTCCCCTCTCCCCGGACCCCTCGTCGCGCTCCTACCGCTCCTCCTCTCCTCCAGGTACCAAAAAGGGAACCCCCTCCTTGTTTCAGTTATCGCATTACTGAACTTCGTGGTTTTAGCCTGCTCAGTTATATTTGTGTTGCGATTTGTGATGCAGCTCGCACTCCATGGCCGCGCTGAGCTGCGAGGTGGTGGGCGCGGCGGCGCTGCAGTCCATGGAGGCCGGCGAGGCGCTGGCGTCGGAGGGCTTGGGGCGGGCGTTGGGGAGTGGCAGCCAGCGTGGTGGTGGAGGATGTGGATCCGGTGAGAAAGCAGGTTAAAGGCACAGGTCTGAATTCTAATCCTCTCTTCCACTATGTGCTTAGTGTGATTTATTATCAGTGCGCTCTGTAGTTTACAAGCAGCAAATGCCACCAGGGATATAAAATTGGATGAGTGGTTTCTAAAAGCAGCATTGCAGGAATGCTACATGTTGGAAGAGAAATGTTTGAACTCTGAACCTTTGTCTGTTCTGCATCTGAAAAGGAGGACATGACATTAAAATCCGAATTAGTTGTTGTAATCCTGACCAGTGTGTGCTCAGAGAAACTATAACTGCTATAGTAAGTGGCTGCTGATATATTTAGATCATTGGAATCTAGTCAAGTGCTTTTACTGAAAATTTTCTCAACTGAACTGGTATGCACCTCACACCAATAGCCAAGAAATGATGTCTTCTCAGATGATTTTAGCAAGAATAATTCAGATATAAGAATAACAGGTGTATGTATGTATGTATAAGCTGATGTGATTTCTTATTCGCTCAGACTGATGCGGGAGAGCTGCAGGAGCATCTGTATGACGCTGCTGAGAAGACTCACCTGGGGGGTTGATGCACAGCCGGAAGGTGTGGACTGCGAACGACCATATAAAGAAGGGGCAGGTCTTGGATCACTAAAATCGAGTTATTGAAGATTGCTTGGCAAGATGGCAGTAATTCATTTATTATTGTGACATTTACTTTGAACCCATGTATTGTTTGTTTGTGTCACATGCCTACAACCAACCTAGCAGGTGTTCTACCAAGCAAGGAAATGCAATGAAGATACCACCAGTCCATCACCGTTTTTTCATAGCCGAAGGTGACTGTATGTTTGTTTATTTCTAGTTTAAGATGGCCACATCCGTGTAGCGTTGTGTCATACAAGTGATTTACCAATATGTTTCTCTTACTTAACTGCTTCTTGACTCGATATTCTCGGAGATGACGAAGAAGCATTGATCTGACAAGTAACACATACCAGGTCAGTGCACTTTTAATAAGCAGTGCATTGATCTAAATTGTTGAAGATGATATCTGGATGTGTCTGTATAGCAGCTGGTTTGCAAAGTTGATCATGGTGCTGCTATTGGCGGACACTTTAAGTTTTCTCTTTTCTTCCACGCTGATCATGTCAGGCGCCATCTGTGGCTGCGGGGCGGTGGCGATCTACGATTTGGCACGTGGCGGGGTCATCTGGGGGCTGTTCGTGTTTAGGTCTGGATTTGCCTCGCGAAATTTTGAGAGCTCGTCGGCTCGATTTGAATTGGACCGGCGTTTCGCCTGAGACTAGTTCATCTTAGTTTATCACATACTACCCTTAGAAGTGTTCTCTGATGCCATCTTCCGGCGCAAATTTCCATGCTGTTCCATGTATCGAGTTAGGCAATTCATGCTCATCGGGTTGCTGATCTGTACCGATCCACTGAGATGCCATGCCGTCTCTAGATTTGAAACTTATGGCGATTGCTGATCCTGTTGACTTAGGGTTCGGTGCTCTTCGGGAGCTCTGTTAAGTCTTGTTGACGGTCCTGTTTCTCTTGCACAATTTTTTGTCTAATATTTAAATGTTTGCAGTTGCAGGACTTCGTGTGCTCTTCTTCACCAGTGTCGTCTAAGATGGTGTCCTTTGAGATGAATGACCTTAAGAGTACGTACCTGGCACAATTCTTGTAAACTTGTCTTGTATGTTTCATTTATCTGGAACAATAATAACTTGCGCTAGGCACTAGAATTTGAACTGGTCTAGGTTTGCCTATCCCAATCGGCTATGATACATCAGAGGTTTATTATGTTTGTTTCTACAACTGTGTAGGTACGATATTAGATTGTGCATTACCCTGACCCTACCCTGGCAGTTTAGCACCATATAGCTATTTGCTATTGAGCTGGACCAGTATATGCGTTCTTATATAAATATTCTCTGCACTTTTCACTACTAGGAAATAGCTTATAGCTTCAATTGTGCATTACGACTTAAATAAGAATCTCTGAAAAAAAAGTTGCACATTGGCATCTACATGTACCACATTTTTTTTCGTGCCATTCTTATGAAGAATCTTAAGTTTCTGAACCTTTGTTTGTAATGGTGTAGGGTTCTGGTAGCGACGATGACAGTCATCGAGAGGTTAAATGACTGGGCGGTGTCGTGGCTGCCGATGTACAGAGAAGCAAAGCTGCTGCTCGTTCTCTACCTCTGTCACCCCAGCACACGGGTAAGCAGTCGACCAGACACCCCGAGCCCGAGAGATGATCAACATGTAGATATACTTGATTCGATATGTGGCCAATTCTGAATCTGAATCTTAATGATGTTTGGGTTTCAGGGTGCGGGGAGCGGGGCACGTGTATGATGGCTTCCTCCGTCCGCTGGTGGCGAGGCACAAGGACGATATCGACCGGTCCAGTTGGAGGTGAGGGCTATCAATGTGTTTAAATCATAGCTGCAAGCCACGAGATCAGGCAGCAAAGCGCTGCACATTGTGAGTGGTCCAATTTTCAGATCGGGCCATAACAACTTACGAGGTAGTTGCTTATGTAACTATGTGATAGAATGAAATTATACATGAGTTCTTTGCTACAAGGAGGTATGTAGTTGGTTATGTAACTGTGCGATAGAATGAAATTATACATGAGTTGCTGCTACAATGAGGAACGGGAGAAGACACGACAACTGTGTGATAGAATGAATTTGGTTGATTTTTTTTTAATTCCTAATTAGTTAGTAGTGGCGTGGGGATAAAATGGCGCGCTACTAGTATTTAGGATACTAGTAGCGTTGGGAATATAGACACGCTACTACTATTTCATTAGTAGTAGCGCAGTTCATGATAGCAGTAGCGCGGATTGAACCCTCGCTGCTACTAACAAAGTTAGTAGTAGCGCGGGTTCGACCCACGCTACTACTAACTTTTAGCTGTAGGCGATACTAGTAGCGCTTGAGTACCGCGCTACTAGTAGCCATTTTACCCGCGCTGCTAGTAGCCTTTTCCCTAGTAGTGGGCCCCTCAATGCAACCGGAAGCAGTTGTGTCATAATCACGTGGCAATCATGAGACTTTAGGTTCTGGAACTTTTTCTCTGGCATGTTTATTATTCCCTTTATATTCGACGAGAAGCAGATGGGTCCTTCATACTAAGCAGGCATTCAAAGAAGATTTCCTTCTCTTCTTTGGTAAGAGCGTAGCTGGCAAGACCTTCATACTGCTTTGGAGACGTACCGTATTTTTCGTGCACATGTTGCTGGTCCTCCCGTGCCTCCGGTGTATCTTTTGTCTTCCCATACACGCCCAAGAAGCCTAGAAGGTTCACGCAAAGACTCTCTGTAACGTGCATCACGTCGATTGAAAGAGCGGACCTCTAGGTCTTTCCAGTAGGGCAGGTCAAAAATATAGATTAATTCTTCCACATGGGTGCGCGCCCGTCAGCGTCATTCGGAACAGATAGTCCGCCAGGACTCTTTCCAAAGATTACTTGCAAATCATTGACCATAGCAAGTATGTGATTACCGGCACGGACGGCGGGCTTCTTCCGGTGATCTTCTTCTCCTTAGAAATGCTTGTCTTACTTGTTGGGGATATTACCACTAGGTGTAAACCGGCCAAGTTTGGGCCGGGTTAGCTCTGCTAGTGGTGTAGTCATGGAAAGGCCCAAGGCCTATAGTCGGTTTAGAACTTATAGCCGTCGACGGTCCTGTTTCTCTTGCACAATTTTTTGTCTAATATTTAAATGTTTGCGATTGCAGGACTTCGTGTGCTCTTCTTCACCAAAGGTCGCCTAAGATGGTGTCCTTTGAGATGAATGACCTTAAGAGTACGTACTGCACAATTCTTGTAAACTTGTCTTGTATGTTTCATTTATCCGAACAATAATAACTTGCGCTTAGGCACTAGAATTTGAACTGGTCTAGGTTTGCCTATCCCAATCGGCTATGATACATCGAGGTTTATTATGTTTGTTTCTACAACTGTAGGTACGATATTAGATTGTGCATTACCCCGACCCTACCTGGCAGTTTAGCACCATATAGCTATTTGCTATTGAGCTGACCAATATATGCGTTCTTATATAAATATTCTCTGCACTTTTCACTACTAGGAAATAGCTTATAGCTTCAATTGTGCATTACGACTTAAATAAGAATCTCTGAAAAAAAAGTTGCACATTGGCATCTACATGTACCACATTTTTTTTCGTGCCATTCTTATGAAGAATCTTAAGTTTCTGAACCTTTGTTTGTAATGGTGTAGGGTTCTGGTAGCGACGATGACAGTCATCGAGAGGTTCGTGGACTGGACGGTGTCGTGGCTGCCGATGTACAGAGAAGCAAAGCTGCTGCTCGTTCTCTACCTCTGTCACCCCAGCACACGGGTAAGCAGTCGACCAGACACCCCGAGCCCGAGAGATGATCAACATGTAGATATACTTGATTCGATATGTGGCCAATTCTGAATCTGAATCTTAATGATGTTTGGGTTTCAGGGTGCGGGGAGCGGGGCACGTGTATGATGGCTTCCTCCGTCCGCTGGTGGCGAGGCACAAGGACGATATCGACCGGTCCAGTTGGAGGTGAGGGCTATCCAATGTGTTTCGTCATAGCTGCAAGCCACGAGATCAGGCCAGGCAGGCGCTGCACATTGACGAGTGGTCCAATTTTCAGATCGGGCCATAACAACTTACGTAGGTAGTTGCTTATGTAACTATGTGATAGAATGAAATTATACATGAGTTGCTGCTACAAGGAGGTATGTAGTTGGTTATGTAACTGTGCGATAGAATGAAATTATACATGAGTTGCTGCTACAATGAGGAACGGGAGAAGACACGACAACTGTGTGATAGAATGAATTTGGTTGATTTTTTTTTAATTCCTAATTAGTTAGTAGTGGCGTGGGGATAAAATGGCGCGCTACTAGTATTTAGGATACTAGTAGCGTTGGGAATATAGACACGCTACTACTATTTCATTAGTAGTAGCGCAGTTCATGATAGCAGTAGCGGATTGAACCTCGCTGCTACTAACAAAGTTAGTAGTAGCGCGGGTTCGACCCACGCTACTACTAACTTTTAGCTGTAGCGCGATACTAGTAGCGCGAGTACCCGCGCTACTAGTAGCCATTTTACCCGCGCTGCTAGTAGCCTTTTCCCTAGTAGTGGGCCCCTCAATGCAACCGGAAGCAGTTGTGTCATAATCACGTGGCAATCATGAGACTTTAGGTTCTGGAACTTTTTCTCTCGCATGTTTATTATTCCCTTTATATTCGATTTATAGCCGATGGGTCCTTCATACTAAGCAGGCATTCAAAGAAGATTTCCTTCTCTTCTTTGGTAAGAGCGTAGCTGGCAAGACCTTCATACTGCTTTGGAGACGTACCGTATTTTTCGTGCACATGTTGCTGGTCCTCCCGTGCCTCCGGTGTATCTTTTGTCTTCCCATACACGCCCAAGAAGCCTAGAAGGTTCACGCAAAGACTCTCTGTAACGTGCATCACGTCGATTGAAAGAGCGGACCTCTAGGTCTTTCCAGTAGGGCAGGTCAAAAATATAGATTAATTCTTCCACATGGGTGCGCGCCCGTCAGCGTCATTCGGAACAGATAGTCCGCCAGGACTCTTTCCAAAGATTACTTGCAAATCATTGACCATAGCAAGTATGTGATTACCGGCACGGACGGCGGGCTTCTTCCGGTGATCTTCTTCTCCTTAGAAATGCTTGTCTTACTTGTTGGGGATATTACCACTAGGTGTAAACCGGCCAAGTTTGGGCCGGGTTAGCTCTGCTAGTGGTGTAGTCATGGAAAGGCCCAAGGCCTATAGTCGGTTTAGAACTTATAGCCGTAAACCGGCCTGATGTATGACTTGTATTGTAAGTTAGAATAGGGAGATACCAACGGGATACGAGTATGAACCGTTGGGACTCGCAAACCGACGGGCGCCACTGTATATAAGGGACGACCGGCGGCGGTTCAAGAGAGACGACCACAACTCGAGCCTAGGCGGCTTGTTTGCTCCTAGCCATCGAGACCACATCAATTCCATCACAACTAGACGAGGCTTTTACCTTCATCGGGGCCAACTAGTATAAATCCTCGTGTCTTTGTGTCCGCTTAACCCCTTCAAGTAAACCCGCTGCGATGGCTCCACGACTAAGTCCTTATGTTAGGACATCCGCCGTGACAAATCCATTTACGCTTGGCGCCACCGTGGGGCCATCGCGACGATGGTTTGGCGATCTTGGAGGGCAAGCTCAAAGGACTCGAAGGCTACGTCGTGGGCCGGATGACCAAGAGTCGTCGTGGCCGGATCTACATCGACAATGCCGGATGGGGTCCCGAGGCCGATTCAATCGAGTATGGATACCGGTCCCTTCGAGGCATACACGCCTTCATCGGCAAGATCGGAGGACTGAGCCGACATCTGCACCGACCTCGCCGAGACGGCTCAGCGCACAAGAACCAGCCCGGCTAAACCGGCCGTGAAGCATGTCTTCGTTGGAGCTACCCATGGAGGGGGGTATGATGCCGGTTCAGAGTACGGTAGCGAGACCGTCGTTTACTCCGGCGATGAATCTTTAGCAGGAGAGACCGAGTCATTGTACCAGCTGCAGGATGGTATGATCAGGGGCTGTTCCGATGGTGACAGTATTCCGGACCCCCCAGGCCAGCTGAACCGGATCGGTGTATTCATGGCCGGTACTCAGGCCGCAAACCTCTCTTCAACCGCAGCAGCAATGCTTTCCGGTTCAGCCGCGGTAGCAGGGGCAGGAGGCCCGGTGCGCCCGCCGGTTCAAGTTTTGTCAGACCTGTTTGATGCGCTAGCAGCGCTCATGGCGGAGGATAACCCGGCAGATCAGAGGCTCATAACGCAGAAATTGCGAAGGTGAAAGAGCAGATCACGCAAGCCAAAGCGGATCTAGCGGCAGAGAAGGAGCGCATGGCCGCAGAGCGGGCCGCTTTGGATGCACAGGCTTACAAACTCATGCTCACCGTAACGCGCCGCAGAGGTGTTAAAGCGAAGTACAGATCGCGTCTGCCGCCGTGGCTCGACCCTAGAAACCTCTTTCGCACTTCGAGCCGACCCAAGAACCCGCCCAAAGACAGGAGGTAAACCGGATTGAGGCACGGGAGCGGAGCGACGGTCCAACCACGCTGATGGAGCCCCGCAGCAGAATACTGTGATTCCTCCGCGGCACAGACGCCCGGGCCATTACTCTAACCCTATGGACAACCTTGTTTGGCTGCTGCACGATTGAGGCGATCGGTCGAAGGAGATTCCCACAAGCAGTTGAGACACGCCGGTTAAGGAGCTTCTCGGACTGCACTAATCCAAAGAGAAGCATATTCATACAGCCGCGATCGGATTCACTTCTACGCCCGCCCAAGCCGGAGCTACAGCAAGCGATGGATGAACCGCCCTATCAGTAACGCGGGACCGTGAAGCGCCCGAGGCAATAACCCGATAGGCAGCGCCGAATGCTCGGGAGGTGGTGGATCGGCCCGCACGCAGGGAGGCCGAGTTAGCAGACAGGTGATGTGGGTCAACACACGCCGGTTCGCCCTACCTCCTTCACCGACCAGAGTCACCTCCGCTTTGGGAGTACCTGTTTAAACCCGCTATGCGCAATGTGCGTCTCGCCTAAGGATTTTAAAGGCCCGCGAAGGTGCCAAATTACACCGCAGATCTATCCCCGAGGCGTGGGTTGAGAGTTATGAGATGGCCATGGAGATGCTAGATGTTGATGAAGCAGCGTGTGCAAAATACTTCACCATGATGATGGAGGGCACAGCCCGTACTTGGTTGAAAAGCTTGCCGCCCAATTCTATCAGTTCATGGGGGCCGCCACGGGCCCGTTTATCCGAATTTCAAGGATACATGTAAACAGCCCAAGTCCATAGTGGACTGGCGGCTTATGCTCAGAAGAAGGAGTCAACAACCCGCTGGGTACGCCGTGTGTCCGAGATTTTGCACTCCTCCGACCGGATCAATGCCGACTCGGCGATCATCACACCGAAAGCAATCGCCGGTTTGAGCCTCAAACTGAAGCTGGGACGATGAAGCGGTTACGCAATGATACGGGAACCCTCATGACCGCTGGTAAAGTATGCCGATTGATAAAGTACCAAGGATCCCAAGCGAGATGATGACGAGGCAGGAAGGGAAAGAAGAATAGCAACTCCAAGCAGCAGCATTTAAAACCGGCAGGTCACGGAAACGGGGGCAAGCGCAAGGCTGATGGTAATCCGGATTTCGTAGCCAACACTAATGCGTAGGACAGAGGCCCGCGGCGCAGAGGCAAGGCGAATCGGGGCCCAAATACTGGTGCAAGCCGCTTGAATTACTTGTTGAATCAGCCTTGCCCCAAGCACGGGACGAAGGAATCCCCATCGAATCATCTTTGGAAAGACTGTTATATTATGCAAGAGTTTAAAAATTCTGATGCTTTCCGATATGACCAGGGATCAGGTGGTGGTGCAGGATCAGGTTTTCATGGGCCGGGTCAGGACGGAACTTCCGGTTCAGGGCATAACCAGGGCAATTTCAACAACCAGAGTAATCAAGGTAGCCAGCAGCAGCAGCAGCAGTCAGGCTATCAGAGCCAGCCAAAGCAGTTGAATGGCAGCCAGTATCATGTTTTCACAACCAGTTTGGACAAGCGGGATCGGAAGCTTCACAAACGGGCAATAAATTTGTTGAACCGCTTTGCCACGGTATTTGCGCTGGTCGAGCAGCCTATCGTATGGAGCGAGAGGACCATCCCCGGTTGATAATCCGGTCACTGGCTTTGGTGGTAGACCCCGTGTTGGGGGCTATAAGTTTACTAAGGTACTTATGGATGGAGGAAGCAGTATCAATATATTGTATTATGACACTTTCCGTCGCATGGGTCTCACAGATAAAGATCTCAGACCGTCCAGTACGGTGTTCCATGGTGTGGTGCCAGGCAAATCTGCTTATCCTGTTGGCAAGATAGCCTTAGATGTGGCCTTTGGAGATGAGCATGATTCCCGGTCTGAAAAGCTAACCTTTGAAGTGGTGAAAATCCGGAGCCCATATCATGCCTTGTTTGGACGGCCGGCTTATGCTAAGTTCATGGCACGACCTTGTTATATCTACTTGCAGCTCAAAATGCCGGGTTACAAAGGAACAATAACGGTGCATGGAAGCCGCCGAGTCGCTTTGGAATGTGAAGAAGGAGACGCAGCTTATGCAGAGGCGGTCTGTGCCACAGAGGAGTTGAAATTCTATAAGGACAATGTTGATCCGCAGATATGACCCTCCAAGAAGCCTACTACAGAGCATGAATCGGATCTGAAATTCAAATCGGCAAATGAAACCAAGCTTGTTGACTTCGCATCAGGCGATTCGCCCAAGCAGTTCATTCGTCGGTGCCAACTCGATCCTAAATAGGAAGGCGCGCTCATCGAAGTTCATCCGTGAGAACCGGACATTTTGCATGGAAGCCATCCGACATGCCAGTGTACCGAGGAACTCGCTGAGCACACACTTAATGTGGATCCTAAGTATAAACCGTGAAACAGTTCCTCCGCCGGTTTAATGAAGAAAGACGCAAGGCCATTGAGAAGAAGTAGCCAAGCTTCGCAGCTGGCTTCATCATCGAGGTGTTTCATCCAGAGTGGCTTGCTAATCCGGTGCTGGTCCTTAAGAAAACGGCACTGGCGATGTGTGTGGACTACACAGATCTTAACAAGGCTTGTCCAGCAGATCCTTTTGCTCTCCCCGCATTGATCAGATTATTGATGCCACGGCAGATGTGAGCGTTTAAGCTTTTTGGACGATACTGGATATCATCGATCAAGATGGCAGTCAAGGACCAGGAGAAAACGGCGTTTATAACTCCCTTTGGAGCCTTCTGCTATGTATCTATGCCTTTTGGGCTCAAGAGTGCCCAAGCTACTTATCAGCGGTGTGTACAGAATTGCTTGCATACACAGATCGGCCGCAATGTGCATGCTTATGTGGATGACATTGTGGTAAAATCAAGACAGAAAGAGATGCTGGTGGACGATTTGAAGGAGACCTTCGATAACCTGCGCATTTATAAGATGATGCTTAATCCGGCCAAGTGTGTTTTTGGTGTTCCGGCTGGCAAGTTATTGGGGTTCCTGGTGTCTAACAGGGGAATCGAGGCCAATCCGGAGAAAATTAAAGCGATCACCTCCTTGGCTAAACCGAAGTGTATCAACGATGTTCAACGCTTGGCGGGCCGGATTGCGGCATTGAGCGGTTTATCACCGCCGAGAGAAGGCTATTCCTTTATACCAGATGCTGAGGAAGACAGATCATTTCGTCTGGAGTCCAGCTGCTGACGAAGCTTTCGAGGACCTAAAGCGGCAATTGGCCAATCCGCCTGTCCTTGCGGCTCCGGTCGACAAGGAACCGCTGTTATTATATGTGGCAGCCAATGCACGAGCGGTGAGCGTAGCCATTGTGGTAGAGCGCAAGGAGGCAGGAAAGGAATATCCGGTTCAACGGCCGGTTTATTATATCAGTGAGGTACTTATTGAGTCCAAGCAGAGGTATCCGCATTGGCAGAAGCTAGTCTATGGTGTTTTTATGGCCAGCCGGAAGCTGAAACAGTATTTCCAAGGGCATCCTATTACAAATGGTTAGTTCAGCTCCTTTGGGTGATATCATACAAAACCGGAAGCGATCGGCGGATTGCAAATGGGCCATCGAGCTTGGGCCACATGGGCTCAAGTATACACACGCGACAGCAGTGAAATCACAAGCACTTGTTGATTTCATTAATGACCGGACCGAGTTACAAGCACCAGAGGAGAAGCCGGATCATACGTCATCGACTATCCACTTTGATGGATCCAGCAGTTGAAGGCTCGGGCTGGAGTCGTGTTAACTTCCCCACGAGGTGATAAGTTTTGTTACGTTCTCCGTCTAATGTTCCCTTGTACTAATAATGCAGCTGAGTACGAAGCCTTGCTCCATGGTCTCCGGATGGCTAAGGAGATGAACTTAAGCCGGGTTAAGTGCTTTGGTGACTCGGACCTGGTGGCGCAGCAAGTATCTGGCACTTGGGATTCTAAGGACCCCCTCATGGCTGCATATCGTCGAGAAGTGGAAAATATTGCAGGTTGCTTCAAAGGATATCAAGTGGATCATGTCGATCGCCGGAAGAACGAAGCGGCAGACGCTTTAAGCCGTTTGGGTTCTCAGCGTAAACCGGTTCCCCCTAATGTCTTCCTCGACATCTTGCACAACCCGTCGGTTCAGCTCCCTGGTGAAGCGGATTTGGCAATTCCTGACCCGGAGGCCCAGTTGGTGGCAGCATTACATGCTATTCCGGATTGGATGGTGCCTTACCTTGCATATATGACTAGAGGAGAGTTGCCAGACGATGAGGTTCTGGCCAGACAGATAATCCGGCGCTCAAAGTCTATGACGATTCTTAATGGTGAGTTGCATCATCGCAGTATTTCAGGGGCGTTTCAACGCTGTGTTTCTCCTGAGGAAGGTTGTGAAATTTTACGAGAAATCCATGAAGGGGATTGTGGGCATCATGCCGGTTCAAAGTCCCTGGTGGCAAAGGCATTCCGTCATGGATTCTACTGGTTAACTGCTCATGCTGATGCGGAGGACTTGGTCAAACGATGCGATGGGTGTCAGAAATTCTCCAGGCGTGCCCATGTACCGGCACAAGAGTTGAGGATGATCCCAATAACGTGGCCGTTTGCGACATGGGGGCTGGATATGGTCGGGCCTTTTAAGCGATCCAAAGATAAGAAGACCCACCTGTTAGTGGCAGTGGACAAGTTCACCAAGTGGGTTGAAGCGAACCTGTCAGTAAGTGTGATGCGGCAACAACGGTGCAGTTCATCAAAAGGTGATTTTCCGGTTTGGCTTTCACACAAGATCATCATCGACAATGGCACTAATCTGTCCAAGGGAGCTATGAAGGAATTCTGTGAGCGTGAGCATATCCGACTTGATGTATCATCAGTGGCCCACCCCCAGTCCAACGGGCAGGCAGAGCGTGCTAATCAGGAAATCTTGCGAGGCATCAAACCACGACTTCTGGTTCCATTGCAGAGAACACCAGGGTGCTGGGTTGAAGAGCTCCCATCGGTACTATGGAGTATCAATACTACGCCAAACCGGTTCATCGCTACACGCCTTTCTTCATGGTTTATGGAGCGAAGCAGTTCTCCCAAAGGATATTCGCACGATTCGCCCCGTGTAGCGGCTTATGTTGAAGCGGACAATGAAGCGGCACGACAGACGCTTTGGACCCTCTTGGATGAGGAGCGTGATATGGCAGCCGCTCGGTCGGCGATTTACCAGCAAGATCTTCGCCGTTATCACAGTCACCGGGTTAAAACCAGAGCCTTTCAGGAAGGAGATTTGGTGCTTCGTCTCATCCAGGACCAGACAGATATGCACAAGTTGTCCCCGCCTTGGGAAGGACCCTTTGTGGTCAGCAAGAATCGGCACAACGGTTCCTATTATCTGGTTGATATTCGAGAGCATAAAGACTCACGTACATCAGAGGAGGAGACCAACAGGCCGTGGAATATAGCTCATCTTCGACCTTACTACACATGAGTCATCGGTTCAGTTTATGTACATAGCATAACAATGTATATATTATCTTCGATATAATAAAAATCAGGGCCTCAGCCAAAGCGGGGTCTCTGTCTTTCTTTTCATGCGTGGTTACATGGAGTGTTTCTATTTTTAAAGCGGCCTCCAGTTTACCCCTTGATAGTTATATTTATCACTTGGGGGCTTGGTCGTGTCCGAACCAATGCAACACCTCTTGATAGGCGAAAGCCACCAGATCATTTGGGGACACGGTCACGTCTGAACCGGTCACGCCTCTTGGTCGGCCAATAGGGCCAGCGCCACTTGGGGCTTGGTCGAACTCAACCAATGTCACGCCACTTGGCCGGCGACTCGCCAAGAGTCTTTTGGGGACCTGGCCGACTAGCACCATCGCCACGCCTTCGGGGCTTGGTTGCGTCGACCATGGTAATGCTATCCGACCAGCTCCATGAAGCTTTACTTTTGCAAAGAGTTATTGCCTTTGTTGCCATATTTGGTGTTCAATTCTTGTTGCTTTTTAACCCGATTTAATATTTTTATCCGTTTAGCTGTCAAGAATAAACCGACAGACACGGTTTGGTATTACACAAGTTTTTCTTCCGGTTTACCTTTTTCGGTTCATCCTTATGGAGAAACATGGGGCTTGTGCTGATTCAGCACGCCTATGTGGGGGTTATTGTTTCCCAGACGGTTATGGTTTTTAACAAAAAGCCTCCGCTTCAAGATTGGCGACTTGACTTTATGCCCGGATATGGCAGGTATTTGTATCACATACTAATTGATTTTCAATACATAAGATATATTGGATGCCATAAACCGGCTGGCGGTATCACCGCCGCCGAAGTTCAATCTTTTGGTTGCAGGGAGTATGACTTAAACAAAAGTTTCCTCGATGCGCGAAGGCATACCCAGACAGCAAAGTTATTGACTAAGATTATTACAAGGCAACACAGTGCCCAAATGATCAGTGTTTTCTAAACCGGCTACCGGTTCACGACTGTTCTTCATCCTCCGCCGCTTCAGCATCCTCCTCTCTACCCATTGGCTGGAAATCCACAGAAGTCCAGTCGATGCCCATCAGCGCTTGAAAAACAGCTTCCTCATGAATCAAAGACGACGGCTCAATGTCAGGAGCGTAAGTGTGCTTACGGATTGGAGGGATCAAGTTTTCCGGTTCAAAAGTTGGAGCGGACACACGCTTGTTCTGATCATTGTATTGGGCTTGGTAGTGCTCCAAATCGGCTTCTTCCGCCAATTGACAAGCAAGCGGGCGATCTTGCACGGTTTATTGCACGCAAGTCCTCTTCACTAAAGTCCGAGCCGCCTTCCTTCACACCGATAGCCCCGAGCTGCTTCCACGGGATCAAAAATGGCACCTGTGCTTTGGCCCGGATCAAGGCGCTGATGGCTCCGGTTCGGCAGCAGATTTCTTCACCTCTTCAATCCGGGAAGGAAGGATGGAAAGCCGGTTCAAGGTGTCTTGGATCAGGGACGGTGCTGGGTTATTATGTTACATTGTGGTAATGACGCTACTGGCTCGTATATAGCTGCTCCACTAAAGTGTAGACAGCTTTCGGTTTCTTCCGCACGCCATTACCCAAGTGCCTAACGCGTGTGCTCGCATATAATGACAGGATATTTTTAAACCGAATAGTGGGGCAACAGAAAAGCATATTACACTTATTAACAGGAACTTATCAAGATGGCTGCCGCCATAGAATGCACTTGCCGCTTCACGGCTGTCGATCATCCACCACGGTTTAAGGGCAGCTTCAGATTCTCGCCCGCTTAAGCAAATTGGCCTTTTCGTGGCCTGCATCACTGCTCCTTCTTCCTGTTCTCCTTCATTTGTTCCGCAGCAGTCAAAGCACTGGTTAGCTCCTTCTTGGCTTTGTCTGTCTCGGCCTGCTGGGTTTTCAATGTCACTTTCAGAATCGGCAATCCGATCGTCCTTGATTTTCACCTCACTGCGATTGACAAGATGATCAGCCAGCGAAGATGGTTCAAGTCTCAACCACACAACATAGTTATATGCTTGACACTTGGGGGCTAATGTACCTTCATTTTTTCTACTACTAATACAAGGCAAAGTCCCAAGTTCAATACGAGTATTCAACTCGGTACTTGGGGGCTAATGGCTATTTGATTCTATTAAAGGAAGTTTTTGGAGTGCCGGTTTACATATGCATATTTCAACCGGCCCTGGTGGTTATAAGGGAAGATTGCAAGTCTATCAATGAAAGTTGTCAAGTACCAGTTTCATCAAAGATTGCAAACCGGCCCTTGGGGGCTACAAGGATTACTATATTGGTGATAAGGAAAGGAGTGTTACCTCAAACTTATCTCTCATCAGTTTTACCAAGCCAGCTTCATAATCACGGCTACTGTAAAGCCGGTTTAGATATCCGGAGTGAAGATCTTGGCGCCATAGCGCATATGTTTCAGCTCTACATTCCACTTTCCTTTGTTAAAAGTGGAAGAGTCCTCTTTCACAGTATGCCGGGTTAGAGTGGCAGCATTCCCCGGGTCAGAGTGGCCCGTTCCAGTGATTACAACGTCGTCATCCTTCGATTCGACGAATTGTGTGGGCACATCTGTTTCAGTTGGACCGTGAGGATTTTCAAACCGGACAGTACGGGCGACTGGGTCAACACACATTGAAACAGTCGCAGGCCTCTCCTCAGGAATCACATCTTCTTGAACCGGGGGATCACTCGGAATGTCTTCAAAGGCAACATTTTGAGATCCGCGCCGCCATGATCTGAAGCGGCAGCCTCTTCAGCTGTTTTCTCCAAACGAGCTTTCTTGCTGGGTTTCGGTTTGGTTCTGAAGAAACAAAAAGATTCAGAAATAAGGCACATACATTACAGAAGAAATTGACAAACATATGGTCATATTGACTTACCCGACAGCTATCTTCAGTGGTGGTAGCTGAGTGGCTGACGATTCGCCAGACGATGAATGAGAGGTGACCTGATAATCGGAGTCGGACGGATTAAGAGGTTGACGGAATAAACCCGCTTTGGAATTCAAGGTAATAAAATGGTTGGAAACCTCGGTGCGGCGTTTTCGAGCCGGGCTGTTTGGTAAACCGGCAGAGGTAACTACCTGTCCGCTATGCCGGGTTGTGCGGCGGGCCTCGTGCTGCTGTGTCTTCATAAGAAGTTTGGGATCCAAGTGAGCAAGAGGGTGAGAAAAGTTAACTCTCCGGTTTGCCCGGCGAAATTTTGGTGAAGGTAAGTTTGTTGAATCGGAAGAGAGAATGGTTACCTCGGCAAATCCAGCGTTGCTGGCTTCAGCGTCATCCTGACAAGCATCGTCATCAATAAGACGTGTAAAAAACAAGCCAAGAGAATCAAGTTCCGGATTACCCACATCATCATCGATGGCCGGATCAGACAAAGCCGTGGTTTTCCTCTTGTGGGCGGATTTCTTGACAACCTTTGTTTTGGGCCGGGTTTGCCGCCCAGCCTTATCCGCTTTGTCTTGAGAGAGTTTTTTACTCCAAAACGGATTGTCACCTGGATCAGAAATATTTGAGAGTGGAAGTATGAAAGCAATAGCAGTATTTAATGATGACACAGTCACAGACTTACCGCAGGAGGTGCGTTGAAGGTGCAGTAAGGAGCCAAGCCGGTTTGGGCACAAAGGTGCTCCGGTTCGTTCAGCATCTTCCTTACTGAATCCGTGACTTCATCTTCGCACAGCCCAGTTTGGTGTGTCGGAGTGGGTCATCGACGCTGCCGTATATCGCACATCAAACCGAACGCCGCTCAAAGGCAATATGCCCCAAGATAACCAGCAACGTGCGGATCGATCCCAGCCAAACCGTTGGCCATGAAGGCCCAAGCTTGATAGTTGTGGAGCGATTTGCTTCTCTCTTTGGCAGTTAATCGCTATGAAAGGGATGGGTGTTGCTGAGCCGCCGACGAAAAACCAGGTAAAGGATTTTCACCTTGAGGAGGTGTCCTTGCAATAGAACCAAGTTATGCTCCACTCTTTGGGATGAGTGTGGAGCTTGACGTGGGGATAAGTGATCTCTTTCCTCTTTTGGATAGCCATACCGCCCAATTCAGTATTGGGGCCATCGTTGAATTCGGTGCGGCGGTTTAGGTGGAAAAGATCCCTGAACAGTTCGACAGAGGGCTCCTCTTGCAGATATGCTTCGGACAGCACTTGAAAATGGCACAAGTTGGTAACAGAATTGGGGCCGATATCTTGGGGACGGAGTTGAAAGTTGGCCATTACGTCCCGGTAAAACTTTGACCCGGGCGGTTTGAAACCCCGGAATAGGTGATCCGCGAAAACTACAACTTCACCTTCTTGAGGAGTGGGAGGACATTCCTCTCCAGGAACCCTCCAATGGATGGTATTTCGGTCATCCAAAGCGCCAATCGACACTAACTCATTTAGTTGTGTCTCAGAGACGCGGGAAGGGACCCAGTTGCATTCATACACCTGTTTGGCCATCATGAGGTCTACAAGGAGAAGAATCCGGTTTAAGAAAGTACTCATTACAGAGTAATTGATCTAAGTTATGATAAACCGGAGGAGGTTCCGACGAATCAGTTCGATATGATATGATGTCAGATATATGTTGGCGGTTCAACACGGGGACTAATGGTGTGCCGATGCCGGTTTAGCAATTTTTGATACTTTGGTGAGTTAAACCACCTAATCTTGGCTTCAAAGGAAATGGACAGAAACAGGTTTCACAAGGGTTCATGTTTATTATGGATCAAAAGCGAGTTTTCAGAAAACATGAAAAGCGTCGCGAAAGTAAAGAAGAAACAGGGATGCACCATAAGATATATATATATGCAGAAGATCTATGGGATTCAGATAAGAAAGTGCAGCGGATAAGCAGGAGTCTTCGTTTGGTACAGAACAGGATTCATAGCATGGTTCAAAAGCTAGAAAGGTGAGAGCATACGAAGAACGCGGTATGAAGCTTGAACCCTAGAAACAGATCTAAGATGACGAACAGACTGAAGAAGGGTAAGAGACTTACCGGAAACGGAGGAGATGCGGAGAAAGACGCAATATTCTGGTCCGAACAGGTTGATGCGGCGGCCAAGGTCGAAGCAGACGTTGATGACGACGACGGAGCTCCAAAGGCAGCGGCGCAAGGAAGAAGAAGAAGAGGAAGCGAAGGAAGGAACAGAATGACCCTTCGGTCCTATTTATAAGGCAGTAAAACTAGGTCAAGCGCGTGAATCCAGGGACGGTCATTAAAGAAGGCGTTATAAAGGATAAACTTCAAGATGACGTCATGCCGGTTTACAGTGACCAGAAGCAATGATGTCATGCCGGTTTACAGCGATGACGACGTGACGATTTATTACACAAAGAAGATATCCAAGATGCAGGTTTTATGAAGGATTGACATGAACCAGTTCAAATCAATCTGGGGCCTAATGTTGGGGATATTACCACTAGGTGTAAACCGGCCAAGTTTGGGCCGGGTTAGCTCTGCTAGTGGTGTAGTCATGGAAAGGCCCAAGGCCTATAGTCGGTTTAGAACTTATAGCCGTAAACCGGCCTGATGTATGACTTGTATTGTAAGTTAGGAATAGGGAGATACCAACCGGGATACGAGTATGAACCGGTTGGGACTCTGCAAACCGACGGGCGTCACTCGTGTATATAAGGGGACGACCGGCGGCGGTTCAAGAGAGACGACCACAACTCGAGCCTAGGCGAAGCTTGTTTGCTCCCTAGCCATCGAGACCACATCAATTCCATCACAACTAGACGTAGGCTTTTACCTTCATCGAAGGGGCCGAACTAGTATAAATCCCTGTGTCTTTGTGTCCGCTTTAACCCCTTCAAGTAAACCCGTTGCGATGGCTCCACGACTAAGTCCTTATGTTAGGACATCTGCCGTGACAAATCCACAACATTACTGATGTCACTTGAAGCTACGTCGGTATTTCCCCAAACAGGAAGGGATGATGCATCACAGCGGCGGTAGGTACTTCCCTCAGATATGAAACCAAGGTTATCGAACCAGTAGGAGAACCAAGCAACACAACGTAAACAACCCCTGCACACAAAGAACAACACCTCGCAACCCGATGTGTTAAAGGGGTTGTCAATCCCTTTCGGGATACGGCGCCTCAAGATAGGCAAAGGATGTGAGGTAAATTTGTAGTAGATTGATAAATCGAACGCCAAATAAATAAATAAGAATAAATTGCATCAAGGTATTTTTTGTATTTTTGGTTTAATAGATCTGAAAATAAACGCAAGGAAAAAGTAGATCGCAAGGCAAATATGAGAAAGAAGACCCGAGGGCCTTAGGTTTCACTACTGGCTTCTCTCGAAAAAGATAGCAAACGGTGGGTAAACAAATTACTGTTGGGAAATTGATAGAACTTCAAATAATTATGACGATATCCAGGCAATGATAATTACATATGCATCACATCCAGGATTTGTAGACCGACTCCTGCCTGCATCTACTACTATTACTCGACACATCGACTGCTATCCAACATGCATCTAGTGTATTAAGTTCATGGAAAAACGGAGTAATGAAATAAGAACGATGACATGATGTAGACAAGATCCATTTATCTATTGCGTAGATATAGATTCCATCTTTTTATCCGTAGTAGAAACGATACATGCATGTCGGTTCCATTTCTGTCACTGAGATAAGGCACCATAAGATCGAGCCCACTACCGGGCACCTCTTCCTATTGCAAGATAAATAGATCAAGTTGGCCAAACAAAACCCAAATATCGAAGAAGAAATATGAGGCTATAAGAGATCATGCATATAAGAGATCAAAGAAACTCAAATAACTTTCATGGATATAAAAAGATATAACTGATCATAAACTCGAAGTTCATCGGATCCCAACAAACACACCACAAAAAGAGTTACATCATATGGATCTCCAAGAGACCATTGTATTGAGAATTCAGCTAGAGAGAGAAAAATCCATCTAGCTACTTACTACGAACCCGAAGGTCTACATAGAACTACTCACACCTCATCGGAGAGGCACCAATGGAAGTGGTGAACCCCTCCGTGATGGTGTCTAGATTGGATCTGGTGGTTCTAGACTCTGCAGCGGCTGGATGAATATTTCGTCGACTCCCCTAGGGTTTCTGGAATATTGGGGTATTTATAGAGCAAAGAGGTGGTCCGGGGGCACCCGAGGTGGGCACAACCCACCAGGGCGCGTCTGGGCCTCCTGGCGCACCCTGGTGGCTTGTCCCCTCCTTGGGACTCCCCGGTGGACCCAGGGCCCAACTTCTTCCTTTTGGTCCATAAAAATCATCATAAAGTTTCGTGGCATTTGGACTCCGTCTGATATTGATTTCATCCGATGTAATAAACATGCAGAAAACAACAACTGACGGTTGGCACTATGTCAATAGGTTAGTACCATAAAATGACTATAAAATGATTATAAAACATCCAAGATTGATATTAAAACAGCATGGAATAATAAAAAATTATGGATACGTTGGAGACGTATCAGCATCCCCAAGCTTAACTCCTTCTTGTCCTCGGGTAGGTAAATGATAAAAACAGAAATTTTGATGTGGAGTGTTGGTTATCATGTCATACCATATTCTTTTCTTTATAGCATGGACGTTTGGACTTTTATGTGATTCAAAGCAATAGTCTAGTTTTGACATAATAATTTAGATACTGAAGCATATCAACAAGCTACCATGCTTTTCAAAATATCAATGCTAAAACAAGTTATCCCTAGCCCATCATGCTCAAACATTGATCCATTCATGAAACACAGTCGAATATTAGCTACACCCAATACTTAAGTACGATCATATTGCCTCCTAGTTGGTGCTTTTATAAGAGAGGATGGATACTCAATTTCAAAAATAAAAAATGCATAAAGTAAAAGAAAGGCCCTTCGTAGAGGGAAGTAGGGATTTGTAGAGGTGCCAGAGCTCGAAGCGAAAAATTAGAGATAAAAACATTTTGGGAGGTGTATCCTGTTGGGGAACGTAGTAATTTCAAAAAAAATTCCTACGCACACGCAAGATCATGGTGATGCATAGCAACGAGAGGGGAGAGTGTTGTCTACGTACCCTTGTAGACCTGAAGCGGAAGCGATCACAACGTAGAGGAAGTAGTCGTACGTTCTCCTCGCGATCCGACCGATCCCGGCGCCGTTACATTCGGCGCCCAGTTCTTGACACACGACAGCTTGATGACGCCCTCGTACTCGATCCAGCCGAGTGTCGAGGGAGAGTTCCACAAGACGACGGCGTGGCAGGACGATCTTGATGTGTTACCGGCGCAGGGCTTCGCCTAAGCTTCGCGACGATATGACCGAGGTGGAATATGGTGGAGGGGGGCACCGCACACGGCTAAGGAACGATCCGTAGATCAAACTTGTGTATTCTAGGGTGCCCCTGCCCCCGTATATAAAGGAGCAAGGGGGGTGCGGCCGGCCCAGAGGAGGCGCTGCCGAGGAGTCCTACTCCCACGGGAGTAGGACTCCCCTTCCTAGTTGGAGTAGGATTGGGGAGGGAAGAAGGAAGGGCGCCGCCTCCTGTCCTATTCGGACTAGGGGGGGGGGCGCGCCTGCCCTGGCCGGCCCTTCCTCTTCTCCCTCGAGGCCCACTAAGGCCCAATAGCCTCCGGAGGGTTCCGTAACCCCGGTATCTCAGTAAAATCCCGATTTCACCCGAACCATTCAACTCCAAATATAGGCTTCCAATATATCAATCTTTATGTCTCGACCATTTCGAGACTCCTCGTCATGTCCGTGATCACATCCGGACTCAACTTCTTCGGTACATCAAAATACATAAACTCATAATATAAGCATCATCGAAACCTTAAGCGTGCGGACCCTACGGTTCGAGAAAATGTAGACATGACCGAGACACGTCTCCGTCAATAACCAATAGCGGACCTGGATGCCCATATTGGTTCCTACATATTCTACGAAGATCTTTATCGGTCAGACCGCATAACAACATACGTTGTTCCCTTTGTCATCGGTATGTTACTTGCCCGAGATTCGATCGTCGGTATCCAATACCTAGTTCAATCTCGTTACTGGCAAGTCTCTTTACTCGTTCCGTAATACATCATCTCACAGCTAACTCATTAGTTGTAATGCTTGCAAGGCTTCAGTGATGTGTATTACCGAGAGGGCCCAGAGATACCTCTCCGACAATCGGAGTGACAAAACCTAATCTTGAAATACGCCAACCCAACATCGCCTTTGGAGACACCTGTAGTACTCCTTTATAATCACCCGATTACGTTGTGACGTTTGGTAGCACCCAAAGTGTTCCTCCGGTAAACGGGAGTTGCATAATCTCATAGTTACAGGAACATGTATATGTCATGGATAAAAGCAGTAGCAACATACTATACGATCGTGTGCTAAGCTAATGGAATGGGTCATGTCAATCAGATCATTCTACTAATGATGTGACCTTGTTAATCAAATAACAACTCCTTGTTCATGGTCAGGAAACATAACCATCTTTGATTAACAAGCTAGTCTAGTAGAGGCATACTAGTGACATCTTGTTTGTCTATACATTCACACATGTATCATGTTTCCGGTTAATACAATTCTAGCATGAATAATAGACATTTATCATGAAATAAGGAAATAAATAATAACTTTATTATTGCCTCTAGGGCATATTTCCTTCAGTCTCCCACTTGCACTAGAGTCAATAATCTAGTTCACATCGCCATGTGATTGAACACCAATAATCATATTTGTATATGATTAACACCCATAGTTCACATCGTCATGTGACCAACACCCAAAGGGTTTACTAGAGTCAATAATCTAGTTCACATTGCTATGTGATTAACACCCAAAGAGGACAAAGGTATGATCATGTTTTGCTCGTGAGAGAAGTTTAGTCAACGGATCTGTCACATTCAGAGCCGTATGTATTTTGCAAATATTCTATGTCTACAATGCTCTGCACGGAGCTACTCTAGCTAATTGCTCCCACTTTCAATATGTATCTAGATCGAGACTTAGAGTCATCCAGATCGGTGTCAAAACTTGCATCGACGTAACCCTTTACGATGAACCTTTTGTCACTTCCATAATCGAGAAACATATCCTTATTCCACTAAGGATAATTTTGACCGCTGTCTAGTGATCTACTCCTAGATCACTATTGTACTCCCTTGCCAAACTCAGTGTAGGGTATACAATAGATCTGGTACACAGCATGGCATAATTTATAGAACCTATGGCCAAGGCATAGGGAATGACTTTCATTCTCTTTCTATCTTCTGCCGTGGTCGGGTTTTGAGTCTTACTCAATTTCACACCTTGTAACACAGGCAAGAACTCTTTCTTTGACTGTTCCATTTTGAACTACTTCAAAATCTTGTCAAGGTATGTACTCATTGAAAAAACTTATCAAGCGTCTTGATCTATCTCTATAGATATTGATGCTCAATATGTAAGCAGCTTCACCGAGGTCTTCCTTTGAAAAACTCCTTTCAAACACTCCTTTGTGCTTTACAGAATAATTCTACATTATTTCTGATCCACAAAATGTCATACATATACTTATCAGAAATGCTGTAGTGCTCCCACTCACTTTCTTGTAAATACAGGCTTCACCGCAAGTCTGTATAAAACTATATGCTTTGATCAATTTATCAAAGCGTGTATTCCAACTCCGAGATGCTTGCACCAGTCCATGGATGGATCGCTGGATTCTGCATATTTTGTTAGCTCCCTTTGGATCGATAAAACCTTCTGGTTGCATCACATACAACTCTTCCTCCAGAAACCCATTTAGGAATGCAGTTTTTACATCCATTTGCCAAATTTCATAAATTGTGGCAATTGCTAACATGATTTGGACAGACTTAAGCATCGCTACAGTTGAGAAAATCTCATTGTAGTCAACACCTTGAACTTGTCAAAAACCTTTTTGCGACAAGTCGAGCTTTGTAGATAGTAACACTACTATCAACGTCCGTCTTCCTCTTGAAGATCCATTTATACAATATGGCTTGCCGATCATCGGGCAACTCCACCAAAGTCCATACTTTGTTCTCATATATGGATCCCATCTCAGATTTCATGGCCTCAAACCATTTCGCGGAATCTGGGCTCACCATCACTTCTTCATAGTTAGTAAGTTCATCATGGTCTAGTACCATGACTTCCAGAACAGGATTACCGTACTACTCTGGTGCGGATCTCACTCTGGTTTACCTACGAGGTTCGATAGTAACTTGATCTGAAGTTACATGATCATCATCATTAGCTTCCTCACTAATTGATGTAGTAGTCACAAGAACAGATTTCTGTGATGAACTACTTTCCAATAAGGGAGCAGGTACAGTTACCTCATCAAGTTCTACTTTCCTCCCACTCACTTCTTTCGAGAGAAACTCCTTCTCTAGAAAGGATCCATCTTAAGCAACGAATATCTTGCCTTCGGATCTGTGATAGAAGGTGTACCCAACAATTTCCTTTGGGTATTCTATGAAGACGCACTTCTCCGATTTGGGTTCGAGCTTATCAGGATGAAAACCTTTTTCACATAAGCATTGCAGCCCCAAACTTTAAGAAACGACAACTTTGGTTTCTTGCTAAACCACAGTTCATATAGTGTCGTCTCAACGGATTTAGATAGTGCCCTATTTAACGTGAATGTAGCTGTCTCTAATGCATGATCCCAAAACTGATATTGGTAAATCGGTAAGAAACATCATAGATTGTACTATATCCAATAAAGTATGTTCGGACACACCATTATGATGTGGTGTTCCAGGTGGCATGAATTTGTGAAACTATTCCACATTGTTTCAATTGAAGACCAAACTCGTAACTCAAATATTTGTCCCCGCGATCAAATCGTAGAAACCTTATTTTCTTGTCACGATGATTTTTCCACTTCACTCTGAAATTCTTTGAATCCTTTCAACTATTTCAGACTTATGTTTCATCAAGTAGATATGCCCATATCTGCTCAAATCATCTGTGAAGGTCAGAAAATAATGATACTTTTCGGGAGCCTTAATATTCATCGGACCACATACATCAGTATGTATGATTTCCAACAAATCTGTTGCTCGCTCCAATGTTCCGGAGAACGGCGTTTTAGTCATCTTGCCCAAGAGGCATGATTTGCAAGCATCAAGTGATTCATAATCAAGTGATTCCAAAATCCCATCAGCATGGAGTTTCTTCATGCGCTTTACACCAATATGACCTAAACGGCAGTGCCACAAATAAGTTGCACTATCATTATTAACTTTGCATCTTTTGGTTTCAATATTATGAATATGTGTATCACTACGATCGAGATCCAATGAACCATTTTCATTGGGTGTGTAACCATATAAGGTTTTATTCATGTAAACAGAATAACAGTTTATTCTCTTACTTAAATGAATAACCATATTGCAAAAAACAAGATCAGATCATATTCATGCTCAACGCAAACACCAAATAACATTTATTTAGGTTCAACACTAATCCCGAAAGTATAGGGAGTGTGCGATGATGATCATATCAATCTTGAAACTCCTTTCAACACACATCGTCACTTCACCCTTAACTAGTTTCTATTTATTCTGCAACTCCCGTTTCGAGTTACTACTCTTAGCAACTGAACCAGTACCAAATACCGAGGGGTTGCTATAAACACTAGTAAAGTACACATCAATAACATGTATATCAAATATACCTTTGTTTATTTTGCCATCCTTCTTATCTCGCCAAATACTTGGGGTAATTTCGCTTCCAAAGGACCAGTCCCTTTGCGGTAGAAGCACTTAGTCTCGTGCTTAGGTCCAGACTTGGGCTTCTTCACTTGAGCAGCAACTTGCTTGCCGCTCTTCTTGAAGTTCCTTCTATCCCTTTGCCCTTTTCTTGAAACTAGTGGTCTTGTTAATCATCAACACTTGATGTTCTTTCTTGAATTCTACCTTCATCGATTTCATCATCATGAAAAACTCGGGAATCATTTTCATCATCCCTTGCATACTATAGTTCATCACGAAGTTCTACTAACTTGGTGATGGTGACTAGAGAATTCTGTCAATCGATATCTTATCCGGAAGATTAACTCCCACTTGATTCAAGCGATTGAAGTACCTGCATAATCTGAGCACATGCTCACTAGTTGAGCGATTCTCCTCCATCTTTTAGCTATAGAACTTGTTGAAGATTTCATATCTCTCAACTCGGTATTTGCTTGAAATATTAACTTCAATTCTGGAACATCTCATATGGTCCATGATGTTCAAAACATCTTTGAAGTCCCGATTCTAAGCTATTAAGCATGGTGCACTTAAACTATCAAGTAGTCATCATATTGAGCTAGCCAAACGCTCATAACGTTTGCATCCGCTCTGCAATAGGTCTGTCACCTAGCGGTGCATTAAGGACATAATTCTTACGTGCAGCAATGAGGATAAACCTCCGATCACGGATTGAATCCGCATCATTGCTACTAACATTTTTCAACACAATTTTCTAGGAACATATCAAAACAAACATATGAAAGCAACAACGCGAGCTATTGATCTACAACATAATTTGCAAAATACTACCAGGACTAAGTTCATGATAAATTTAAGTTCAATTAATCATATTACTTAAGAACTCCCACTTAGACAGACATCTCTCTAGTCATCTAAGTGATCACGCGATCCAAATCAACTAAACCATAACCGATCATCACGTGAGATGGAGTAGTTTTCAATGGTGAACATCTTATGTTGATCATATCTACTATATGATTCACGCCGACCTTTCGGTCTCCGTGTTCCGAGGCCATATCTGCATATGCTAGGCTCGTCAAGTATAACCCGAGTATTCTGCGTGTGCAAAACTGGCTTGCACCCGTTGTAGATGGACGAGAGCTTATCACACCCGATCATCACGTGGTGTCCGGGCACGATTTAACTTTGGCAACGGTGCATACTCGGGAGAACACTTCTTGATAATTTAGTGAGAGATCATCTTATAATGCTACCGTCAATCAAAGCAAGATAAGATGCATAAAAGGATAAACATCACATGCAAATCAATATAAGTGATATGATATGGTCATCATCATCTTGTGCTTCATGATCTCCATCTTGCAGCACCACCATGATCACCATCGTCACGGCGCGACACCTTGATCTTCATCGTAGCATCGTTGTCGCCTCGCCAATCTTATGCTTCTCGACTATCGCTACCGCTTAGTGATAAAGTAAAGCATTACAGTATGCGATTGCATTTCATACAATAAAGCGACAACCATATGGCTCCTGCCGATTGCCGATAACTTCGGTTACAAAACATGATCATCTCATACAATAAAATATAGCATCACGCCTTGACCATATCACATCACAACATACCCTGCAAAAACAAGTTAGACGTCCTCTACTTTGTTGTTGCAAATTTTACGTGGCTGCTACGGGCTTAAGCAAGAACCAGTCTCACCCACGCATCAAAACCACAACGATACTTCGTCAAATAGACTCCGTTTTAACCTTCTCAAGGACCGGGCGAGCCACACTCGGTTCAACTAAAGTGAGAGAGACAGACACCCGCCAGTCACCTTTAAGCAACGAGTGCTCAGAGCGGTGAAACCAGTCTCGCGTAAGCGTCACGCGTAATGTCGGTCCGGCCGCTTCATCTCACAATACCGCTGAACCAAAGTATGACATGCTGGTAGGTAGTATGACTTGTATCGCCCACAACTCACTTGTGTTCTACTCGTGCAAAACATCAAACCATAAAAACCTAGGCTCGGATGCCTTTGTTGGGGAACGTAGTAATTTCAAAAAATTCCTACGCACACGCAAGATCATGGTGATGCATAGCAACGAGAGGGAGAGTGTTGTCGTACGCCTCGTGAGACCTGAAGCGAAGCGATCACAACATAGAGGAAGTAGTCGACGCGTTCTCCTCGCGATCCGACCGATCCCGCGCCGTTACTCGGCGCCCGAGTTCTTGACACACGTACAGCTCGATGACGTCCCTCGACTCGATCCAGCCGAGTGTCAAGGAGAGTTCGTCAAGACGACGGCGTGGGACGATCTTGATGTGTTATCGCGCAGGGCTTTCGCCTAAGCAGCGACGATATGACCGAGGTGGAATATGGTGGAGGGGGCACCGCACACGGCTAAGGAACGATCCGTAGATCAAACTTGTGTATTCTAGGGTGCCCCCTGCCCTCAGATATAAAGGAGCAAGGGGGGTGTGGCGGCCTAGAGGAGGCGCTGCCGAGGAGTCCTACTCCCACGGGAGTAGGACTCCCCTTCCTAGATGGAGTAGGATTGGGGAGGGGAAGAAGGAAGGCGGCGCGCCCCCCTCCTTGTCCTATTCGGACTAGGGGGGGAGGGGGCGCGCGGCCTGCCCTGGCCGGCCCTTCCTCTTCTCCCTCGAGGCCCACTAAGGCCCAATAGCCTCCGGGAGGGTTCCGGTAACCCCCCGGTACTCCGGTAAAATCCCGATTTCACCGGAACCATTCGAACTCCAAATATAGGCTTCCAATATATCAATCTTTATGTCTCGACCATTTCGAGACTCCTCGTCATGTCCGTGATCACATCCGGGACTCCGAACTTCTTCGGTACATCAAAATACATAAACTCATAATATAACAGTCATCGAAACCTTAAGCGTGCGGACCCTACGGTTCGAGAAAAATGTAGACATGACCGAGACACGTCTCCGGTCAATAACCAATAGCGGGACCTGGATGCCCATATTGGTTCCTACATATTCTACGAAGATCTTTATCGGTCAGACCGCATAACAACATACGTTGTTCCCTTTGTCATCGGTATGTTACTTGCCCGAGATTCGATCGTCGGTATCCAATACCTAGTTCAATCTCGTTACTGGCAAGTCTCTTTACTCGTTCCGTAATACATCATCTCACAGCTAACTCATTAGTTGTAATGCTTGCAAGGCTTCAGTGATGTGTATTACCGAGAGGGCCCAGAGATACCTCTCCGACAATCGGAGTGACAAAACCTAATCTTGAAATACGCCAACCCAACATCTGCCTTTGGAGACACCTGTAGTACTCCTTTATAATCACCCAGTTACATTGTGACGTTTGGTAGCACCCAAAGTGTTCCTCCGGTAAACGGGAGTTGCATAATCTCATAGTTACAGGAACATGTATATGTCATGGATAAAAGCAGTAGCAACATACTATACGATCGTGTGCTAAGCTAATGGAATGGGTCATGTCAATCAGATCATTCTACTAATGATGTGACCTTGTTAATCAAATAACAACTCCTTGTTCATGGTCAGGAAACATAACCATCTTTGATTAACAAGCTAGTCTAGTAGAGGCATACTAGTGACATCTTGTTTGTCTATACATTCACACATGTATCATGTTTCCGGTTAATACAATTCTAGCATGAATAATAGACATTTATCATGAAATAAGGAAATAAATAATAACTTTATTATTGCCTCTAGGGCATATTTCCTTCATATCCATCCCACCAACGAAAATGACTCAGAGTTCCCAACACTTTCCATGCTAGATATATCATAGGTGGTTCCCAAACAGAAAATAAAGTTTATTCCTTTTTCCACCATACTTTCACTTTCCATGGCTAGCTGTATCCACGGTTTCCCTCCATACCAACACTTTCCAAGGAATTTATTATTTGACAACATAAAGTAAGTTCATTTTTGCATTTAGGGACTGGGCATCCCTAAAACCTTTGCCTTACTCTCGTGCAATGACAAGTGGATAAACCCTCATCATGAGAATAACACATCCAGCATGGAAAATATTAGCCACCCGTTACCGTTCCGCGAGTGAAACAAACACACAAAAGAGAATTTTATTTTGAAAATTAGAGATGGCACATGCAAATTTGCTTAGAACGGCAAAAGAATACCGCATATAGGTAGATATAGTGGACTCGTGTGGCAAAACTGGTTTAAAGCATTTTGGATGCACAAGTAGAGGTCATACTTGGTGCAAAATGAAGGCTAGCAAAAAGATTGAGAAGCGACCAACCAAGAAACGAATAATCTCATAAGCAAGCATTAAGCATAATTAACACCGAGTAATGCACCACAAGTAGGATATAATTTTCATTGGATGATTATTGACTTTTGTGCATGCATAGGGAATCACAAACCTTAACACCAATATTCTTACTAGAGCACACTTACTCATCAACACAACTCACATATCACATCATGATACCTCAAAACTATTACTAAGAATCAAGTTTATTTTGTCCAATGATCTTCATGACATATTTTTTTCTTTCTTTATCCTTCTTGGATATCTATCACTTTGGGACTAATTTTCATGAGTTGCTTTTCATAAGCTCAAACAAATATAAGTGGGGATCATGAGCATAACATATTTTCTTTCTCTCAAAATAATTTAAGTGAAGCAAGAGAGAATTTCTTAAAAAATTTACTAACTCCCAACTAAATCTAAGTGAAGCAAGAGAGCATTTCTTCAAAAATACTAAGCACACCGTGCTCAAAAAGATACAAGTGAAGCACTAGAGCAAGTCCATTGCTTATAAAAATTTAAGTCAAGCATAGAGAGCAATTCTAACAAGTCATGACATAATTTTGGCTCTCTCAAATAGGTGTGTCCAGCAATGATTGATGACTTAAAACACAAAATTAAACAAGCAAAGACACATATCATACAAGACGCTCCAAGCAAAACACATATCATGTGACGAATAAAAATATAGCCTCGAGTAAAATACCGATGGTCGTTAGAAGAAAGAGGGGATGCCACTCGGGGGCATCCCCAACCTTAGTTGGTTGATCATTCTTGGATAATAGCTTGGGATGCTGGGGCATCCCCAAGCTTAGGCTCTTCTATCCTTCTTTCATCCATCGTAAGATAACCCAAAACTTGAAAACTTCAATCACACAAAACTGAACAAAACCCTTGTGAGATCTGTTAGTAAAAGAAAGCAAACCAATACTATAAGTGCTGTGTCAAACCAATTCTTAATTTCTTTTTGTATTATATCTACTTTATTCTAAATTTTCTATGGCAAAAACTCGTCAAAGAAAACCATAGAGCCATCAAAATAAGCACACAACAACAAAGAAAACAGAATCTGCCAAAACAGAACAGTCTGTAGTGATCTGGAACTTTCGAATACTTATGGAACTCCAAAAATTCGACCAAATTAGGAAGACCAACTTAATTTGTATATTAATCTCCTGCAAAAAGAATCAGGGCAAAATCTCTTTTCTGTGATTTATGAAAATTATTTTCACTAGAGCAAAGTTTCTGTCCTTTTCAGCAAGATCAAACAACTATCACCCCAGAAGAACCTAAAGGCTTTACTTGGCACAAACACTAATTGAAACACAAAAACACAATCATACCAGTAGCATAATTGTGTTAACATACAAGAACAGAAAGCAAAAAGCAACAATAAATTTTATTCATTGGGTTGCCTCCCAACAAGCGCTATAATTTTAAGCCCTTAGCTAGGATAAAACAAGGATCTAAGTTTTGTCATCCTTGTCCAACTTTTCAATCAAACACTTAGAATCCTTCAAAGATTTAGTATAAAGAACTTCAATAGCAATATTCCTCGGAGTAAATTTAAATATTTCATTCTTACAAAAAGGATCTCTTATAACTTCAACAAAATCCGGATGGATGCTAATCATCTTAAGGTCTCCCTTATCATTATTACTAGAATATGCACCCTTGTTCCTAGATCTCCTACTCTTTACGGGAGTTTCCTCAATAATTTTAGTGGTAATAAAAGCCGTGCTTAGATTACTAAAGATTTCTTCCAATTTATCGATCTGAGACGGACTTTTTTCTATCCTTTCATGGATTAAGGTACCCCTCTATTTTAACAACTTAAAAATATCGCCCGCTTTTGACCCAAGATTAGTAGCAAAATTATGCATCATTTTGTGTATAATTTCCATATGATCTTCGGTGAGCATTTTCTTTTCAATAGCATCTAGTCTTTCCATAACATGCTCAAGAGTCAATATTGTTTCATAAACCATAAGAGGTGGTGAGACTACTAAATTTCCCATAGCATTAAGAGCATCAAAAGGAGGACTCATCAAGAATTTTCCACCGGTAATCGTATCAAGGACGAATCTATACCAAGTGGTGATGCCAACATAAAAACAACATAGAAGCACAATGGTAGACTGCTTACGGATAGATCTATTATGAGCATTGCAAATTCTATACCAAGCATGTTTTAAATTTCCTCCTCCCCTTTTTTTAAAGTTGAGGACCTCGTCCTCAGGAGTGCAAGCAATAGAGGAAGAACTATCCATACCGGCAAACAAGGATGCACGCAAAAACAGATCCGACAAGAAAACAACAAACGGAAAAAGAGAGGCGAATAAAACAGCAAATTTTTTTGAAGTGGGGGAGAGGAAAACAAGAGGCAAATGGCGAATAATGTAAATTGCAAGGAGATGAGATTTGTGATTAGGGACCTGGTTATGTTGAAGATCCTCCCTAGCAACGGCGCAAGAAATTACTTTTGATGTCGCTTGAAGCTACGTTGGTATTTCCCCAAAGAGGAAGGGATGATGCAGCATAGCGGCGGTAGGTATTTCCCTCAGATATGAAACCAAGGTTATCGAACCAGTAGGAGAACCACGCAACACAACGTAAACAGCCCCTGCACACAAAGAACAACACTCGCAACCCGACGTGTTAAAGGGGTTGTCAATCCTTTTCGGGGTATGTCACCTCAAGATAGGCAAAGGACGTGAGGTAAATTTGTAGTAGATTGATAGATCGAACGCCAATTAAATAAATAAGAATAAATTGCAGCAAGGTATTTTTGTATTTTTGGTTTAATAGATCTGAAAATAAAACGCAAGGAAAAATTAGATCGCAAGGCAAATATATGAGAAAGAAGACCCGGGGGCCGTAGGTTTCACTAGTGGCTTCTCTCGAAAAAGATTGCAAACGATGGGTAAACAAACTGCTATTGGGAAATTGATAGAACTTCAAATAATTATGATGATATCCACGCAATGATCATTACATAGGCATCATGTCCAAGATTAGTAGACTGACTCCTGCCTGCATCTACTACTATTACTCCACACATCGACCGCTATCCAGCATGCATCTATGCTAGTGTATTAAGTTCATGGGAAAACGGAGTAATGCAATAAGAACGATGACATGATGTAGACAAGATCCGTTTATCTATTGTGTAGATATAGATCCCATCTTTTTATCCTTAGTAGCAACTATACATACATGTCGGTTCCCTTTCTATCACTGGGATCGAGCACCGTAAGATCGAATCCACTACCGAGCACCTCTTCCCGTTGCAAGATAAATAGATCAAGTTTGCCAAACAAAATGCAAATATCGGAGAAGAAATATGAGGCTATAAGAGATCGTGCATATAAGAGATCAAAACTCAAATAACTTTCATGGATATCAAAAGATATAACTGATCATAAACTCAAAGTTCATCGGATCCCAACAAACACACCGCAAAAAGAGTTACATAATATGGATCTCCAAGAGACCATTGTATTGAGAATTCAGCGAGAGAGAGAAAGCCATCTAGCTACTAACTACGGACCCGGAGGTCTACAAAGAACTACTCACGGATCATCGGAGAGGCACCAATGGAAGTGGTGAACCCCTCCGTGATGGTGTCTAGATTGGATCTGGTGGTTCTGCACTCTGCGGCGGCTAGATGAATATTTCGTCGACTTCCCTAGGGTTTTTGGAATATTGGGGTATTTATAGACAAAGAGGCGGTCCGAGGGGCACCTGAGGTGGGCACAACCCACCAGGGCGCGCCTGGGCCTCCTGGTGTGCCCTAGTGGCTTGTCCCCTCCTCGGGACTCCCCCCAGGTGCAACCAGGGCCCAACTTCTTCCTTTTGGTCCATAAAAAATCATCGTAAAGTTTCGTGGCATTTGGACTCCATCTGATATTTATTTCCTGCGATGTAAAAAACATGCAGAAAATAGCAATTGGCACTTGGGACTATGTCAATAGGTTAGTACCAAAAAATGATATAAAATGACTATAAAATGATTATAAAACATCCAAGATTGAAAATAAAACAGCATGGAATAATCAAAAATTATAGATACATTGGAGACGTATCACTTACTTTGGACATTGATGGTTGGTCGGAAGAAATCGATGATGCCCCAGGTACACATTCTTCCTGCATTTGTCCAGGTATATACTTTCGATGTCATCTAATTAGTGCATGCATGTGTGGTATCCCTTGTTTGTCTGTCCAGAAAGTTTACTGGGAGTAGGCCAATCGTTGATGGTTACAAACAGCAACGCATGTAGGTCAAATTCCTGCCGTTTGTGCTCATCCCACACAAGTACGCTGTTTCCATTCCACAGTTGTAAAAGTTCTTCAACTAATGGCCTTAGGTACACATCAATGTCATTGCTGGGTTGCTTAGGGCCTTGGATGAGAACTGGCATCATGATGAACTTCTGCTTCATGCACGGCCAAGGAGGAAGGTTACAAATAAATAGAGTCACTGGCCAGGTGTTGTGATTGTTGGTCAGCTCCCCAAAAGGATTAATGCCATCCGCGCTTAAACCAAACCATACGTTCCTTGCATCACCTGCAAAGTCCTCCCAGTACTTTCTCTCGATTTTTCTCCAGTACCACCCATTAGCGGGTGCTCTCAACTTCCCGTCTTTCTTAGGGTCCTCTCTGTTCCATCGCATCAACTTGGCATGCTCTTTGTTTCTAAATAGACGTTTCAACCATGATGTTATAGGAGCGCTCGCCTTTAACATCACCAAGGTCATATCGTCTGATCTTGAACCGCAATGCACCGCATACCAGTCATGCGTTCAAATCCTCGTACGCACCAAGGTAGAGGATGCAGTCATTAGGGCATGCATGTATCTTCTGCACCTCCAATCCTAAGGGCATACAACCTTCTTTCATGCGTATGTACTGTCGGGCAATTCGTTATTCTTTGGAAGCTTCTTCTTCAATAATTTCAGTAGCTTCTCAAATCCTTTGTCAGGTACACCATTCTCTGCCTTCCACTGCAGCAATTTCAGTGTGGTACCGAGCTTTGTGTTGCCATCTTTGCAATTGGGGTACAACCCTTTTTTGTGATCCTCTAACATGCGATCGAACTTCAACTTCTCCTTTACACTTTCGCACTATCTCTTTGCATCAACAATGACCCGGCGAAGATCATCATCGGGTACATTGTCTGGTTCCTCTTGATATTCAGATTCCCCCTGCAGCATCACCGTATCCAGGGGCACATAGTTGTCATCATCCTCTTCTTCTTTGCTATCTTCCATCATAACCCCTGTTTCTCCGTGCTTGGTGCAAACATTATAGTGTGGCATGAAACCCTTATAAAGCAGGTGGCCGTGAAGGATTTTTCGGTCAGAGTAAGACTTCGTATTCCCACATATAGGGCACGGACAACACATAAAACCATTCTGCTTGTTTTCCTCAGCCACTTCGAGAAAAATATACACGCCCTTAATTTACTCGGAGGTGCGTCTGTCACCGTATATCCATTGCCGGTTCATCTTGAAGGAAATATGCCCTAGAGGCAATAATAAAGTTATTATTTATTTCCTCATATCATGATAAATGTTTATTATTCATGCTAGAATTGTATTAACCGGAAACATGCTACATGTGTGAATACATAGACAAACTTAATGTCACTAGTATGCCTCTACTAGACTAGCTCATTAATCAATGATGGTTATGTTTCCTGACCATAGACATGTGTTGTCATTTGATTAACGGGATCACATCATTAGGAGAATGATGTGATTGACTTGACCCATTCCGTTAGCCTAGCACTTGATCGTTTAGTATGTTGCTATTGCTTTCTTCATGACTTATACAAAGTTCTTACAACTATGAGATTATGCTACTCCCATTTACCGGAGGAACACTTTGTGTGCTACCAAACGTCACAACGTAACTGCGTGATTATAAAGGAGCTCTACAGGTGTCTCCAAAGGTACATGTTGAGTTGGCGTATTTTGAGATTAGGTTTTGTCACTCCGATTGTCGGAGAGGTATCTCTGGGCCCTCTCGGTAATGCACATCACTATAAGCCTTGCAAGCAATGTAGCTAATGAGTTAGTTATGGAATGATGCATTACGTAACGAGTAAAGATACTTTCCGGTAACGAGATTGTACTAGGTATTGGCTACCGATGATCGAATCTCGGGCAAGTAACATACCGATGACAAAGGGAACAATGTATGTTGTTATGCGGTTTGACCAAAAAAGATCTTCGTAGAATATGTAGGAGCCAATATGATCATCCAGGTTCCACTATTGGTTATTGACTGGAAACAGTTCTAGGTCATGTCTACATAGTTCTCGAACCCGTAGGGTCCGCACGCTTAACGTTACGATGACAGTTTTATTATGAGTTTATAAGTTTTGATGTACCGAAAGTTGTTCGGAGTCCCGGATGTGATCACGGACATGACGAGGAGTCTCGAAATGGTCGAGACATAAAGATTGATATATTGGACGACTATATTCGGACACCGGAAGTGTTCCGGGTGATTTCGGAGAAAACCGGAGTGCCGGAGGGGTTACCGGAACCCCCCGGGGAAGTATTGGGCCTTAGTGGGCCTGAGGGGAGAAAGAGGGCAGCAGCCCAGGAGGTGCCCCACCTTGAGGAGTCCGAATAGGACAAGAGGAGGGGGGCGCGGCCCCTCTTTCCCTCTCCCTCTCCCTCTCTTTCCTTCCCCCTTCCTCCTTCCTAGTTGGACTAGGAAAGGGAGTCCTACTCCCACTAGGAGGAGGACTCCCCCCTCCTTGGCACGCCCCCTAGGGCCGGTCGGCCTCCCCCCTTGCTCCTTTATATACGGGGGCAGGGGGCACCCCATCATACACAAGTTGATCTTCGTGATCGTTCCTTAGCCGTGTGCGGTGCCCCCCTCCACCATATTCCACCTCGGTCATATCGTAGCGGTGCTTAGGCGAAGCCCTGCATCGGTAGAACATCATCACCATCACCACGCCGTCGTGCTGACGAAACTCTTCCCCGACACCCTGCTGGATCGGAGTCCGGGGATCGTCATCGAGCTGAACGTGTGCTGAACTCGGAGGTGTCGTACATTCGGTACTTGGATCGGTCGGATCGTGAAGACATACAACTACATCAACGCATTGTTCTAACGCTTCCGCTTTCGGTCTACGAGGGTACGTGGACAACACTCTCCCCTCTCGTTGCTATGCATCACCATGATCTTGCATGTGCGTAGGAATTTTTTTTGAAATTACTACGTTCCCAAACAGTGGCATCCGAGCCTGGTTTTATGCTAGATGTCATATGCACGAGTAGAACACAAGTGATTTGTGGGTGATACAAGTCATACTGCTTACCAGCTTGTAATACTTTGGTTCAGCGGTATTGTGAGATGAAGCGGCCCGGGCCGACATTACGCGTACGCTTACGCGAGACTGGTTTCACCGTTACGAGCACTCGTGCTTAAAGGTGACTGGCGGGTGTCTGTCTCTCTCACTTTAGTTGAATCGAGTGTAGCTACGCCCGGTCCTTGCGAAGGTTAAAACAGCACTAACTTGACGAACTATCATTGTGGTTTTGATGTGTAGGTAAGAACGGTTCTTGCTCAGCCCGTAGCAGCCACGTAAAATTTGCAACAACAAAGTAGAGGATGTCTAACGTGTTTTTGCAGGGCATGTTGTGATGTGATATGGTCAAGATGTGATGCTATATTTTATTGTATGAGATGATCATGTTTTGTAACTGAAGTTATCGGCAACTGGCAGGAGCCATATGGTTGTCGCTTTATTGTATGAAATGCAAACGCCCTGTAATTGCTTTACTTTATCACTAAGCGGTAGCGATAGTCGTAGAAGCAATAGATGGCATAACGACAATGATGCTACGATGGAGATCAAGGTGTCGCGCCGGTGACGATGGTGATCACGACGGTGCTTCGGAGATGGAGATCACAAGCACAATATGATGATGGCCATATCATATCACTTATATTGATTGCATGTGATGTTTATCCTTTATGCATCATATCTTGCTTTGATTGACGGTAGCATTTTAAGACGATCTCTCACTAAATTATCAAGAAGTGTTCTCCCTGAGTATGCACCGTTACGAAAGTTCTTTGTGTTGAGACACCACGTGATGATCGGGTGTGATAGGCTCTACGTTCAAATACAACGGGTGCAAAACAGTTGCACACGCGGAATACTCAGGTTAAACTTGACGAGCCTAGCATATACAGATATGGCCTCGGTACACGGAGACTGAAAGGTCGAACGTGAATCATATAGTAGATATGATCAACATAGTGATGTTCACCATTGAAACTACTCCATCTCACGTGATGATCGGACATGGTTTAGTTGATTTGGATCACGTGATCACTTAGATGACTAGAGAGATGTCTGTCTAAGTGGGAGTTCTTAAGTAATATGATTAATTGAACTTCAATTTATCATGAACTTAGTACCTGGTAGTATTTTGCTTGTCTATGTTTGTTGTAGATAGATGGCTCGTGCTGTTGTTCCGTTGAATTTTAATGCGTTCCTTGAGAAAGCTAAGTTGAAAGATGATGGTAGCAATTACACGGACTGGGTCCGTAACCTAAGGATTATCCTCATTGCTGCACAGAAGAATTATGTCCTGGAAGCACTACTGGGTGCCAGGCCTGCTGCTGATGCAACTGACGACGTTAAGAACGTCTGGCAGAGCAAAGCTGATGAGTACTCGATAGTTCAGTGTGCCATGCTTTACGGCTTGGAACCGGGTCTTCAACGATGTTTTGAACATCATGGAGCATATGAGATGTTCCAAGAGTTGAAGTTAATATTTCAAGCAAATGCCCGGATTGAGAGATATGAAGTCTCCAATAAGTTCTATAGCTGTAAGATGGAGGAGAATAGTTCTGTCAGTGAACACATACTCAAAATGTTTGGGTATAATAATCACTTGATTCAACTTGGAGTTAATCTTCCTGATGATAGTGTCATTGACTGAATTCTTCAATCACTGCCACCAAGCTACAAGAGCTTCGTGATGAACTATAATATGCAAGGGATGGACAAGACCATTCCCGAGCTCTTCGCAATGCTAAAGGCTGCGGAGGTAGAAATCAAGAAGGAGCATCAAGTGTTGATGGTCAATAAGACCACCAGTTTCAAGAAAAGGGCAAAGGGAAGAAGAAGGAACTTCAAGAAGAACAGCAAACAAGTTGCTGCTCAAGAGAAGAAACCCAAGTCTGGACCTAAGCACGAGACGAGTCCTTCTCGCAAGCGATCGACACCGAAGCGGAACTGCCCCAAGTATTTGGCGGATGAGAAGGATGGCAAAGTGAACAAAGGTATATGTGATATACATGTTATTGATGTGTACCTTACTAACGCTCGCAGTAGTATCTAGGTATTTGATACTGGTTCTGTTGCTAATATTTGCAACTCGAAACAGGGACTATGGATTAAGCGAAGATTGGCTAAAGACGAGGTGACGGTGTGCGTAGGAAATGGTTCCAAAGTCGATGTGATCACGGTCGGCTCGCTACCTCTACATCTACCATCAGGATTAGTTTTAGACCTAAATAATTGTTATTTGGTGCCAGTGTTGAGCATGAACATTATATCTGGATCTTGTTTGATGCGAGATGGTTATTCATTTAATTCAGAGAATAATGGTTGTTCTATTTATATAAGTAATATCTTTTATGGTCATGCACCCTTGAAGAGTGATCTATTTTTATTGAATCTCTATAGTAGTGATACACATATTCATAATGTTGAAGTCAAAAGATGCAGAGTTGATAATGATAGTGCAACTTATTTGTGGCACTGTCGTTTAGGTCATATCGGTGTAAAGCGCATGAAGAAACTACATACTGATGGACTTTTGGAATAACTTGATTATGGTCACTTGGTACTTGCGAACCGTGCCTCATAGGCAAGATGACTAAAACGCCATTCTCCGGAACTATGGAGCGAGCAACTGATTTATTGGAAATCATACATACTGATGTATGTGGTCCAATGAATACTGAGGCTCGTGGCAGGTATCGTTATTTTCTCACTTTCACAGATGATTTGAGCAGATATGGGTATATCTACTTAATTAAACACAAGTCTGAAACATTTGAAAAGTTCAAAGAATTTTAGAGTGAAGTGGAAAATCATCGTAACAAGAAAATCAAATTTCTACGATCTGATCGTGGAGGAGAATATTTTAGTTACGAGTTTAGTTTACATTTGAAACAATGCGGAATAGTTTTGCAACTCACGCCACCTGGAACACCACAGCGAAATGGTGTGTCCGAAAGTCGTAATCGTACTTTATTAGATATGGTGCGATCTATGATGTCTCTTACTGATTTACCGCTATCGTTTTGGGGTTATGCTTTAGAGACGGCCACATTCACATTAAATAGGGCACCATCAAAATCCGTTGAGACGACGCCTTATGAACTGTGGTTTGGCAAGAAACCAAAGTTGTCGTTTCTTAAAGTTTGGGGCTGCGATGCTTATGTGAAGAAGCTTCAACCAGATAAGCTCGAACCCAAATCGGAGAAATGTGTCTTCATAGGATACCCAAAAGAGACTATTGGGTACACCTTCTATCACAGATCTGAGGGCAAGATTTTCGTTGCTAAATTCGGATCCTTTCTAGAGAAGGAGTTTCTCTCGAAAGAAGTGAGTGGGAGGAAAGTAGAACTTGATGAGGTAACTGTACCTGCTCCCTTATTGGAAAGTAGTTCATCACAAGAACCGGTTCCTGTGACAACTACACCAATTAGTGAGGAAGCTAATGATATTGATCATGAAACTTGGATCAAGTTTCTCTTGAACCTCGAGGTCTACAGAGTAAGATCCGCACTGAGTGGTACGGTAATCCTATTCTGGAAGTCATGTTACTTGACCATGGCGAACCTACGAACTATGAGGAAGCGATGATGAGCCCAAATTCCGCAAAATGGCTTGAAGCCATGAAATCTGAGATAGGATCCATGTATGAGAACAAAGTATGGACTTTGGTTGACTTGCCCGATGATCGGCAAGCCATTGAGAATAAATGGATCTTCAAGAAGAAGACTGACACTGAAGGTAATGTAACTGTCTACAAAGCTCGACTTGTTGCGAAAGGTTTTCGACAAGTTCAAGGGGTTGACTACGATGAGACTTTCTCACCCGTAGCGATGCTTAAGTCTGTCCGAATCATGTTAGCAATTGCCGAATTTTATGATTATGAAATTTGGCAAATGGATGTCAAAACTGCATTCCTGAATGGATTTCTGGAAGAAGAGTTGTATATGATGCAACCAGAAGGTTTTATCGATCCAAAACGTACTAACAAAGTGTGCAAGCTCCAGCGATCCATTTATGGACTGGTGCAAGCATCTCAGAGTTGGAATAAACGCTTTGATAGAGTGATCAAAGCATATGGTTTTATACAGACTTTTGGAGAAGCCTGTATTTACAAGAAAGTGAGTGGGAGCTTTGTAGCATTTCTGATATTATATATAGATGACATATTGTTAATTGGAAATGATATAGAATTTTTTGATAGAATAAAGGGATACTTGAATAAAAGTTTTTCAATGAAAGACCTCGGTGAACCTGCTTACATATTGGGCATCAAGATCTATAGAGATAGATCAAGACGCTTAATTGGACTTTCACAAAGCACATACCTTGATAAAGTTTTGAAAAAGTTCAAAATGGATCAGGCAAAGAAAGGGTTCTTGCCTGTATTACTAGGTGTGAAGTTGAGTCTGACTCAATGCCCGACCACAGCAGAAGATAGAGAGAAAATGAAAGATGTTCCCTATGCTTCAGCCATAGGCTCTATGTATGCAATGCTGTGTACCAGACCTGATGTATGCTTAGCAATAAGTTTGGCAGGAAGGTACCAAAGTAATCCAGGAGTGGATCACTGGACAACGGTCAAGAATATCCTGAAATACCTGAAAAGGACTAGGGATATGTTTCTCGTTTATGGAGGTGACAAAGAGCTAGTCGTAAATGGTTACGTCGATGCAAGCTTTGACACTGATCCGGACGATTCTAAATCGCAAACCGGATACGTGTTTATATTGAACGGTGGAGCTGTCAGTTGGTGCAGTTCTAAACAAAGCGTCGTGGCAGGATCTACATGTGAAGCGGAGTACATAGCTGTTTCGGAAGCAGCAAATGAAGGAGTCTGGATGAAGGAGTTCATTTCGATCTAGGTGTCATACCTAGTGCATCGGGACCAATGAAGATCTTCGTGACAATCTTGGTGCAATTGCCTTGGCAAAGGAATCCAGATTTCACAAGAGGACCAAGCACATCAAGAGACGCTTCAATTCCATCAGGACCATGTCCAGGTGGGAGACATAGAGATTTGCAAGATACATACGGATCTGAATTTTGCAGACCCGTTGACTAAGCCTCTTCCACGAGCAAAACATGATCAGCACCAAGACTCCATGGGTGTTAGAATAATTACAGTGTAATCTAGATTATTGACTCTAGTGCAAGTGGGAGACTGAAGGAAATATGCCCTAGAGGCAATAATAAAGTTATTATTTATTTCCTCATATCATGATAAATGTTTATTATTCATGCTAGAATTGTATTGACCGGAAACATGATACATGTGTGAATACATAGACAAACTTAATGTCACTAGTATGCCTCTACTAGACTAGCTCATTAATCAATGATGGTTATGTTTCCTGACCATAGACATGTGTTGTCATTTGATTAACGGAATGATGTGATTGACTTGACTCATTCCGTTAGCCTAGCACTTGATCGTTTAGTATGTTGCTATTGCTTTCTTCATGACTTATACAAAGTTCCTACAACTATGCGATTAAGCTACTCCCGTTTACCGGAGGAACACTTTGTGTGCTACCAAACGTCACAACGTAACTAGGTGATTATAAAGGAGCTCTACAGGTGTCTCCAAAGGTACATGTTGAGTTGGCATATTTCGAGATTAGGTTTTGTCACTCCGATTGTCGGAGAGGTATCTCTGGGCCCTCTCGGTAATGCACATCACTATAAGCCTTGCAAGGAATGTAGCTAATGAGTTAGTTACGGAATGATGCATTACGTAACGAGTAAAGAGACTTGCCGGTAACGAGATTGAACTAGGTATTGGATACCGACGATCGAATCTCGGGCAAGTAACATACCGATGACAAAGGAAACAATGTATGTTGTTATGCGGTTTGACCGATAAAGATCTTCATAGAATATGTAGGAGCCAATATGAGCATCCAGGTTCCGCTATTGGTTATTGACCAGAAACAGTTCTAGGTCATGTCTACATAGTTCTCGAACCCGTAGGGTCCGCATGCTTAATGTTACGATGACAGTTTTATTATGAGTTTATAAGTTTTGATGTACCGAAAGTTGTTCGGAGTCCCGGATGTGATCACGGACATGACGAGGAGTCTCGAAATGGTCGAGACATAAAGATTGATATATTGGACGACTATATTTGGACACCGGAAGTGTTCCGGGTGATTTCGGAGAAAACCGGAGTGCCGGAGGGGTTACCGGAACCCCCGGGAAGTATTGGGCCTTAGTGGGCCTGAGGGGAGAGAGAGGGCAGCAACCCATGAGGTGGCGCCCCCCCCTTGAGGAGTCCGAACTGGACAAGGGGAGGGGGCGCGGCCCCTCTTTCCCTCTCCCTCTCCCTCTCTTTCCTTCCCCCTTCCTCCTTCCTAGTTGGACTAGGAAAGCGAGTCCTACTCCCACTAGGAGGAGGACTCCCCCATCCTTGGTGCGCCCCCTGTGGCCGCCCCCCCTTGGTCCTTTATATACGGGGGCAGGGGGCACCCCATGATACACAAGTTGATCTTCGTGATCGTTCCTTAGCCGTGTGCGGTGCCCCCCTCCACCATATTCCTCCTCGGTCATATTGTAGCGGTGCTTAGGCGAAACCCTGCGTCGGTAGAACATCATCACCGTCACCACGCCGTCGTGCTGACGAAACTCTTCCCCGACACCCTGCTGGATCGGAGTCCGGGGATCGTCATCGAGCTGCACGTGTGCTGAACTCGGAGGTGCCGTACGTTCGGTACTTGGATCGGTCGGATCATGAAGACGTACAACTACATCAACCACGTTGTTCTAACGCTTCCGCTTTCGGTCTGCGAGGGTACGTGGACAACACTCTCCCCTCTCATTGCTATGCATCACCATGATCTTGCGTGTGCGTAGGATTTTTTTTGAAATTACTACGTTCCCCAACACATCTGTGTGCATTATATATAATTAAGTGTGTCAAAAACCCTTACAGAACATCATGAATACAGAAGTGACCAAATTAATAGAAGTTCATCACCACATTAAAACCAAAGTAAATACATAGTTCTCATTGAACAACATATAGCTCTCCAGAGCATGTAATTAAACCATACATTGAAACTATCTATAACATTTCAATGCAACAACAAATGCAATCACAATCGCAACTAAGGTAACAATTGATCAACAGCATAATGATACCAAGCCTCAGTACGAATGGCATATTTTCTAATCTTTCTAATCTTCAGGCGCATTGCATCCATCTTGATCTTGTGATGATCGACGACATCCGCAACATGCAACTCCAATATCTTCTTCTCCTCCTCAATTTTTCTCAATTTTTCCTTCATGTAATTGTTTTCTTCTTCAACTAAATTTAACCTCTTGACAATAGGGTCGGTTGGAATTTCCGGTTCACATACCTCCTAGATAACAAAAATCTATGTCACGTTGCTTGGCATAATTGTCATAAACGCTAAATGAAACTAATAGTTATAAAAGATAATATATATACCACATCCGAATCATAGACAGGACGAGGGCCGATGGAGGCGGATACCAAAACCATCGCACTATACAATAACAAACAATAATAAGTAAGAAAACTACACAAGTATCTATCTAAATCGTACAAGTAAGAACCTTTTTCTTTTAGAAAGAATATAAGAACAAGAGGCTCACCACGGTGGTACCGACGACAAGATCGGCGCGGGTGATCGACGACGGTGAGGACGAGGACGAGACAGGACGGATAGCCTAACATAGAGAAATCTTGAGGAAAATGGAGCTTGTACAAGGAGCTTCAAGAGGAGAAAGCTTAAGTGTGGCTCGGGCATTTCATCGAACACCTCATGTGCATAGGAGGTGAGCTAGAGCACAACACATGTCTCACACATCTCTCCCAAAAAAGCAGAGCACTCCAATGCTCTGCTCGCGAGCAAGGGGTATATATAGGCATCTCATTGGTCCCGGTTCATGGCTGCAACCGGGACTAAAGGACAACCTTTGGTCCCAGCTTAATCCACCAACCGTGACCAATGGTGGTGGACCAGGAGCGAGGCCCATTGGTCCCGATTCGTAACTCGAACCGGGACCAATGCCCTTCGAGACCCATGTGGGGCATAGGTCCCGGTTCGTGAGTGAGCCGGGACTAATGGGCTTTCTCTTCTTGGACCAAAGCTCTGTTTTCTACTAGTGTGTAGTACATATTGAGCACACCTCTTCCTTCCCTTTAATTAACCAGCTGCTATGGTAATCCGACGCAAGGATTCAGAGTCCTCATTGGATTCGCTATCTTTTCCTAATAATAAAGCATAGATTGACTCAAACAAATGTCCAGGCAAGACTCGAACTCGTAATGTCAGGCAAGACTCGAACTCGTAACGTTTTCCACGTTCACCTCGGCTGTAGCCAACTACGCTAGATTGCTTTTGTGATAGACTCATGCCTTCGTGAATTCACTATTTATTCCATAGTCCCACCTCGTTCCTTTAGAGAAAATTTTACCAATTTGCTTCCTCCGTTCCTAAATATAAGTCTTTATAGAGATTCTACTAGGTGGACTATATACGAAGCAAAATGAATGAATCTACACTTAAAATGCATCTATATAACATCCGTATCCGTATGTGGTTCATAGTGGAAGCTCTACAAAGACTTATATTCAGGACCGGAGGGAGTATATATGATCGTACTCGCAAGCATATATATAACATCGATTCTTCACCTGTCCAGGCCAAAATCAGTTTATAAATGGGACATCTAAATTAAATCCAAATAAGTACATTTTGACAACATTTTAAAAACCATCTTTCTAAGTTAGGGTATCCTTTTTTAAGTTGATTATAAGTTAGGATATCTTTTTACCAAGCAGTAAAAATTTCCATGTTCAAAAAATATATTTTAGGTATAGGGTAAAATTATACTGGCTCCCAAGATGAATGTTCCAAGTCCAAGAGAAAAATCTTCTAAGTTTAGGAAGAAAAATTCAAGTTTTCAATTCTTTGTTAATGTGAAATTCTTAATCCTTCTGTGTGTATGTCTCACAGCCTACATGTGCCTTGCATATGTAAGTCTTTTTAGAGATTCAAATATGGACTACATACACAGCAAAAATAAATGAATCTACACATTAAAACATGTCTATATACATCCGTATGTGGTTCATATTAAAATCTCCAAAATGACTTATATTTACGAACGGAGGGAGTACATCATTATGTGGATGGATAGCACCTAAAACAATGGATGAAGAAATAAAACTAGGAAAGCCGCAAAATGAACAATGCATATATTTGTTAGCCATTTTGTAAAAATAGTCTGGCTGAAAGCACATTACTCTTCGAATGAAAACAATTGATGCAGGCCATAAATGAAATCATCACTTTGTGTTTTAGGCCACACTTATTGTCTCGGGAGTACAGTGAATTTGTCTTCCGTTGCAACGCATGGGCATGTTTTGCTAGTAATGCCTACAAACACATCGTCTCCATTCTATGGTTCAATAAACCCGTAGAAAATCGATCGTGGCAGGTCTAGACGGCGAGGTCGGTGCATGAAGTCATGAATGATGCATTTTCTACCTTGCTGATCAACTTGTACATGTCATCATTTGTGTGACGAGAGTCCTCTGAGCAAAGAAATAAAGTTGACCAAAATCGAAAGGAGCCAGACAAAAGTTCAGCGACAATGCTAGTTAATTAATTTGCCCGCAATATGAGGCTATTACTTGTTTAAATCTCTCTACTATACATAGGCAGTTTATTTTGTTTCTGTTGGCTATCATCAATAACATTTTTTGTGCACTTCTGTAAACCATTTTTATTTGTTTTGGAATTTTTTTAAATAACAATTTATATCAACAAACTAATAGGCCACTCAAGGACTAAAGCAAATCCTAAGCAGCATGAGATATATGTGAGTGCACATCCTTCATTTTATGGGGTTCCACTTTTGCCCCATATTCCATATATATTTGTGACCTGTTTTATATCATTCAAATTTTCTCACCACATTTTAGCCTTACGTGTCACATTGTGAAATTTTTAAACCCATTTACATTGTTTCCATTGATTATATCTACCCACATGTCAGGTGTGTCATGTGTGTAACTGATTCTACGGGTCAAGTCAAAACCACAGAAATCATTTGTATTTCCTACTTGACACTTAACTCTCTGCACACACACCCAACCAGTGGCATCTGACCTGCCGCCAAGGACGATTTGAGAGAGAGAAACTGACTGTTGGACCAATGCTCACGTGGAACCTTGAGTTTAGGCGGTCCTTTGTTCCGGACGAGATCCAGTGTTGGAGTCTGCTTCAAGTTCAAGATCAGCTGGCTCATGTGGTTCTAGTTGGACGCAGTGACTCTTACTATTGGGCCTTTAAACTTAATGGCCCGTTCTACACAAGGATCTTGTACACGTCCCATCATGAGAATGCGAACATCTCATATACGCTTGGACTTGTTTAGACTCAATTGCACCTCAAAAATCAGGGAACCTATAATTGCTCCACTTCCAAAGAAGTGGAGTTTTTGCACATAGACATCTTTATCCATCTGTGGAAGAACGAGTTGGCCCCCTCGCACACACTCAATTTCTGGTGCATCCCAGGCCCAAACCCGAGAACCATAATGTGACCAAACCGCATGAATCAGAGCAAAGACGAGCCTCTTGCATCACAGCATAAGTAGTAACACTCTTGACTCGACTGGTACCTATGGTCTCACTTCTTATCTAAACAACTTATGTATGATCTTCCGATTTGAGTCTTAGAAGCTTTAATGCAACTCATTCTGCTACTTCATCCGACTATATGCATATATATGAGCATCAAGTAATTAGTAAGCACTGGTAGTAGTAGTTGGGAGCAATAAAACTTTACTATTGTAGTAGTTGGGAGCAATAAAACTTTACTACTGCAAGACATTTGTTGGTTGATTCAGCCGCTGCAGTGATGTGCTACATTGTAGCCGCTACATTAGTGCAGTTGCAGAGCTCAACATTTGCATGTGCTCAGACGTGGCACATACATCTCTCTAAGATTTTTTTGGCTTACTTCTATCAAGCATTTTCATTTGAATTGGAATTTTAAGAAAGCGTATAAGCAATTTAAATCCCCATACTACAGACTAAATGAAATCCTAAGAAGCGAGATATGTATGCATACACCTACTTTATTTACAGGGTCTACCTTGCAATTTGAATTCCACTTTTGCACACCTACTTGATTTATAGCGTATAAGCAATTTGAATTCCGCGAGCCATGGGGCGACCAGTTGCACCACAGTTTGCATACCTGTACCCATTGAGGTTGCGTGTCTACAGGCCGCCAAGTTGATGGTTGGACGCCAATGTTTGGCAGTGAACGCCAAAAGTTGGGAGCCATGGAGACATCAGCGTACTAACCTTGTGACACAGGCCTTGGATGAATTTCTTATATTCCCTCGTAGAGCTCGTTTCTCAAACGTGCGCCCTGTAGATTGACCGATGGTATAATCATCCAACTAAGCTGAAAGAAACACACCACTGGTGCGTCCTCTCAGGTTCTCACGAAGCAGAGTGTAAAGAAAACACACGTTATGAGTTGATGCTACGTATCGACAAAAATATGAGCAAGCCTTGCGTATCCGAGCCAAGAAGAGCTTCTTGCATGTTTGCATATATAGTAGTAACATTCTAACACGATTGTGGACAATGGATGTAATTAAATAGTAGGGATTTCGATCATACAAGCATATAGGAGCGCCAAGTAATTAGCTGGCAGCAATCAAACTTTACTGCTAAATCACATGGGTCTGTCTTATATAGTAGCATGGGTCTAGTACGTGTACTCGACACCAAGGATATGTTTTGTAGGTTGTATTTTCAGTTTCAACTAAAGTAGCAACAATCTATGATGTACCAGACCTCCAAGCAGTAAATGTTGGCTCTAAGGTCATAACTTGCCACAGAATCTGTAGCTACTACCTCCGTCTTGGTTTATCGTCACCCTTCGTACTTTGTATCAAATTTTGACCGTAGAATTGACTACAGTTGCATGTCACAAAATTTATGATGTTGGATTAATATTTGAAAGAGGATCTCAACTATACTAATTTGTGGTATAATAGCTTATGTTTTGGTAGTTCAACTAAAGGTCAAAGTTTTATCCAAAATACAACTGGACAGAGATATAGTAGCTAGCTAGTTGCATAGCGCACGCAACCCTAGTCAATTATGGCCGTGGGGGGTTTCACCATCTGGTGACGTCAACTAAGGGTGTGCTTCATGTGTCGCTGTGACACCATCGCTAGAAGTTTTCACCATGACTACCCCTATATGAAAAAAGCACGATCGGCTCATCCAGCTAGTACTCACGTGAAAACATGTGACAATGATTAAATCGATAGTGATTAAATCACGCAAGTAACAGAGGGAGATGGCACACCTGAAATTTGTATAGATATACTCCCTCCGTCCCATATTAGTCGACGCTCAAATAGATGTATCTGTCCACTAATATGGGACGAAGGAAGTATATTGACTTTGACAGTGGAAAACCACTCCAATTCCAATTGAGGCCGTTGAGCGGAAGATCGCAGCCTGAGGTAGCAAACACGTGATGCGTTGCATCAACGCCGAATGATGCAAAGCAACCGCACGCGAACACGCTGCGTCGGGGTTGGGAGAGAACGGAAGTCTCTCTTGGCAGTTGCGACAGAGCTGTATCTCGGCCACAGAAGCAGGGAACAGATGGTTGTAGCAACCGCTTAATTAAGTTTCCTCCTGTGTAAACAGTGGAACGATGACGTGTAGAACTGTATAGCTAGCTAACATCTTCAGATGTTCCAAATTGTTTACCCATAGCAAAGGAAATTTGGCAATCATGAACAAATTTCTGCAATAATAGCTGCGCACGGATAGAAGCCTGGAAAGTTGAAATTCATGATGCCTCCCAATTCCAAGCTCAAGGTTAAGCGTGTCATGTTAGATATAATCTTGATGGACTATGTATCTGCATGTCATTTTATTTCTGCATGAGTTAGCGTTGTGTAGGGCCAATGCATTAGCAGATGCACATCTGAAACGTGGTCAGCTAGAAGCATGTACTGAGGAGTGCCGAGGTGCCGTGTGAAGCGGACATCGCCGTGTGAGATGCACGGCGCTGCATGCAAGCTGGATAATGCAACGGGCTGCATAGACGTAGAGTTAGTTGTGTGTGAGCCGAGTGACTCGGTCAAGTAGAAGATTTGTTAGCCGGCGTGGAGTTTGCATGTACCTGCATTAGTGGAGTAGCCTCACATGTTGTGGATGTGGCTAGTCAGTTAGTTAGTGGTGTTAGTGGGCGAACGCGGTGCCCAGGCTGTGCGTGCGTGAGTCTACTTAAAGATGTGTAAGCATGTTTCCTTTTGTCAAGAGAATAGAGAAGAAAACTTGTGGCTGTGTGATACAGCGCAAGGCCAAAACTCTTTGCATCCTTTTTCCGCTGTGTGACGCAGCAGAGGGAGAGAGAGTTTCAGGGAGCTGAGAGAGTTAGCTCCAACATGTCATAGGGTAGAGCAATCAAGTCTACACATCACATGACGTGTCATCTGACGTGCACCGTTTCCTTCTTTTCATAGACTAATTGAGGAGCTGCTAGCTCACTCTTGATGTGAAGAAATGATATGTTGCCAACTATATGTCCAAAGCTTCTATATATTTCACCGCCCGGCTGCAATTCTTGAGCCGGCAGCACCTTGAGTAGTTGCCAAAGTAGTTAGGGCCTCTTTGGTTCACATGATTCCTCAAATGCAGGAATAGAAAAAATGCAGAAATCGCTTGTACCCTGCATGATACGAAAGATTATTTGACAGCACATGAAAAATAAAAGAATCCAACACAGAGGTTTGAGTAGATTAAAAATTTCTTACAAATGAACCCTATGGAAAATTTCTGAAGGATTTCAGTCATACGAACATAGTAGGAAAACATATGCTAAGGATCCAAATCCTGCCTTTGGTGGAAAAACAGGCTTCCGTCCAGCCCCATAATCCTAGGACCGCGATAATGGGACCATTGTAGGTCAAAGGAGGCCTTGGCCAGACAACGACTAAAGGCCTTCGGCACTTTTAGTCACGGTTTGCCGTGCCAACCGCAACTAAAGCCCCCTCCCTATATATACCCATCCAGCAGCCAACACTTAGCCATTTGGAGCCATTCTCTTCACAAGTGGGTGTAGGTTTGCTTTTGGTTCCTCTTATGCACATAAGGTGTTTGATGAAATGCCCCAAGAGCATGAAACAAACATGACATGAAGTGTTGGAGCCACACTCTTGATCGCGGTTAGCAACTTGATGAACCTTTGATGTGTCAATATGCATGTGTGTAGTTCATAACAAATGCATGATGGTTAATTATATATTTTATATTATAATAATGCAGATGAATCGGCAATGGATGTACGGTAACCGACTCTCCGTGCGAGTTCACTACGGGTTTGAAAGATTTCCTCGTAGTGGCTAATGCGAACAAGCGGGGGTTTTGTTATCTGTCCATGTGTTATCTGTAAGAATGAGAAGGGTTACTCTTCCTCAAGAGTTGTTCACATGCATCTGCTTGAAGGGTTTCATGCCAAGCTATAATTGTTGGACCAAGCATGGAGAAAGAGGGGTTATAATGGAAGAAGATGAAGAAGGGATGATTTCATCGATGAAAGCTATCTTGCTCATTTGGTGATACTTTCATGGAGGATGCTGAAGGTGAAGGGAAGGTGAAGAAGAGGCACGTGATGATCCGTTGATGATCTTGGTCGGACCATTGCTGATGCACGAAGACGCTGCGAAACTAAAAGGAGAGGAGAATTTGGATCGCATGTTAGAGGATCACGAAAGGCGCTGTACCCGGATGCGATGATGGTCTGAAAAAGCTGGGCTGCACAATCTGGATTTGCTGAAATGGAAGGCGAGGCAGGTGTAGCTGACTCGGCATTTGAAAACTTGCTGAAAATGTTGAAGAATATGTTTCAAAGGATAACGAGTTGCCCAAGACGTACAAAGCAAAGAAGGTTGTCGCCCTCTAGGTTTAGAGGTTACGAAGATACATGCATGCATCAACGATCGCATCCTCTACCGCGTGAATACGAGAATTTGAATGAATGCCCGGTATGCACCGCATTGCGTTATAAGATCGAGGGATGACCACGGTGGCGATGTTGAGGGCGAAACCCGGAAGAGGGTTCCGCCAAGGTGATGTGGTATGCTCCTATAATACCACGGTTGAAACGTCTGTTCATGAACAAAGAGCATGCCAAGTTGTTGCGATGGCACAAAGAGGACCGTAAGTCGGACGGGAGTTGAGACACACCGCAGATGGAGCGCAATGGAGAAAGATCGACAGATGGTTCAAAGATTTTGCAGTGACGCAAGGAACATAAGATTTGCTCTAAGCACGGATGGCATGAATCCTTTTGGCGAGCAGAGCTCCAGCCATAGCACTGGCCCGTGACTCTATGCATCTACAACCTTCCTCCTTGGTTGTGCATGAAGCGGAAGTTCATTATGATGCCGTGCTCATCCAAGGTCCGAAGCAACCCGCAACGACATTGATGTGTACCTAAGGCCATTAGTTGATGAACTTTTACAGCTGTGGGGTGGTGTCGTGTGTGGGATGAGCACAAACAAGAGGAATTTGACCTCTGACGTTGCTTTTCGTAACCATCAACGATTGGCCTGCTCTTAGTAACCTTTCGGGACTGTCAAATAAGGGATACAATGCATGCACGCACGCTTACATGAGGCGAAAGTGTACATTTGCCAAATTGTAAGAAGAACGTGTACCTTGGGCATCGTCGATTTCTTCGAAAATTCATCGATGAAAGAAAGGCAAGCATTACAACGGCAAGGCAGATCACCGGCGAAGCTGCGGAACTGCTTGGTGCTGAGGTATTTGATATGGTCAAGGATTTGAAAGTCATCTTTGGAAAGGGTCTGGCGGACAATCAGTTCGAAGGGAGCCGACGGCACGCAGCCATGTGGAAGAAGAAATCTATATTCGGGAGCTAGAATATTGGAAAGTCCTAGATGTTCGCTCTGCAATCGGCGTGATGCACGTTACGAAGAATATTTGCGTGAACCTCCTAAGCTTCTTGGGCGTGTGTGGGAAGACAAATGATACAAAGGAAGCACGGCGGGACCAGCAACGTTTGAAAGACCACGATGACCGGCATCCGGAATGGTTTCAAGGTCGTGCCAGCTACGCTCGACCAAAGAAGAGAAGGTCATCTTTTTGAATGCGAGCAGTATGAAGGTCCCGTCTGGATTCTCGCCCAATATAAAGGGAATAATAAACATGGCGGAGAAAAAGTTCCAAAACCTGAAGTCTCACGATCGCCACGTGATTATGACGCAATTGCTTCCGATTGCTTTGAGGGGCTCTGCGGAAAATGTTCGAGTAGCCATTGTGAAGCTATGTGCATTCCTCAATGCAATCTCTCGAAGGTAATCAATCCGAAGTTCTACCACGGTTCTGAGCGATGTGATCCAATGTCTTGTCGGTTTCGAGTTGGTGTTCCGCCATCCTTCTTCAATATTATGACGCACCTCCTGGTTCACCTAGTCGAAGAGATTTCCGTTCTCGGTCTGTATTTCTACACAATATGTTCCCCTTGAGAGGTTCATGGGAGTATTAAAGAAATATGTTCAGTAACCGTGCTAGGCCAGAAGGAAGCATCGCCAAGGGCTATGGAAATGAGGAGGTAATTGAGTTTTGTGTTGACTTTGTTCCGACCTTAAGCCGATTGGTCTTCCTCGATCGCGCACGAGGGGAGACTAAGTGGAAAATGCACGATCGGAAGGAAATCAACGATATGTATGGACGGCCATTCTCGATGAAGCACACCACCTTTGATCTTGACCAATTCCAGCTTGGTGGCTCCGCACTTTGAGAAACACAAGAATATTTTACGCTTTCGGACAACCCGGGAAGCCTGAATCTGGATTAGGAAGGCCCACATGGAGACTTTCGGCAGTTGGTTGAGAAAACATTTAATGAATGACAATGATGTTGTAGATCAGTTGTACATGTTGGCCAAGACACCATCTTCGACTATAACGACTTTTCAAGGGTGCGAGATAAATGGGAATACATTTTACACGATCGCCCAAGATAAAAAGAGCACCAACCAAAACAGTGGTGTCGCTTTGATGCAGAACCGAGAATGGGCAAGAGGTCACATATTATGGTTACATAGAGGAGATATGGGAACTTGACTATGGACCCTCCTTTAAGGTCCCTTTGTTCCGGTGCAAATGGTTCAAGCTAACAGGAGGTGGGGTAAAGGTGGACCAGCAATACGGAATGACAATGGTGGATTTCAACAATCTTGGTTACCTTGACGAACCATTCGTCCTAGCGAAAGATGTCGCTCAGGTTTTCTATGTGAAGGACATGAGTAGCAAACCGAGGAAGCGGAAAGATAAGAAAACGATCATTACATCATGCGATGATTCAAAGCGCCACATTGTTCTTTCAGGAAAAGAAACATCGTGGGAGTGGAGGACAAGACAGACATGTCGGAAGATTATAATATGTTTGCTGAAATTCCGCCCTTCAAAGTGAACACCGACCCAAGCATTAAGTTAAATGATGAGGATGCTCCATGGATACGCACAATCGTAAGCAAGCAGGGACACAAGGGAAGAATTGATGTGTAATAATTTATTGTACCAAACTTTGTTGAATGGATCATGTGAATTATATTACCCGTGATGTGTTTGGTGTCCATTTTGAATGATACATGAAATTTGGAGTGATGTAGTCCATGACGCTCTGCAGAGTCCGGCCGTACCACCATAGCCGACAAAGGCCTCCGTATATTATTTTGAATTGAATTAGTTTTATTTTTCTTAATTTTTGATATATTATTTGTATTTTTAGAATTTTGAATTGAATTAGTTTTATTTTTCTGAATTTTTGATATATTATTTGTATTTTTAGAATTTTGAATTGAATTAGTTTTATTTTTCTGAATTTTTGATATATTATTTGTATTTTTAACATTTTGAATTGAATTAGTTTTATTTTTCTTAATTTTTGATATATTATTTGTATTTTTAACATATTGAATTGAATTAGTTATATTTTTCTGAATTTTTGATATATTATTTGTATTTTTAACATATTGAATTGAATTAGTTTTATTTTCTTAATTTTTGATATATTATTTGTATTATTAAATTTTGAATTGAATTAGTTTTTTTCCTGAATTTTTGATATAATATTTGTGTTTTTAACATATTGAATTGAATTAGTTATTTTTTCTGAATTTTTGATATATTATTTGTATTTTTAAGATTTTGAAAAAGAAAAAGTATTTGGAAAATACCTTTAGTCATGGTGGCCTGCCCAACCGCGACTAAATAAATCTTATGTGAACGAAAAACCAGCCAAAAAGCCCTTTAATCATGGTCGCCTCCCAACCGCGACTAAAGGTTACCCTTTAGTCATGGTCGCCTTCCCAACCGCGACTAAAGGGGGCTATAAATACCACCGCTGACCGTCGCCTCCATTTCGCTCGTCTTCTCTGCGCGCCGAAACTGCCGCCCTCGCCCTCGCGCCGCCCGCCGTCGCCCTCGCCTCGACGCCGCCGTCGCCGCGCCTCGGCGCCGCGCCGCCGTCGCCCGCCGCCTCTCGCCCGCGTCTGGCGCCGCCGCCCCTCTCGCCCTCGTCGCGCCGCCCGGCCCTCGCCGCGCACCGCCGCCTCTGCGCCCCGCCCTCAGCGCCGCGCCGCCAACGCGCTGCCCTCAGCGCCGCCCGGCCCGCCCGCCCTCAGCCGCGCCGCCCCAATCCATCCTCGGGACGAGAGCCTCGCCGAGAGAGAGAGAGAGAGAGAGAGAGAGAGAGAGAGAGAGAGAGAGAGAGAGAGAGAGAGAGAATTTTTTTTGTTCTTTTTAATTTTAACTAGTTAATTAGTTTAACAAAAACGGTAAATAACTTAAAACTTGATAATTAACAAAAAAACCGTAAAATTTGATAATTAACAAAAAAACGTATATACGGAGAGGGGGCGGCGAGGGGGCGCGATCTGTGGTGTTTTTTAGGGATCGAGAGGGGACGGCGAGGGTTATAAATGTGTTGTCCTCACCTCCCTCTCCGTGACGCCGTCGTCTGCCGCCCCGTCTCGCGCTCTACCGCGACACCCTCTCCCACCCCTTCCTCGCCCCCTCCTTTTGCCACCGCCCTTTCGCCACCGCCACCGCCACCGCCCCCCTTCTTCACTTAATTAATTTGTTTTTACTACATGTTTTCAGGGTGACATAATGGCGGACGATAGAGCTGACCGATTATGGACAACTATGATCCGGACGGTGAAGCACATATGTTCGGCATCATAAACGGCGATATTCTATATGTGCCGACCGGAGAAGAAGAAGATGATATCTCTTCTTATCTGAACCTTGACGGTGAAGATGAAGGCGCCGTCGGCAAGATGATGTCAAGAAGCGTCGATAAACGAGCGATCTTCAAATGGAAGTAGCAACCACCTCCGCGCCGAGGTATATATATACATTGAGCCTCTGGTGATACAAACTAACTGATTTGAATAAATATGTGTACTAACGCGCGACTCTCTTTCTTATTTTAGCCCTCGGCGGATCGTCGAAACAATCGAGTACGTCGTCAAAGCGTGGCGCAACCAAGACGATGAAACAAGGAGAAACATGCACCATCGAGGTTGTCGACAAGGCAACCGGCAGAGCAGCTGGAGCCCCGCAAGAACGCCACCAAGTTTGTCACCAATGCGGAGCCATTGTTAGAGACAACGTCTCGATCACCGTCGAGAGTGGAATGAGCCAAAGAAGGCACGAATTGATGGTTTCACTTTTGTCGATAAGAGAACAAAAAAGATTGCTTCAAGAAGCTTATGGAACATTTCGTTCTACCTCCGAATACAACAAATTCGATGAGGAGGGTAACAAGATTGAGGAAAACAAGGAGAGGAGGAGGCTAGTCAAACAGTTCGCTCTTCATAAGATGGCCGACGCATTCGGAAATTCAAGCAAAATCTAGCCCGTGACTTTGTCAAGCAGAACAAGACTCCGGATTTCAAAGGACAATATGAGAAACTGAAACATGATTGGCCAGAATTTGTGAAGCAAAAGAAATCGGAGCAGTTCATTCAAATATCGAAAATAAATAAGGAAAATGCGGCTAAGAAGGAGTAAAATCATGTTATGGGGCCAGGAGGGTATCGCATTTGGGTGCCTAGGTTGGAGAAGATGGAGAACGAGCTGAGGCGCGAGAAATCCGTCCAGTGCGGAGGATGGGACCCAAGGGCCAAAAGCTGGTGGTACGGGCATGGGGAACGCTGAACCCGGAGGCAGGGGAGTGTGTTTACCGGGCAAATTAATTAAACCCACCCAAGCCCTTATTGGCGCAATGAAGGATGCTCAACAGGGAAGATCAAGTTCAACAGAGAGAACGACGCTACGACAAAAGCCCTCGGGAATCCCGAACACGGAGGGCGTGTACGAGGCATGGCGCACATTCCGTGGAAAATAGGGTTCCCCGAGCGATGACCCGTCTGATTCTGAAGCCGAAGAGAAAGATGGATCGGAAGCAGATGTTGTGGCGCGGTTGGCATCGGAAATGGATGTGATGAAGAAAACCATGAGTGTACTAGTAGCGAAAGAGATGCAGCTCGGGTGCAGCATGAAGATCATCCGGCGGATCTCGGAAGCCAGCAGCGGAGAAGCAGCGTGGCTTCCACGGAGGCCCCACCGGCTGGTGCGGATGCACCGACGATCGAAATTACTGCACCGGAGCCTCGGTGATCGAAATTACTGCACCGGAGCCTCGGTGGTCGAAATTACTGCACCGGAGCCTCCTCGCTACCCGTGGGCGATATAAAGGAGATGAATGTCATCTGTATTATCCTATCGGGAACATGTCCATGAAGGTAGCCATCGGCAGTGCTTTACCATGTTTACCTGGAGCACTCCACCACAACAACCCCATTCAAGATGGCTATGCTCGTGTCACGGTGGAGGACATAGTCCAAGGGTTTGAGGACACGAGATTGATTGAAGACTTGGAGATGTCAAGCGCCATTACATTCTATGGCAAAAGAAGTTTATCAAGTTTCAGGAGGCGCCAAGGACAACAAGTCCACCCCCTACGGTGGTGGTGGTGGCGGTGGCGGTGGTGGTGGTGGTGGTGGTGGTGGCGGTTCACCTACACCTCCGTCACATCAGCCGACGCCGCCCCGATCCTAACGTCCGGCGGGTGATCATCCGCCGCCCCAGATCCTCGACCGGCGGGTGATCGACGCCGCCCCAATCCACCTCGGCAAAAAGCGAAGCAGTCTGGATTATTAACCCGGACCCTTATGTACCTAAGACCACAAAGGTACCGGAGCCATCATCAAGCCTCTCCCCACAAGGCCTTGGGAGCGTAGTGCCGAGGAAGTCGACGCTGACATGCTGCTGATTTGGAGAAATGGAAGGCGGACTGCAAGAAGAAAAGAGAGCCCGAGCCCAAGCCAGATTTTTTCGATGAGCAAAAGAAGTGGGCTAAGTCATTTTGAGCACACCGTCCCAAGCCATGAAGAATTTGCCTAACGACTATGCACGTGAACTTGCAGGCAGGCACTCATGTTCAAGGAGAACAAAGAGCGGAGAAGGCGAAAGTAAAAAAGCGGAAACAAGTTGCCCAGCTCGGGAACAAAGTAAACAATCGATTGCCCGCTTATAGTGGAAGCCATCTGTCCGGATGCCCCGAGATCATACAAGCTGCGGCAACACAGGATTGACTATAACGAGTGCCGAGAACAAGCGCCAACTTAGGTATTACTCTTCGTGAACTATTAGGCCTTGATGAGGCGCCCGATGAAGGAGGTAGTAATTACATATGTCAAGAATGGGCCTCTCATCGAGCCTGCTTGAGAAAAGGATCTACGACCAAATGAAAGGTCTGCTGAATTGGTACAAGGGTTACATAAAAATAAAACGCCAAAGAATATATTTATGCGGAAGTTAGACATGAGCATCACTTCAAACATTACTATGTACAAATTGAACTGAGTGAATTGTTCCAGCTTTTCAATCTGCTTGAGCTCGACAAATCTATCATCGGTTGCTACGTTACGTAAGTGATTTATTAATTTCTACCCCATCTCGTTCATATTGCCTGCACTATATATATGTCCTAACTATATTGTTGTGTCCGCTATTATACATGCAGAATGAAGATTAAGGAATGCGAGTAAGGAACATCAATGATGTTGGGTTCATTGACCCACACATCGTTAATGGACATGTGTTGGAGCTTCACCCCGCCGACGTGGAGGCGGACACTGTGGCAGTTTCTTACAAAGCAGCAACTCAAAAGTGATATTCTATTTCCTTACCATTTTGGGTGAGTGTTTCGTCTTGAGCACATTCTCTTTTGTTTACTCCATGCATGGTATGTGGCGGCTAATCGATGAGTTATGCATGACGTCTTGTGCATGTATCGTGTCCGCAGGTTCCTTTGGATTCTGCTAGTAATTAAAGTTAACACCTCGAATGTCTCGCCCACGACTCTCGAATAAGGATCCAAAGCTTTGGGGCGACATGAGAAGAATGCTGCGAAGTAATTATTTTCATTCATTTGCGCTCTATATCGATCGGCCTATTTCGTTCATTTCCTAATATCAAGTAACTAATAACTCTCTTGTTCATTTAATTTTCTTTGCCTCGTAGGGTTTGGAGACGGTTCGTAGATACAAAGGTCGGTGAATTCAAAAAGAGCTAGAATTCAAAAGGTTAAAGCCTAAGAATGTGGGGATATTCAGCCACCCTTGACCAATCTATGTGGATACTATGTTCGTGAGATGATCCGAGATACACCTCTCGGCGGGTTCCGAGTGATACCAATGCTCGGAGGAATAACCTCCGTGGATGCTTAGTCCAAGCTCGCTTCCGACCACTTCAAGAGGAACTAGCTGGATGGTTCAGGAAGTCCTCCATCCTAAAGGAGAACACTATTACGAGGACGTAGAACTTTATATGGATTAAATCATGTATGGAAACTTGTTCAAAATTGTATATGGTCATCCGATGATATTGAATATATATTGTATATTCCTCTTGAATTCTTTTGGTTCTAATTTCAAATTTATTTGAAATTGTACATTCATATGCATGTATGTAGTACCGTAGAATATATGAAACTCCTTCAAAATTAAAATAAAGCACAAAAGAAATAAAACAATACAAATTAAGCAGAAAACAGGTTTAGGGGGGCTAAAACCCTAAACCTGCGGCGGTCTTTAGTCGCGGTTGGCCAGAAGAACCGCGACTAAAGGTCCTCCGCCCCGACGGCCGCCTGGCGCCCACGTGGACGGGCCGTTAGTCGCGGTTCTTAAGCAGCCGCGACTAAAGGTGGGGGGCTTTAGTCGCGCTTATTTGGTCGCGGTTGCGCAGCCGCGACTAATGGCAGTTGCGAACCGCGACCAAAGGCCTTTTTTCCACCAGTGATGCATTTATTTTCAGGATGGTGCATGCCCTTAAGGGTTAGTTTTCTTTTCTATGTACATATAGCACGACAAAATCAACTGGGTAACGAAAATTATAGGCCATACTGCATCCGACTTGGCTCATGAGCTGACTTAGTGGCATGAGTGATTTGCTCATCATGCATGCAATGCATGCTGAGAGTTCAGTTTCATATTTCAAGTTGGATAAATTTGTTAAGATGAAAATAAGGGGACACCATGAAGTGCCGCTTACATCTGAAAGGAAAACTAGATTGTCCAAACAACTAAATAAGTGTGTGTTGCCCAGCGTATGGATATATATTCATCATCGAAACATAAAAACTAGACAATGCTGGCTAGTCAGGCTCTTCCTTGTTCATCGGCATGCTCCATTGCAATGCATGCAAGGTTGTACAAGAAGTATGTGAGCTAGCTGCTCCTAAAGGTTGTACAAGAAGTATGTGAGCTAGCTGCTCCTAGAAGCATGCGAGTCTGCGAGCCGTGGGTTTACCAAGTTGTACCCCACGGGGAGCTCGTCTATAGGCCCTTGATGGTTAGGCGCCAACTTTTGGCCTCAAAAGCTGGGCGCTTCGAGACTTCATCTGTTCAGCACACTGACCTTGTGACCTAGGTCTTGATGAATCTCTTATATTTCCTCCGAGATCTCAATCCTGAAATGTGTGCCCTAGAGATTTTACAGACGGTGTAACCATCCTACCAAACTGGAAGAAACACGTCACATGTGCGTCCTCTCAACTGTTAAGTGAAGCAGAGTGTAAACAAACACACACTGGTCGATTAGATATCTGAGCTAGACTTGATCAAAGTGTATGACCTGAATTCCTGTGCCACCCAAGCCAAAACCCATTGACCTTAATATGATCAAGCCTTGCATACCAGACTAAAGAAGAGCTTCTTGCATGTGTTGCATATATATATGAGTAATACTCGACTCTATTGATGACGATGGATGTAGTTAATAACAGGGCTATTGATCATGCATACATGATCTTATTATCTAAAAGGACTTATATGATTTTGCGATTCGCTGCTCCTTGTGGCTCTTTCTCTTATATATGCATATAGGAGCATTAAGTAATTTGTAGTAGTAGTTGGCAGCAATTGAACTCTACCGCTACATCACGTTGGGTACTTCTGATTTAGTAGCATTAGTAGCATGGGTCTATCGTGTACTCGATTAACGATATGTTTTGTAGGCTGTATTTTCAGTTTCAAGGAAAGTATCGCAATGTACGATGTACTGATCGATAATAGCGATTAGTGTTGGCTCTAAGGTCATGACTTGCCATAGTCTCTTTAACTAGCTAGCTAATCACATAGCGCACGTGACCCTGGTCGATTATGCGGTTGGGGGTGGGGCCTCACCCACATGTCACCTCAACTAACGATCTGCTTTCATGTCGTTGTGACACTTGCCAATAGAAGTTGTCACCACTCACCAAGATGATCTACACCCTGAGTTCTACACAGTACATGAGGTCGTGTGCCCATGAAGGTAATGACATGTACGCCACGTGTCACGGTCACCCTCGTCGATCCGGTCATGGTACCTCTGGGCGGGATAGAGATTTGAGCGGAAAGCATTCCTTTCAAAGATCGACCCCAACCCCGACATCATCGGCTTTTCTTCTTCGAGAGAACACGTCGTACAAAGTAGTACAAATATGGACATTGTAAGGACGCTTGCAAAGGGCACCATCTTTCCTGATGGGCCGCTATTTTAGCCTTTCAGAGGATCGCCATGACCGTAGTTGAGGGTGCCTCAGTTTCTTGGACCTGGCTACATTGAGGGGTGGTAGGTGCATGCAGTTATGGCCACCTCAGAGCCCTTTTGGAGATATTTCAGCAAGACCCGGATCACTAGAATTCAGGCATTTTGGCTAAATGACTAAAATTTGCATCTAAATTTCATTGAGATCCAACCAAATATTATGAAAATTCAAAGTATATTTTTAAAAATTCATGAACTATCAAATTCTTGACGTAGTGCTGCCCACCTTAGAGCCCTAGTTTTGGAAATATTTCAGCAAGACCAAAAAATCACTAGAATTCGATATATTTAGATAAATGAACAAAATTTTCATTTTCATTTGATTAATTGAATTTTTATGAACTATTCAAATTTTCAAATATTCTAACCAAAGAGCAAATAGATCAGAATGAAAACTTGGAAATCTCGGTTGGCCCTAGTAATATGGGCATGAAGGTTGTTCGTAATATGGACTAACCGACCGCAGGCTCATAATATTGGCCTCTGGGCTATATTTTTGGCCCTGGTAAACAAGAGCAGTTAGCGGTTGCCACTTGGAGAATTAGGCATTTCCTATTTGGCGGCACAGGCGCCAGTTAAAGTGCATTTTGTTAACTGGCGCCTGTGGCGTCCGTAAATAGGCCGGCCCATCTAGTTGCCAGTTGACGATTTTTTTTTTTGAAAATTCTGTGAATTTTTTTGAGATTGATGAACTTTTTTGAATATTGATGAACTTTTTCAAAATTTAATGAACATTTCTCTTGAATATGGATGAACCTTTTTTGTTTTATGAACTTTTTTTTCAGTTCTATGAACGTTTTCTAAACATAAATGAACTTTTTTCAATTTCTATGAACATTTTTCAAATTTAATGAACTTTTGCTAAATTTGAATTAACTTTTTTCCAAATTGATGAACTTTTCCAAAATTTATGAACTTTTTTTAAAGATATGAACATATTTTTTCAAATGGATAAACTTTTTTTCTTTAGATCTGTAAACCTTTCTTCATTTCATATTTTTATTTTCGTAAAAAAATAGAAAAAAAAAACTTAGGGCAGCATGTTAGTGGGCCGGCCCATTCTAGCAGCGCTGCAGGCGCTGGATCGTTAACCGGCGCCTGCAGCGCTGTATAGGAGCTCCCGGAGAATTACGTGCGCAGCTTGCAGGCAATCAAGTACTCCCTCCATCCAAAATGTAAGGCGGGCTTGACTTTTTACGGTATTTGATCTGTAACTTTGACCATTAAGATATACCAAAGTATATGGACTAAACATGTATAAATCATATCATTGTATTTGTCTTGCAGAATAATTTTATTTCATAGGCGTTTAGATTAATTTGTGGACATACAACAAAATAACTTTGATTATTTGTATTGATTTGTACGCCGTCTTCTTGGAGCGCTCCCTTGAAGAGCTCTCCGGCCGTTGCGATGCGTTGGCCCCGGACAACATGTCGTTGGCGGCGGAGCTTGGGTGCCCCGAGAGTGGGGTGGTGGTTGTGTCTGCAGCGCTTATGTGTGCAGCATACTGTCTATCTTGGTGACCTGCGAACGGCGGTGTGGCGAGATATGTGGGGGCCGGGCCTGTGGAGTGCTTATGGTCTCACGCTGGTCGTCTGGCGGCCGCCAATGCTTAGTCCTATGGTGGGGGGCGGCAGCCAGGTGTGGCATCGAGGGTGGCGATGAATCTGGACTCCTTTGCCAAGATCTGGTCCACGACGTCTCCTGGCAGGTCGTGCGCCGGTCGGCCTAGTCAGTTTGATACCGTGGTCGTGACATGATACCGCCTCTGGTGCTATTTTATATATACGGAAATTTTAAGTTGCATTATAATACACCAGAGCATGTGTATTATATGGGTGATTTAATGGATGAGAATAAATGGGCCTTTTTGAGCCCAAGGGTATTTTCGGCCTAAAATATTTTATACCTTTAATCGGCCAAATTCGGTCCAGGGGTATTCTCGTCCTGAATTTTTCAATTAAATTAATTGCATTAATAAAGCACTTCATTATAACACCAATCATCATGCGTACTCTTTTGAATTTTTCCTTCGAGCGGTTCGTCCTCTCTCCTCCTCTCGAGCCCTAACCTTGGGCGCCCTCAATCGCCGCCGATCAGCTCTGGCGTCCTCGATCCCGCCGATCGCACTCGCCGTGTCACTCTTTCCTCCTGCTCCTACTCCCCCTTCCGCCTCCATCGCAAGTCACCCACTCAGGTCGCGGCTCCAGATTTTCCGACAAGTCGCTAATCCCCTCCTTCCCCCAGCGGACGCGACCTGCCCCGACCCGAGAGGCCACATCATTCTCATCCACATGCATCAACTATTTCACGCGGATCTTCACTGTAAGCACTACAAAAAAATACACTTCCGTGATGATACGTGTTTGTCACAGTAGGTCGCGTTTTTGTCATGCATGTACATCTATGAAGATTTTATGACAGAATCAAGATAGTCATACCTGTGCTGTCGTAGAAGTGTTCCATGACATTGCCAAAATTATCATCACGAAAGTGTCCACTTCCATGACGATAAATCGCGCGTCACAGAAGTGCTTTCGTCAAGGGTGACCGACACGTGGCATCCACCGTAACAGAACGTCGTTAAGCTATCGGGTTGGGTTTTGGATCCGATAACCCGTTAACAGCCCCGACCAATGGGGATTTTCCACGTGTAAAATCATCATTGGCTGAAGGAAACACGTGTCGGCTTATCGTTGGGACAGATGTCATCCACTCATTGGACAGAAGGCGCCTATGATTCGTCGACATGTGGCACGGCCCAACAGGGGCCCATTTTTGTGAAAAGGCCGCCCGTTTGACTTGGTCAAAAGGTGGCGGGCCGGCCCATGGAAAGCCTGTTAACGGTCTGTTCGCATATAGCCCATTTACAGCCCACTAACCCAAGGCCCGTTACGCCCTATCCGAATTAGGCCCAGTAGCGTCATCTGCGCCATCCCATATGATTCCAGCCCGTTTTCACTTCTGGCCCATGTATGGCCCATGACGTCTTTCGGCCCATATGAGGCCCTTTGTAACTCTTGGCCTATTAACGGCCCGTGGTGAAACTGGCCCGTAATGAATAGTGTATCACTTTACACTCATTAACGGCCCGTGGTGAAACTGGCCCGTAATGAACAGTGTATCACATTATACCCATTAACGGCCCATTATTCCGTTGGGCCGTTTCCAGCCCATGTTATCTTTCGGCCTTCTCAGAGCCCATTTATTCTTGGGCTCATTTCCAGCATACGTTTACTTACGGCCCGTTACTGTCATTTTCTTCTTGTGGGTCAAATTCAGCCTGTGGTTACAGTCGGCCCGTTTGTGGTTCGTTAATACGTTGGGCCGTTTTCATAGCGTCATCAAATACGGCCTATTAACGATGGCCCGTTATGGTCGGCCCATGAACGGACGATTCCAACTCTAGCCCGTTTACGGCCATAATGCGGTCTGTTTGGCCAATCGATCATACGGCCCGTATAAGGCCCATTGATGATACGGCCCGCAGAAGGCCCATTGTTTCTATGGTCCGTAGAAGGCCCATTGTTTCTATGGCCCGTAGAACGCCCACTGTTTCTATGGCCCATAGGAGGCCCAGTGTCACTACAGTAAATATTAGCCCATGCTTATTGTGGCCTAGTTTTAAAAAAATAGGTTATTGCAGCCACTAGCAAACCACAGAAAAAGAACTCCAATGACTACAAGCAAACAAATAAACAAGACAACAAGGAAATAAATAAGCAAGCAATAACGCTAGGCTACACTACTAGGAAAATACTTATAGGTAGACATTTAACAGTAGTGTTGGTTAGATACCCCTCGCTACTCCTATTTAGCAGTAGCGCCGGCCAGCACCAGCGCTACAAGCGCACGTTAGCAGTAGCGCTGGATTTCACGGCCAGCGCTACTGCTAATGGGCCACGCTCTCGCCCCCGTTACAGCTTTAGCTATAGCGCTGTGCCTCCTCCTCCGCGCTGCCGCTAAGCCCACCTCTGCTTCCTCCCGCGCCGGCCCACGCACCCACCCCTCTCCCCTCACTCACACTCACACGCTTACACCAGATCGAATCCCTCAGTCGTCCCCCGATCCACCCGCCGCCCATGCGTCCTACTCCGGTCGCCCTCCCCCGCGCTGGCCCTCCTCCTTGCCGCCCCCAGACCGACCCTCCTTCCTGCCGGCCGCCCCCCTTTGCCCTCCTCCCTGCTAGCCACCCCTCCACCGGCCATCCTCCCCATGGTGCCCCCCCCATGTGCTGCCCTCTTCCACCGAGAGGTACTCCTCCCTCCTTCCTCCTCCTCCCTCCCTCCCTAGTTATAGTTATTAGAGAGTAGTTAATTATTTTGAATCCTAGTTGAAAAAATGTAGGTTCTTAGAATAATGTAGGTGTTTTATTTGAATTTTTAGGTGTTTTAGTTAAATTTGTAGGGGTGTTAGTTAAAAATGTAGGTTCTTAGAATAATGTAGGTGTTCTTAGAATAATGTTGAATTTGTTTTAAGTGTATTTAAAAGAGTTTTAGGTGTTTTATTTGTTTTTGCTGTAGTTAAAAGAAATTTAGGTGGTTTAGTTGTTTTAGGTGTGGTTAATAGAATTTTAGGTGTTTTAGTTGTTTTAGGTGTAGTTAACAGAATTCTAGGTATTTTTTTAGTTAAAGCAATTGCTGTTATTTTTTAGTTAAAGCAATTTTTCCTGTTATATGCAAATTTGTAGTGGACATGTCATATTTTGAACATGTCACATTTTGGACATGTCATATTTTTCCGAGTGGCCTATGTTTTGCCAGAAATGTCGATTCGTTTACGTTCTGGCAAATTTCAGCCGATCGATTGGTCCTGTTTCTAGCAAAGGTCATGCCAAATTTTGCTAAGTGTTTATTAATTTTTTTCATAATTAAGCATTTTGTTCTCGACGTCGACGATGCCTATCCCGCATCCTCGTCGTCGACTTGGCGGAGGACTCCTGGTTGAGCCGAGGGGCCATGTCCGGGACTGGGCTCCGCCGGGCTGGTACTAGGTTGTGCTACCTTCTGGTGAGCGCAGCTTAGTGAGGAGCCAGCCCGTCGACCCGAAGCTTCTTTGGTGGCGGTCATATGGGCCTGCATCGGTGGAGAGGCTTGAGTCCCCCGCACAGGTGGTACAACACCGTGTCATGGAGGAGAACGCGCACGTCCAGCGCTACTTGGTTGCATTGGCGAACGGCCGGTTCTCCAATACCTGGCAGATTCTTTGGGGATCTCACCGGAGCTATGATCCGGTGATGGTTCCTTCTCTTTGGGTGTCCACCGCGGCCCACTGAACCTAGAGGAGCTATTATTCAAGATGTATTAGTGATATTATATGATGATCTTTGCTACAAACTACTATATATGTATTCGATGATGGATTATTAATTACCTATTAGTTATTTGCTTATTGAATGCAAAAGATGAGCGCGGTTTGTGCTACAAACTACTATATATGTATTCATGATGGATTATATGATGATCTTTGCTACAAACTACTACAAACTACAAATTTTAGGTGTTTTAGTTGTTATATGATGATCTTTGCTACAAACTACTATATATGTATTCGATAATGGATTATTAATTACCTATTAGAAAATGTCTGACGACGAAAGGGAATTCGCTATGTGCGATTACTGCGAAGATGAGCGCGGTCTATGCGAAAGGCCTCACCTGGTAGAAGGTCGGCGATTCAGCATCAAGCTCCAAGAGACATTCGATGTTGATACGGTACGCAACGATGACAAGTGTTTTTTGTTATTTTTGCACGACTTCTCTGCTTCTTCAACGTGTAATTTCCGTCTTTTACAGTTCGACTAGCTTATCCCATGCCATGCAAGACGCTATGTCTTGGAGAAGATGGGTTTTGAAGGTCATGAAAGCATGGAGACAAAGATAATTCAACTAAGGACCCATCATGGTTATGATTTTGCTGTAAAACTGTACAATTCTGTGAACTCATCCAATTTTGGTTGCCGGAATTGGGAAGCCCTTTCCAAGGCGTATGATTTTCATGAGGGTATGCTTCACACCTTCAATCTTGGTGATCCTGACATCGACGAAAATGATATGATCATTTGGGTCCTTGTTGACATGCTTCCAGTTCTACCGCTGTGTGAGTTTTCTAAACATATTTACTAAGTAATTTATATTGTTTATTTCAAAATATTTGATAGCTTATTTCCATTTACAGCTTATTTTCATTCTTCAAAAAATGTACGGAAGATGGTAGACAGAACCTACTACTACAATGATGAAGCACAATTAACTTATAAGGAGAAAGATGCTCTTATCGCATTTTTTACTGATCTTGAGAATTACAATAACTATTATCAAATTCCTCAAAATTATGGTCAATATGTGCCACTAGTCCACGCGGTGTGCTACGGTAACATCAATAGAGATAGCATGGTAAGATTTTCTACTATTACGACATCCGTGCATCTTTTGCATAAATTTTTCTAAAACTAAACTACATTGATAACTACAAAGTTATTACTATGTTTTTGAACGGAAAATCCCGATGGATTGTGTCCTTATCTGATATTGCCAACAGGTCGCGTTGATGTTATGAGCTTACGGCCACCATGGCTAGGTCAGCCGCAGTATCCACATCACTCTTGTCCATACCGGATTTCTAAAAGCGAGGAAGCCATGATAATAAATGATTGGAAAAATGTTTCAACCATCGTAGAGAGCTACTTGGAAGCAACATTGTGCGTAGGCCAAGACTTGGAGACAGGATGATCTCCGTTCTTCATTATGGAGAGTCCAGTTTCCTTAATGAAGAGTGAATGCCTATCTTGTTTTATGATATTTTACCTAAGAGAGGGTAGGTCCTATGAGAGGAGTAGGTCCTAGGTAGAATGTGTTATTATGTGCTATAATGTGTTAGAGTTGATGAGGAGGATGAGAAATTGTGATTATGACTAGTGACCAACTTGTTATATATATGATGTCTCATTGACGAACATTGTTTGGTGGTGATGACTACTGGTAATGAATATGCTATTTAAACAGACTAGTTCATTATTAGATGTTATTGTATAAAAGATATATCTGTTTAAACATGTACAACGCCAAAATATTAAAAAAACATAAATGTTAGCAGTAGCGCTGGCCTAAAAACATGCTACTAGTACTTGAACTTACCATTAGCGCTGGTCTAGAAACGCGCTACTGCTACAAAATAGCTGTAGCGCCGTAGCAGTAGCGCTGGTTCCCGCGCTACTGGTAGCACAAAAACCAGCGCTACTGGTAAGCTTTTCTCTAGTAGTGCTATCACGACTATTACACATATTACATCCACTTGGCATCAAAGTTCGCCACCAGTGCAAATATAGGGAACAAAGCAGCATATCATATACACTGGTTGTCAAAGTTGGCGACCAGCGCAAATAAACGCGCATGACAAAACAAATCCAGAACTGAAACCACTTCAGAAGATCTCAAGAAACAATATCCTGGGTACCCATAATGCTGGCAAGATGCTTAGCAAGCTTATTAACTTTCTCTTGTTTGGCGCTTAAATCCTCCGGCGCTTCTTTGTTGCACCGAAATATGCATCTGAATTCTGCAGGGACTTCCTTAGTCCTTGACTTCTGTCAAGACATCTCGATCGATGTCTTTCAACTTGAAGTTGAGACTCAAGAAGACGAACTGATTTAGGCAGCGAGTTCGAAGAGCTTGTGCTAGCAGTAGTGGCCAGTAACTCGAACACTACATCAAGACAGGACTTTTGGGTTCTCTCACTATCGTCAAGATAGTTTTTATCAGCTTTCTTGGAGACCAACAGGGATGTCTCACTATCTTGAACCTTATCTGCATTACTTCCTTTACCATTGGATAACGCGGTACTGTTCTCCAATATTTTGTCCGCATTCTAAAAGAGAAACAAACAGACACATCACATGTTTACCATGTTGTATATGAAACTCATTTTGGTAAATGAGTTCAGTAGTAAAGTGGACAGGATAACAACATGAAACAAACATATATCTATGTACCATGGTCACTTTATGCTCTATATCATTCTAGTTTTTGTTGCCAAATCAAGATAGAGACACAGTTCAAATAATATTTGTTCAAGACAAAGCAGAATAGACAGAATATAAGTGTGGGAAACTATAGAGCAATAAAAACACTTGTAATGTGCATGACATGAGTACATAACTGTTTATTCAATTGAAACTGAAATCAACATAGAGCAGGTTACAACAACAAACCAGTTAAAGAAATAGGTTTAAGACATACCTGTTGCGCCATTGGAGTTTCAATTCCATCCTTAAAATTTGAAAATAGTTGGTATGAGTAAATACAGTAATGCAAGAGCAAAGGAGTATGAACCATAGCTATAGAACCCGACCTGAGAACAAATCTTCTTCTCCTTTAAGCGTTGAGTTGGGATTCGGAGTGGTGGTCCTCATGCTTTGGGCACTGCAGTTCCCTTACTAACTGCTCGTGTTTGGGTGCTCTGTGGTGGAGATGGTGCTGTGTCAACTGGAACTGGGTTACTATCTGCCGGGGTTGGGGTTAGAAGGGGTGTAGCTGGTTCTCTGTCCAACTGGGTAGGGGTACAATCTGCAAGAGTCTGGGTTATGTGTGGTGGATCTGGTCCTTGGACAAGTACAACCGTGGTTCTATCTACATCAACTGGTAGCACTATCTTTTCTGAAGACCGTGTTGTTACTCCCTTAGATACTGCCATTACCCTCTCCAATTCAAATCACTGATAAACAAGAAAAGTAATTGAAAGTATAGAAATTGTATGATAGACAGGAGCAATGGATAGTGGGGAATAAAAGACGGCATGAAATAATTCATATTTATGTTGTCTAACCAAGCAGGATAGCATGACACAATTTCACATATATGATGGCTAACTAAACAGGATAGCATGACACAATTTCACATTATGATGGCTAACTAAAAAAGATGGAAAGACATAGTTCAAAATATGAGACTATGTAAACAGGATGATATAATATAACTATATAATGTGTTTATTAAATAGGTTGGCATGCCATAATCACATAAATTCACGAATAGAATGCCATAATTCAAAATATGATATTTGTAAACACTAAGCAGGATGACATGATATAACTATATGATGTCTTTATTAAATGGGTTGCCATGCCATAATTCAGATAGATGATGTGTATGTACTATGTAAACATGATGGCATGATATAATTCAAATATATGATTTATATAGTAAGAAAGTAAGCAGATGACAATCCATATATAATGTAAAAACTAAGCAATGCAAGACAACATGCATGACATGGGTAATATAACCCTGCCAAGTTTGAGCATAGACCTCAGGGGGGAAATAGGACTGGTCATCAATCTCTGAATCCTCCTTTGAGGAGCTCTCTGTAACTAGCAAGATGTCTGCTTCAGCAGGTAGCATTGTGTGCTCTGAATAACTTGTTTTCACTCCAGATACTTCCATCACCACTTCAAATGGCTGATGCACAGGAAGAGTAGTTGAATATACAAACGTTGTCGACAAATGAAACACGTAATACAAAAAAATGATAGCATGATATAATTCACATACATGATGATTGGCTAAACAGCATGGCATTGCATAATTCACATATATAATGCCTTTGCAACAAGATAGCATTGTATAATTCACAAATATAATGTCTTGCAACAAGATGGCAATGCATAATTCACATATATGGTAATTAGGCCTTTGAGCAAGTGGCATTCACACAAAGCATGTCTAAACTAATCAAATGGCATAGCAATGCGAGACACCATACGCACGATATGAGCAACATAACCCTGCCAAGTTAGAGCATACACCTCGGGGGGGGGGAATAGGACTGGTCATCTGTCTCTGAATCCTCCTGTGAGGAGCTATCCATAACCAGTGAGACATGCGCTTAGTCAGATAGCATAGTCTGCTCTGAAGACCTTGTTTTCACTCCAGAATTTGCCATCACCGTGTCAAATGGTCGATGCACACGAAGAGCTGTTGAATGTACTAACATTGTTGACAAATGTAATATGCAACGAAAAAAAGGATGGCCTGATATAATTTACATATAAGATGACTGGCTAAGCAGGATGGCATTGCAAAATTCACATATATGATGCCTGGCTAAACAAGATGGCGTTGGATAATTCACATAAATGATAAATAAAATAAACAGATGGCATTCGCACAAAGGATGTCTAAACTAAGCAGATGCATATTTGATGTATAAATTAAGCAATGCAAGACACCATATGCATGATATAACCAACATCAGCATGCCAAGTTAGAGCGAAGACCTCAGGGGGTAAATAGGAGTTGTCTTCTCCTTCTGAATCCCCCTTAGAACAGATATCTTCCTCTCGATTACAATCCAAAATGCGTGGAGGGGGGCTGCCTTTGCGCCTACCATGGAGCGACGTCTGCATGAAATTTTATTGCCACGCAAGGCTCGTCTCTTTTGCTCTATATGTTCAGTTCCATTGTTTACAATAACTATCATGCATAGGAATAAAACATAGTGAGATTATGTAAGGAGTGCATGCAGAAATCCAGAGTGATGGCAGCAACATGTGGATAGACCCAAAACCAATAATAGCAGGCAGATAATGGCTTCAGTTAAAAAATACAGATAATGGCTTCTTTACTATTTGTTTCCCACCCAACATGAAACTCATAGTAGACACCGGAGATTAACCAGATAGTAGATAGATACTATTGATTGCGGCCCCGATATGTACTCCACAACCATTTAAAAAAATCAAGTTTGACCATTAGTTTGGAGCTGACTCAGAGTCTAATCGGTGAACAGGACGATAAAGTAGCATGTAATATTAAGGGATGCATAAGTAAGCTGACACGAAAGAGTGCGACCTCTCTTGCGAACCCGTGTAGTCCTCGAGGTCATCTGCTCGGTTGATGATGGTAATGCAGTTTTCATGGCTGCCGGCGGCAGGGAAGAAGATCTGAGGAGGCGAAAGACAGTCTGGTGGCCGGATCCCTGTGTGCTGGACCCTTCTGTCGTTGGAGCAGCTGAGCTGGGGTGGACGACGGCACAGCATGAGCGGGACAAACCACGCAAGGTTTTATTTGACAACTATCTATAAGAGAAGTAATTCTGTAAGGGCTCGTTTGAATTGGAGGATTCCAACAATGCAGGGATAGGAAATAGACAGGAATAGGATAGGAATGCACGTGCAAAACAGAGAATTTAAAAACATAGGATTTCTGCCAATCTGGGTGTTTGATTCACAACAATTGGATGATCACATGATGCAAAGAAGCATGGTAAGATTAAGTCAAACCACAAGAAAATGTACGGTTCTAATGCTATTATGCTACTATCTCTTAGTCTTGTGCTTCAGGAATAGGAATTTGAAAAGGAGGACAAGTGAAAATCAAAATTCCTACATTTTTTCTTTCAAGGAGACACTAAAGGAACAAATCTGTGTGCTCAATGGACAGTATATATAACATGTAGAGTAAAAAAGAGATGCAACAAGTGTACAACCTCTTTGGCCAAGCCATGTCAATCTCAGTATGATTGGGTTGGCCCGTGAGGATGCTCCGGCTGACTTGGCTGTCGGAGGAGGGAAGAAGATCTTAGGCGTCTGGAGATGGAGTGTAGCGCCCTCGATGCGGCTATATCTCCCGATGTCGAAGCACGACTTAGAGGCATATCCGCATTGAAAGCAATGTCGCAAGTGAGGTAATCTTCACACAACCCATGTAATACATAAGGGACAGAGATACATAGTTGGCTTACAATCGCCACTTCACACAATTACATGAATAAAGCATTACATCATCCAGATACAATCAAGGTCCGACTACGGAACCAAAATAAAAGAAGAACCCCAAATGCGACAAAAGGTCCCCGATCGACCCCAACTGGGCTCCACTACTGATCAACTAGAACGAAACAACACGAGGGCAAGATCTTCATCGAGCTCCTCCTTGAGCTTGATTGCGTCACCTGCTCGGTAACATAGGCACCTGCAAACTGGTTTTGGAAGTATCTGGTGAGCCACGAGGACTCAGCAATCCCATTACCATGGGTATCAAGACTAGCAAAGCTTAAAGGGAAAGGAAGGGGTAAAGTGGTGAGGTTGCAGCAGCGGCTAAGCAATGTATGGTGGCTAACCAACGCAAATGAGAGCGAGAAGAGAAACAAGCGGAACGGTCGTGAAGCTAGCAATGATCAAGAGGTGATCACGAACACCTACTTCGTCAAACATAACACGAAACCGTGTTCACTTCCGGACTCCGCCGAGAAGAGACCATCACGGCTACACACTCGGTTGATGCATTTTATTTGGATCTGGTGTCAAGTTGTCTACAACCGGACATTAACAAATTCCCATCTGCCACATAACCGCGGGCACGGCTCTCGAAAGTTTATACCTGCGGGGTGTCCCAACTTAGCCCATGACAAGCTCTCGCGATCATCGGCGAATAGACCTTCACCGAGACACTCCGATCAGGCTCGGTATCCGGTACATCAAGACATTTCGACAATGGTAAAACAAGACCAGCAAAGCCTCCGGCGTGCCGACATCCCGATAGTAGCGCGTATCTCGTCTCGAGCCACGACCGGATAAGCGAAGCGTCTGGTACCGACGTAACCCAAGTTGCCAAGGGATGGTCCAGACGGTGCTCTAGTTTGGACCAACGCTTAGACAAGCAACGGCCCGGGGCTATAATAAAGATGACCCTTGGGTTAATTACTCCCAAAGGAAAAGTAGGTGGTGGTGAGGCAAATGGTAAAAGGCAATGTTGGGCCTTGCTGGACAAGTTTTATTCAAAGCGAACTGTCAGGGGGGTCCCATAAATCACCCGACCGCGTAAGGGACGCAAAATCCGGGAACATAACACCGGTATGACGGAAACTAGGGCGGCAAGAGTGGAACAAAACACCAGGCATAAGGCCGAGCCTTCCACCCTTTACCAAGTATATAGATGCATTAAAAATATAAGAGATATTGTGATATCCCAACCAAAATCCTGTCCACCATGGAGAAATCTTCAACTTCACCTGCAACTAGCAACGCTATAAGAGGGGCTGAGCAAAAGCGGGAACATAGCCAAACAACGGTTTGCTAGGAATGGTGTCAAAGGTTAGAGGTTCATGGCAATATGGGATGGCTGGACAAACAGGTAATAGGTAGGGCAGCATAGCGAAAGAACGAGGCAACTAGCATAGCAATGATAGTAGTGAGATCCAGGGTAGCGGTCATCTTGCCTGAAATCCCGCAAGGAAGAAGAACGAGTCCATGAAGAAGACAAACGGTCGTAGACGAACGAATCCTCACAACTCCGGAATGAAACCGAAGCTAACGAGAGAAGCAACCCGGAAAGAAGCAAACAACATAGTAAACAACCAACACATAAGCATGGCATGATGCACAATCAAGTATGATGCATGTCCGGTTTAATGAGGCATGGCATGGCAAAGTGAAACGAACAATACTACAAATTAAGTGGAGCTCAATATGCAACGAGTTGCATATTGACGGAACACCACATCAATTATTTAGTTCTCTCTTGTTTAAGCTACCCAACAATATTAAATGTTGATTAACATGGCAAGGGGTGAAGCATAACAAAACTACCTACCTAGGCAAGTTTAAATGAGGCCGGAAACAACGAACAACAAGTCCGGAAAATCCTCATGTGCATATCTTAGATTCGGTACTGTTCTGCCCTAAACACAATTTTAATGTTGTTTAACAGGAAAATAAGGTGTACCATGTTAAACTAGGCAAAATTCTACCCCATTTACATATAAAGTTTATTTAATTCGGAGTTACGGTTAAATAGTTATGAATTAAATCATTTTAGCATGGCAATTTAGCAAATTAACACAAACAGCATTTTAAACATTTTAAACATGGATGAAAATGGCATATTATGAAACTAGATGAAATTCTAATCATTTTACATATTTAAATCATTTTAATCCGATGCACGGTTGTGGAGTTATTAAATGCATGAAGATGGAGGGCCAATCTGTAAAACTGTTAATACAATGGATAATGTTAAAATCGCAGCGCAGGAAAAAAATAGACACGGGCTGAATCTGCTTGCTGGCCCACAGAAAAAAAAAAAAATAAAGTGGCGCTGGGGTGGCCTCACCATGGGCTTGGCCGGTTGGGTGGAAGAGGCAGCCGGCAGGGGGTCTGTTGGGCTGGAGGGAGGAAGTTAGTGCAGGCCGTGGGAGATGGGCAGTGGGGAACGCGCCCACGTGGCGGTGGCGAGTCGCTCCTCGTCCTCCCGACGCTGTGAGCAGAGGCGAGGCCATGGGCGGGCACGGCGGCTGGCAACGGCGCGGAAGGGCGGCGAAGGCGGGCGGGCGCCAGATCCGGACGGATCTGGGCGGCGAGGCAGTTCAGCGCAGCGGCAAAGGCGGGTGGCGACGGGGACCAAGGCGGCGGCGACCTGCAGAGGGGAGGGAGAGAAACTCCATGAGGGAGAGGGAGAAGGAAGAAGGAAGGAAAGGGCGGCGAGGCTCCGGCTGGGGGCCTTCGCCGGCGGGGCGGCGGCGGTGGTGGCGGCGACGAGGGACGCCGCACGACGGGCATGAGGCGGCGGAGCTCGGGATCGAGGACTCCTCCCTCGATCCGAACGGAGCGGAGGCCGGGCGCCAGGCGCTCAGCAGCGGGCGGCGGTCAACAGGTCAGGCGGGCCGCCGATGGGCCAGCGGGCCCAGCGTGGCTGGGAAGGTGGAGGAGGAGGCGGCAGTGGCGGCGGGTCTTGGCTGGGCACGGGTTTCAAGGAGAAGGAGGAGAAGGCCAAAAATGGCATGAGGGGGTCTATATATAGACAAAGGCTAGGGTTTGGTGGGTTTAGGGGGTTTTTCGGACCCTCGGATCGCGATCGGGCGGATCCGGATGCGAGGAGAGGTAGAGTGGCCTAGGTGGGCTGTGTTTAGAGGGCCTTGGGCTGAGAGGAGAGAAGAGAGGCCCGGCAACAGTTTCGGAGACCGAAACGTCCGACGATTAAACCGACTATATCGCGGTTATAAATATAACGGTTGGGCAGTCAAACGGACTCCGAATGCGACGAAACTTGACAAGCGCTCTGTCTACACTATAATAAGACCGCTCGACAAGTTGCAACCCATTCCGAGAACATTTTTATGCCACCTATAAAATAATATTTCGGAGGTGCCGCGGGCGCGTGCAAGTGTGGTCGGGCTCAGAACGGACAACGAAGAGAACTAAGAGACCCGGAACGGATGCAAGTTTTGAAAACATGATGATGCAATGCGGATGATGACATGGCAAGATGCAACACGCAAGCGAATGACAAAGCAACAACAGCGAAACGAAAGACAAAAACCCAACCACGGAGAAAAATAATATCTCGCATCTCCGGAAAAGGCAAGAGTCGGAGTTACGAATATGGAAAGTTGTATCCGGAACGTTACAACACTCCACCACTACGAGAGGATCTCGTCCCGAGATCTAGGATGGCACCGGAGGGAAAAGGAAGAGGAAGATAAGCGGTAAAACTAAGTTGCTTCTTTGACGAACGAGTGAAACCACGAACCTTGAGAGGTTGAGCAATTTAAAAGAAAGAGTACAACAGCGATGAACGAGATTGCAAACAATCCATTAGAAAAATATGAACAAGGAGTATTACAAGAATTTGAAGGTTGAAAGACATGGAAATAAGAGCTTCACGAACGAAAAGAATATGACCACATCGGTATAATGAGATAGCCAAGGAACAAGAATGACAGAATTTGGACAGCACTCCGGTAGAAAAGAGGATAAGCATGAAAAGATCATGATCCTCACAAATCGAGATGATGAGTGAAAAGAGCAACATCACAATGCCTCCGGAAGAAAGAATAGAAGATAGATCATAGGAATAAAAGAATGGAGAAGGAAAAGACAACTTCAGCCACAAATGAGCTTGGAAAGCATCCTTGCAAATAAGAATTTAACGGAGTTGTTGGAAAATCAACAACGAGAAGCACAAGCTTGTGGCGGGCTTATGAAAACATCTCAAAATTATGAGGTGACAACCGGCCACTAACGGAAACAATTGCTTGCTTGGGATAAACGAAGAGATGAAAACTTGTTCCAACAAGATGGAAAAGAGATAACTTGGGTCATTAATAAGCACCACAATTAGCAACAATCCTTAGGGAAAGCTTTAGGTGAAATATAACCCAAGATAAGTCCAATGAAGAGACTGATGGATTTAAAATACCTCATCCTTGACAACAATAAGAATCATGAAACATGAAGGAAATTGTCCAGAGTGACATAACACCATCTCAAAAGATAGGATAGAAGAAATTGCACTTTGGAATGCAAGACGGAGAAAACTTGAGCTTCTCAAAACAAAACAAGTGTTGGGCACCCTGTTTAATTTTGAGTATAGCTTGGCGGATCATAACTTCAAGAGAAAACTTGAAGAACAATTGAAGAATGAAAAGAATCCTTGATGAACCACCATGTAGAGCCTCCATGAAGAACTCCGGTAAACAAAAGGAATGAAAAGAAAGAGAAGTTGAAAACACAAGGTGAAGCCTTGCAATGATTTAGATGGATCTCCGTGTTAAATAGAGCTTGGAACTCCGGAAAAAGAAAAGATGAAGCATCTCGAACCAAGAAATGTGACATGATGAATAACTCTGGAAAGAAGAAACTAGATCACTTGGATGAAACAATAATAAGAATTACGTTATGCGTATCCTTCACCAATTTATATTGATGACAAGCAACGGATTTGGCATACTACTTATTCTTGTAGAAAGGATTAAGAGAGATATGGCGTAAACTTGGGAAGGTCTTCAACGAACCACCGGTAGGATTTGGAAGCAACGAATAATTGATATGATAACGAAGGAAGTGAAATCTTGAAAGAACCACCGTAAGAATTGAAAATGAACGAAGAAAAGATAAAGGAACACCGGGAAGAATTGGAAAACGAATGAAGATATTTGAGGGGATTTAGATACATGAGAATGAAGAGAACATGAACTGATTAGAGGCTATTGAACGAATCACCGGTAAGATTTGGAGAGCGCGAGCTGAAAGCTTGAATGAATAATACTGAGATGATGGGCTTCAAAGAATGAAACTGAAAAGACTCCTAAAATGCTCCGGATGGGTGAAAAAGATTCTCACGATCGAAAACAATTATGAGAGGATGGCAACAAGCTAGCACCATGAATCTTGAAGAGAATAGAGCAAGATTAAAGAGAAACTCTTCTTCGGTCTTCAAATGATGAGAATGACAACGAGAAACACCACCAAGAATTATTGAGGCACACCGGAAGAATCAAAAGCGAAGAGGTTGAGCCAACTATGAAAAGAATTTGAAAGATCTTGGAGAAAAGCATTTGACTGATGATAACTCATTCTTACGTCAAACTTGGAGAAGAATTTAGGATAGCTCTAGGAAAATAGAAGGGTCAGGTAAGATCCTGGAAAAAGACATGTGGGTTAGGGCCCACTCAAAATAACCGTTGAAAAGATTTAAAAGAGATGTTGCACCGGTTGAATTAAATGACTTGAATGAGATAACAACCTCGAAAGAGCTTGAACGAATGCAGAGTGGAAACACGAATCTTCGAGATATCTTGAGCACTCCGGAATAACAAATAGCGAGAAGTAGAACGATAATGAGGTGCACCGGTATGAGAAGACATAGAAAAGAGGAAAAAGGTATGATCAATAAAACTTGACTTGAATCCACCGGAGAAGAGAAAGGAATGAGGAATGACGAACTAGTAGAACATCTTCTTGAGAACCACCGGGTAAGAACATTGACGGAAAAGGATGGAGAAACTTCACATGAATAAATGGATACTTGATTAAGAAAAATCTGTGTCCTTGAAGAAAAAGGGTGGGAGGGTGGGAAAACAAAGGCAATTTGGGGAAGATGGAACAAACACCGTTGAGAAGAAATGATAATTGGTCTTGCTGATGGGGAGAATGATGTGATCATCTCGAAGAGAAGCGCACCGGTTGGAAAAGAATTGACATGACAACCTCAATGATCAAGAAGGATTAGTATTCACATAGCAATATGAGAACACCGTTTAGAAAGGTATGGATTCAACATTTGACTTCGAAGCAACTCGAATAACACAAATAAAACAAAACAAAGGACTGGCTTGCAGAATAAGCCGGAACAAACATATGATAGAGATTTCGTCCGAAGTTTTCGTGGTGGGGCCTACACGGGCTCAATCGTACAGCACCATCATGTACAAGGCAGTGCACATGACATACGAAGTGTCCCCGAGTCGGCATAGCCAAGGACTCTTTAAGACACAATGAGACCACTGTAAAACCAACCGTGAATAGGCGGACCACTAGACGTCGAACCCCAATTTCATATCATACATCCGTCGGAAAGATATCCTAAGAGCTACTTGAATTCCCACCTATGAAACTCCGAAACTTTCGGTTATGCAATCTGGTGTTGGGGATACAGGGAGCAATATATCTCACCCAAACTAACAATCCCTACATCCGATTGTATCCATCCGTCAACACATAACCAAGAAACCTTCGAAATCGTCTACCTCAACCTTGAAAAGCATCCGTTATCGAGTCATGGCAATACTCCGTACTCACCTCGAAGATTGGGTTAGCGGGTTATCTCACCAACAACTGCATAAAAGAGATTTTCGATGTCGGCGTACTAAACTCGGTATTCGAACTGCAGCGATAAAATTATGGCGACAACACCTCGGAGCTCAACTCCCCGGGACACTGCCACAACCCCTAAATGTCAGGAGGCAACCAAGACAATGTTGTCATCATAAAACCATCGGAACGATTCTAAGATACCCGCGTGATCCTAAAAAAAAATTAGTGAAATTTAAGAAGAGAAGAGTCAAAACTCTACGTCATGATACCTCACCAGAAGGTCGAAGGGACTGAGGAGTAAAAAGAATTCCTAACTCTCCGATATATATAATCCTAATTGACTCAAAACATTTTTCTAGACACAACTCGGCCGCTAAAAACGATCAAGCAGTGGGGCTCCTAAGGTCGGGGAAGGCTCTGATTACCAACTTGTAACGCCCTCGATGCGGCTATATCTCCCACGTGTCGAAGCACGACTTAGAGGCATAACCGCATTGAAAGCAATGTCGCAAGTGAGGTAATCTTCACACAACCCATGTAATACATAAGGGACAGAGATACATAGTTGGCTTACAATCACCACTTCACACAATTACATGAATAAAGCATTACATCATCCAGATACAATCAAGGTCCGACTACGGAACCAAAATAAAAGAAGAACCCCAAATGCGACAAAAGGTCCCCGATCGACCCCAACTGGGCTCCACTACTGATCAACTAGAACAAAACAACACGAAGGGCAAGATCTTCATCGAGCTCCTCCTTGAGCTTGATTGCGTCACCTGCTCGGTAACATAGGCACCTGCAAACTGGTTTTGGAAGTATCTGGTGAGCCACGAGGACTCAGCAATCCCATTACCATGGGTATCAAGACTAGCAAATCTTAAAGGGAAAGGAAGGGGTAAAGTGGTGAGGTTGCAGCAGCGGCTAAGCAATGTATGGTGGCTAACCAACGCAAATGAGAGCGAGAAGAGAAACAAGCGGAACGGTCGTGAAGCTAGCAATGATCAAGAGGTGATCCTGAACACCTACTTACGTCAAACATAACACAGAAACCGTGTTCACTTCCCGGACTCCGCCGAGAAGAGACCATCACGGCTACACACTCGGTTGATGCGTTTTATTTCGGATCTGGTGTCAAGTTGTCTACAACCGGACATTAACAAATTCCCATCTGCCACATAACCGCGGGCACGGCTCTCGAAAGTTTATACCCTATAGGGGTGTCCCAACTTAGCCCATGACAAGCTCTCGCGATCATCGAAGGAATAGACCTTCACCCGAGACACTCCGATCAGGCTCGGTATCCCGGTACATCAAGACATTTCGACAATGGTAAAACAAGACCAGCAAAGCCTCCCGGCGTGCCGACATCCTGATAGTAGCCGCGCGTATCTCGTCTCAGGCCACGACCGGATAAGCGAAGCGTACAGGTACCGACGTAACCCAAGTTGCCAAGGGATGGTCCCGCACGGTGCTCTAGTTTGGACCAACGCTTAGACAAGCACTGGCCCGGGGGGGCTATAATAAAGATGACCCTTGGGTTAATTACTCCCAAGGGAAAAGTAGGTGGTGGTGAGGCAAATGGTAAAAGGCAATGTTGGGCCTTGCTGGACAAGTTTTATTCAAAGCGAACTGTCAGGGGGGTCCCATAAATCACCCGACCGCGTAAGGGACGCAAAATCCGGGAACATAACACCGGTATGACGGAAACTAGGGCGGCAAGAGTGGAACAAAACACCAGGCATAAGGCCGAGCCTTCCACCCTTTACCAAGTATATAGATGCATTAAAAATATAAGAGATATTGTGATATCCCAACCAAAATCCTGTCCACCATGAAGAAATCTTCAACTTCACCTGCAACTAGCAACGCTATAAGAGGGGCTGAGCAAAAGCGGGAACATAACCAAACAACGGTTTGCTAGGAATGGTGTCAAAGGTTAGAGGTTCATGGCAATATGGGATGGCTGGACAAACAGGTAATAGGTAGCGCAGCATAGCGAAAGAACGAGGCAACTAGCATAGCAATGATAGTAGTGAGATCCAGGGTAGCGGTCATCTTGCCTGAAATCCCGCAAGGAAGAAGAACGAGTCCATGAAGAAGACAAACGGTCGTAGACGAACAAATCCTCACAACTCCGGAATGAAACCGAAGCTAACGAGAGAAGCAACCCGGAAAGAAGCAAACAACATAGTAAACAACCAACACATAAGCATGACATGATGCACAATCAAGTATCATGCATGTCCGGTTTAATGAGGCATGGCATGGCAAAGTGCAACGAACAATACTACAAATTAAGTGGAGCTCAATATGCAACGAGTTGCATATTGACGGAACACCACATCAATTATTTATTTCTCTCTTGTTTAAGCTACCCAACAATATTAAATGTTGATTAACATGGCAAGGGGTGAAGCATAACAAAACTACCTACCTAGGCAAGTTTAAATGAGGCCGGAAACAACGAACAACAAGTCCGGAAAATCCTCATGTGCATATCTTAGATTCGGTACTGTTCTGCCCTAAACACAATTTTAATGTTGTTTAACAGGAAAATAAGGTGTACCATGTTAAACTAGGCAAAATTCTACCCCATTTACATATAAAGTTTATTTAATTCGGAGTTACGGTTAAATAGTTATGAATTAAATCATTTTAGCATGGCAATTTAGCAAATTAACACAAACAGCATTTTAAACATTTTAAACATGGATGAAAATGGCATATTATGAAACTAGATGAAATTCTAATCATTTTACATATTTAAATCATTTTAATCCGATGCACGGTTGTGGAGTTATTAAATGCATGAAGATGGAGGGCCAATCTGTAAAACTGTTAATACAATGGATAATGTTAAAATCGCAGCGCAGGAAAAAAATAGACACGGGCTGAATCTGCTTGCTGGCCCAACAGGAAAAAAATAAAGTGGCGCTGGGGGGTGGCCTCACCATGGGCTTGGCCCGGTTGGGTGGAAGAGGCAGGCCGGCAGGGGGTCTTGTTGGGCCTAGAGGGAGGAAGTTAGTGCAGGCCGTGGGAGATGGGCAGCTGGGGAACGCGCCCACGTGGCGGTGGCGAGGGCGCTCCTCGTCCTCCCCGCTGTGGCAGAGGCGAGGCCATGGCGGCGCGGCGGCGGCTGGCAACGGCGGCGGAAGGGCGGCAAAGGCGGGCGGGCGGCCAGATCCGGACGGATCTGGGCGGCGGGCGATTCAGCGGCAGCGATGCGGGCGGCGACGGGGACCAAGGCGGCGGCGACTGCAGAGGAGGGAGAGAAACTCCATGAGGGAGAGGGAGAAGGAAGAAGGAAGGAAAGGGCGGCGAGGCTCGGCTGGCGGGCGCTTCGCGGCGGGCGGCGGCGGTGGTGGCGGCGACGAGGGACGCCAGACGACGGGCATGAGGCGGCGGAGCTCGGGATCGAGGACTCCTCCCTCGATCGAACGGAGCGGAGGCGCGGGCGCCAGGCGCTCAGCAGCGGCGGCGGTCAACAGGTCAGGCGGGCCGCCGATGGGCCAGCGGGCCCGCGTGGCTGGGAAGGTGGAGGAGGAGGCGACAGGTGGCGGCGGGGTGCTGGCTGGGCACGGGTTTCAAGGAGAAGGGAGGAGAAGGCCAAAAATGGCATGAGGGGGTCTATATATAGACAAAGGCTAGGGTTTGGTGGGTTTAGGGGGTTTTTCGGACCCTCGGATCGCGATCGGGCGGATCCGGATGCGAGGAGAGGTAGAGTGGCCTAGGTGGGCTATGTTTAGAGGGCCTTGGGCTGAGAGGAGAGAAGAGAGGCCCGGCAACAGTTTCGGAGACCGAAACGTCCGACGATTGAACCGACTATATCGCGGTTATAAATATAACGGTTGGGCAGTCAAACGGACTCCGAATGCGACGAAACTTGACAAGCGCTCTGTCTACACTATAATAAGACCGCTCGACAAGTTGCAACCCATTCCGAGAACATTTTTATGCCACCTATAAAATAATATTTCGGAGGTGCCGCGGGCGCGTGCAAGTGTGGTCGGGCTCAGAACGGACAACGAAGAGAACTAAGAGACCCGGAACGGATGCAAGTTTTGAAAACATGATGATGCAATGCGGATGATGACATGGCAAGATGCAACACGCAAGCGAATGACAAAGCAACAACAGCGAAACGAAAGACAAAAACCCAACCACGGAGAAAATAATATCTCGCATCTCCGGAAAAGGCAAGAGTCGGAGATTCTGAATATGGAAAGTTGTATCCGGGCGTTACATGGAGCCGAGTACTGGTCCTTGTGATGGAGGGTTTCGTTGTTAGAGCAGCTCTGGTGAGTTGTTCGACGCCGAGGCTGAAGCAGGACAAGAGAGACAACGTTAACCTGAGTGGAATTCTAATAGCATCTCCAATACATGACGTAAAATACATAACCACAAAGTGCTAGATGTAAAATACATCAGCCGCTCATCTCTGAACTTAACTATCGAAACTGAATTTAACTGTCGAAACTAAACTTAACTGTCGAAACTGAACTTAACTGTCGAAACTGAATTTTGCTATTGAAACTGAATTTTGCTGTCAAAACTGAACGCACTAGCAAGGTGAGGCTACATGTCGGTCGACTGAATTTTTCATCTCTGGTCAGTCGGTTTTGCAGCCGTTGGATACGAAATCAAGGGCCTGCAGTTCATCTTCAACCTCCACCCCCCTGAGCCGCCAGCCACCACCGGCCAAACAGCAGCCCCCCGCCGCCTGCTGCCGGCGGTGTGCCGCCCTTAGCCCCAAAACACTCCCCACCGCCGGTCTGCCGCCGCCACGGCCATCCCTTTAGCCCCCCTGTCGAGCTTTTTCTCCGGCGATCCCCACGCCACCGCCCTGCCACCGCCCCCACCCTGAACCCTAAGATACATAGTGGGGTACCTCTCTGGTGAGCCCCCCTCCCCGCTGCGGCTGGTTCTTCCTTCACCCCGGCGAGCCCCCCCCCAACCCCCTGAAAATCGACTGACCCAAAAGTCGATTCAGTCGACTGAAGTGTAGCTAAATCGGATCAGCATCACAAGCAAGAGCAAGAGCGAGAGAAGCAGCGCGAGCAAGAGCAATAGCAAGAGCAGACCAGACAGGGGACCGAGAGCAAGAGCAGAGCAGCAGCACGAGCGAGAGCTAAAGCAGCAGCATCTCCTACTGATGTGGACGTCACTGCCGAGGGAGCGATGTCGTGGAGGAAGTGGCCGACAACGCCGCCGTGGATGGAGCCGCACCGTGTCGGCTCGGGACTAAGCGCCGACAGCACCGTGAGATCGAATCAAGAAGAAAATCGGCGATTAGTGTACAACCTCTTTGGTGGCGCCGATTAGGTCGCAGCTTCATCCGAGGAAGCAGTGATGATGATGCTCTTCCGATGGTGCAGGTGAAGGCGGCGGTGCGGGAATGGAGGTGGCATGAAAGTCGAGGGGAACATCGGGCAGCTCCTTGGAGGTGGAGGATGGGATGGCGAATCGGCGGGACGCGAGATCGACGACGGATCCTCATCCGCACGGTGGATGAGGGACGTCGAGGTATTCTGTGGACGGCGTCGTCGGGAAGAGGCTCGCTAGGTGGCGGACGGAGCAGGGTGTGGGCTTCGTTGCGGGTTTTCACGGCCTCGGTGTACGAATGGGCGGGCGGATGGGATGGCAGTGGGGAACCATGGCTTAGGGATGCGCTTGTCCGAAATGTGGGGTAAGTTATGAAAGTACCCCCACCGATTTGAGGCGGTTCTTTCGGTTCAGGGGTACCACAGGCATTTCGCGTGTCGGGATTTCACAGGACACTACTAGGAAAAGGGCTATAGATAGGATGGACACTAATGACGCACTGTACATGTGGTGTGCCATTACTAAATACTAATGGCGCACCATGTGTTGGTGCGCCATTAGTGTGCAAATACTAATGGCGCACCACATCCCACGGTGCGCCATTATTAATTTTTTTTAATTTTTTCAAAACTACTAATGACGCACCGTGGGAGTGGTGCGCCATTAGTAATTTGGCCCAAACATTCCCCCGAATGCACCCCCCGACCGCCTTTTCAGTTTCAAAAAATAAAAGAAAATGATAGAAATGTCAAAAAAATAAAAGAAAATAAGATTCCCATGTGATATGTGGTCTAGTTGTTAGCAAAATTTACAAACATCAATTTTTGACTTTTTTGCAAAATCTCTCGAGAATTTGTAAAAATGGGCATAACTTTTGCATACGAACTCGGATGAAAAAGTTTTTTTATGAAATCGCTGCAGCTGTGCAGGGCTGCAGCCTGTCGACGATTGGGAATGGAAGGAATACGTTATTTTGTGAGGCTAGATGGTTGCAGGGACATCAGATACAAGAGCTTGCACCGAGCCTCTACGGGCGAGTCAGACAAACAGTATGTGGTGCGCGCACTTGTGCAACAAGGAATATCAGACAATGACTGGGCGAGAGATATTGGGCCGGTTCTCACGCCGACCTTGCTACTGGAGTAGTTTGCCCTTTGGAATGCAGTACTTTGCCCTCTGGAATGCAGTTGCGAGGGAAGTGCTACACCATGATGATCGGGAGGACTCCTTTGCTTGGGCCTGGGAGACGGAAGGATGTTTCTTGACCAGATCAGCTTACACGACAAAGTTCTGGAGCTGGGAGGTGGCTCTAACATGGACGTTCACGTGGAAGTCCAGGGCCCCCCTATAATGTAGATTCTTCGCCTGGCTTGCTCTCCAGAATAGGTGGTGGACTTCGGCCACCTAGCTCGGAGGGGCTAGGTCATCAAGAGGCGTGCCCATTACATGCCGGGAAGAGGGCGATAAACCATCTCCTGCTAGATTGTGTGTTCACGCGCGAGGTATGGACGGTTGTCTGCCACGCTCTCGGGAAGCAAGGATGGATACCATCAAGGGGAGAGAAGCTTCAGGAGGGGAGCCAAAGCAAGGCCTGCACCGAAATATGGAAGCACCAAAATGCGATTGTATTTGACGGTGTAGTGCCATCGATAAACCATGTATTGGATAGGATAGAAGGAGAAGGCCAGACGTGGAAGCGGGCCGGGCTCATCAAATGAGATGTTGCCTCCTTCCTGGGAGCGTTATCATCATGGGCTACGGTCTATGGCGAGGAGTTGACTAGGCAACGTACACGGGTGAAGTTGGGTTCGTGTAATATGTACACACTCATGCGTATTTGAAAAAAAATGGCAAAATTAAGTTGTAAGTGGGTGCTCCCGATTCCTACCCAAAAATAAAACAAAGACATATGGTGTGAAGTTTTTTTCTTTTTCTTTTTTCAGTTAGTTCACGATCTGAGATCTGGTGTCTTGGCCGCTTCTTGAATCTGATCGTCTCGGGCGGCGGCGGCGGAAATACGGGAGTGGCGGTGGGCGTTGAGGCCCTCTCGAGGGCCGTTCTCACCGGCGTCGGTGAGCGTCTGGACCTACGGCGGTGGAGGCCCTCTCCTCAGGGCCGTTGCAGCTGGCGCCCAGCGGCGGAGATCTCGTCCTCGTCCCCCTCAACGCTGACACGCTGTGGCGGAGATCTCCTGCAGTACATCGCATTACCTCCTACGGCAGCTGCAGCTCGACGGTGAGCATTTTTACCTCCTACAGCTCGTCCTTCTTCCTCTGCTTTTCCTTCCTTTTAACCCCAGGTTCTGTAGGTGGTGAACGGCGGCGGCGACGGATTCTTCAGGCCAGCTGGAACTATGAGCCGCCGCTTTGTCCCCCTCGACAGACGCATCTTGGAGCGGAACATCAAGGCTCGGTACCACGCCGGAGACATTGGCACCCAGGACGCACTCAACATGTTCGACGAATTGATCCAGGTTGCTGGGCCTTCCTCCGTCCGCGCCATTAACTGCCTCCTCACTGTTGTTGGCCGTGATTGCCCCGCGCTCGGCGTCTCCCTCTTCAACCGCGTCGCAAGAACCAAGGTGCCTCCCCACAATGTCACCTATGGCATTCTAGTCGACTGCTGCTGCCGTGCTGGCCGCTTGGACCTTGGACACGCTGCCATGGGACACGTCATTAAGTTGGGATTTGCAGCGAAGCTATCGTCAATTTCAGCCACCTACTCAAGGCCGTGCATGCGGAGAAGAAGACCAGCTATGCAATGGACATTGTACTCCGAATAATGCCTGAATTTAACTGCATCCCCAACATTTTCTCATACAGCATTCTTTTGAAGGGTCTTTGCAACGAGAAGAGGAGCCAAGAGGCTCTCGAGCTGATTCACATGATGATTGAACATGGAGGTAGCTGCCAACCTAATGTGGTGTCCTATAGCACCGTACTTGATGGCTTGTTGAAAGAGGGTGAGGTGGGCAAGGCCTACAGCCTATTTTGTGTCATGCTACTGAAGGAATTTAGCGAATGTTGTGACCTGCAATTCAATCATCTCGGCATGTGCAAAGTTCATGCGATGGACAAGGCTGAGGATGTTCTTCAACAGATGGTGATAGAGGAATTCTGCCAAATGTTACCACATATACCATCGATACATGGATATTATTCACTAGGACGGTCGAAGAGGTGGACCGGATTTTCAAGGAAATGTCTAGAAATGGTGTTCAACCAAATATAGTAACTTACACCATACAGATGGATTATCTTTGCAAGAGCGGAAGATGTGCGAAGCTAGGAAGATTTTTGATTCTATGATCAGTTTGGGCCAAAACCGACCGTTACTACCTACAACATTATGCTTCATGGGTATGCTATGGAAAAATCTTTTCATGATATGAATTGTCTCATTGAGTTGATGGATGATAATGGTATTTCACTAGATCATTATGGCTACAACATACTCATATCTGCTTATGCTAAAGAAAAATGGTTGATGAAGTAATGCATATATTTACAAAAATGCGGCAGCAAAGTTGAACCCCGATGTTGCGAACTATGGAGTGGTAATAAACTTGCTTTCTAGTATTGGCCAAATGGATGATGCTATGTCCCAATACAATCAAATGATAACTGAAGGATTACTCCCTGGTATCATACTTTTCAGCCAACTTATTAGTGGTTTCTGTACTTGTGGCAAATGGGAGAAGGTTCATGTACTATTTTCTGAAATGTTGGATCATGGCATCTATCCCGACACTGTGTTCTTCAACACAATTTTGGATCATCTTTGCAAAAATGGAAGGGTTATGGAAGCCCAAGATCTCTCTGACTTGATGATACACATGGGTGTAAAGCCGAACATGCATACTTATAACACACTGTTAGGTGGATACTTGTTCATTGGTAAGATGGATGAAGTGAGCAAGTTACTTGACAATATGGTCTCAATTGGCTTGAAACCAAATGTTATCACATATAGCATACTGATTGATGGTTACTCTAAGAATGGAAGGATAGATGATGCATTTGTTGTTTCAAGGGAAATGTTGGCTGGGAAGGTTAAGCCTTGTGTTATCACTTTTAATATTATGATTGGTGCATTGCTTAAATGTGGCAGGAAGGCAGAAGCCAAAGATTTGTTTGACGGTATCTGCGCCAACGGATTAGTGCCCGACGTTATTACATATAGTTTAATGATACAAAAACTTATTGAAGAAGGTTCTCTACAAGAGTCTGATGATCTATTCCTTTCTATGGAGAAGAATGGATGTGCTGCCGACTCCCGTATGCTAAATGCTATAGTTAGAAGCTTACTTCACAAAGGGGAGGTGCCCAGGGCTGGGACTTATCTGTCTAAAATTGATGAGAGGAGGTTCACCCTTGAAGCTTCCACTGCTTGCTTGTTGACTGCACTTGCGTCAGGGGGGGAAGGCCAGGAATATAAGGAGTTACTCCCTGAAAAGTACCACTCTTTTCTGGAACAGGGCACTGGTTGAAACCATTTCTAGAGATTTTGCCTACATATTCTGGACTGCTAATCGAGGGCTGAACTTCTCTTTTTGGTTACCTCTTTCAACCTTTTCTGTGAGGTCACTTCTCTAATTGGTAATTCTGAGAAAAACTTTGACTAGTAGAAAAGTCTGGCTGGCTTCGTAGATGAATGACTATCTGTGTTTCATTTATATGCCTGACTACTATTTCTTCAATAAGTTATTCTTGATGCCTTTTGTTTTACTTTTTCTGCTGTACTGAGAGACATATACTAGAATTTCATGGTACTGAAATTCAAGGTTGTTGATGCAGTGGAAGTTTGGTCCATGTTTGGTGCATGAATGTTGAAATATTGTGTTTTCTTATATACTGCTGAATTTTGTATGGCCTAAACTGAGTCCTTGCAGGGCCAAGGAGCTACCTAATGTCTTAATCCAACATGTACAGAAACCGAGTATATTTGGTCAGCAAGGAGGGAAGCACACTCTGACAGTTTAATTAGCTCGTCCCATGTATGATTTTTGGGTCCGGTTCCCCTTATTAACTTCATGTTCCGGAGCTACTTTTACCATCTTTGTTATGGTTATAACCTGCCCTCTTACTAGTGACTAGCCTTTTGTGCCTGTTGAAAAAAACATGTCACATCAACATATTCTGATACGATCCCTTCTGTATGTGGAATAAAATTGAACAGATTTCATCTCTTAATCAGCAACAATCAGGGACTTACCATAGACCACATCCAGCACTTTGCCCCTATCGGGCAAAATATAACCCATGCTCATCTCTCTCCTGGAGTCCCAAGGTACAATAATCAAGTGGAAATTCATGACAGACGGCTACTACATTGCAGCATCAGCATATGGGGATGGCCAAATTTTGGTCTTAATTTATCCATTTGCAAGCAAGTCCTTTTGTATGGAACGCGGTGAAGCTTTGAAATGGGCTGCATGAGCTGCACCTGTATATGTTGGTCATATCCACAAGTGAAGTTCTGCTAGACAGGCGGTCGCCACATTGGCCATGCTTGTCTCATGGAAGATTTGTAGGTGTGCGAGGTATTTCAAATCTTGACAAAATTTGGGCAAAATGTGTGATGAGCTCGAGGAAGAATAGAGAGGAGAGGGGAAAGGGGAAGAACAGAGCAAGCTCGATCGCGGGTGGACGAAGGGTTTATATAGGAATACCTTTAGTCCCGGTTCATGGCACAAACCGGGACTAAACGTGAGCCTCTAGTCCCGGTTTATGCCATGAACCGGGACTAAAGGTGTTGGTGGGGCCGCAACCTGCCACCACCTCTTTAGTACCGGTTCGTGGCACGAACTGGTACTAGAGGTTCGCCACGAACCGGTACTAATGACCATCGCCCGCCTAGCCGTTGGAACCAACACTAATGGTCACATTAGTGCCGGTTTAACCACAAACCGGGACTAATATGCTTCACATTAGACCATTTTTCTACTAGGGTCATGTTGTTTACGAATCAGCTTAACAACTTTGTTGCAATATTCAATACTTTATCCCAGTTTGTTTAACTGTGGTGCAACTCACAGGCCACCATTATTGAGACCAAACTGGGTTGTTACTGTGTTTTTTTTACAGTATACATAAATAAACATTTCTGGTGTATTAGGTAGTTGCCCTTAAGTTCATACTTTTGTCCTCTTAGGTATGTTCTCTTTTCCATGGTTTAATCATCCACTAAGGAAGTCTACAATTTGGTAGCTTGCTCATAGGTTCATCCTTGGTTAAATCTGAATCTCTGTTACGAATTAGCAAATTTCTTGTGGAGTTTGCTGTCCTAGCAGTTCAGCACCACATTATATTGAAAGAGAGTAACAAATACGTTCTTTTGTTGCAATATTAGCTAGTGTGCCAATGTTGATAACAATGAAAAATGAGAAGTATGGGGAGCAAAGCACCATTCGCTTCCTCATGTGAGTTTTACTATATACCACCTGCATTTTTATTTTGTTTTTGAGAAGATGAATTTTGATTTGTCAACAATATGAACGATCTGGAGGACAAAATGTTCATGAGTTTGCACTACGTTATCAAATTTAAAATAAATGCTCGAAAAATTTAAAATTTCATAAATTTGAGAAAAGGAAAGAGAGAAAAAAGAAAAAGAGAAAACCTGGTTTTTGATGGTTCAAGAACCTTCCAGAAACCGGTGAAGAAAAATTTGTATAATGGGCCGGCCCATAGCGTCGCAGTTCCCGCACTAGGGTTGACGATTGCACGCTATCTCCCGTGGTAGGTGAGGAATAAGATTGCCGCGCTATGGGAGTTTTCTATCTTTCCATACATTGTGTTATGTTCAACACCATTATATTAACGAATAAGATTTGTCCACAAACAAACTGAGTTTTACAAAGATGTCGGAGGACACATGATCAACACAAGTTAGTCACAAGAAGGATCCAGGACCAACCACCAATTGATGGGAGAAGTTGCTAACAGTCAGACATTCAGAGGGACACCCAAACTTTGAGAAACCACACGTCAAACTGTAGATACTAATGCATAGTAAGTACAGAAAACGTAGGTTTAACAAACATGGTGTATATTTCTTCAGCAACGAACATTTTGACTCCACTTAATTGAGACGTGAGAACTAAGAGTGCCCCTAAGAATTATCATATAACGAGAGCAGATATTCAAGATTCAACCATCCCTGTCTGTGGCTTTAAGCTGTCTCCAACAGACAGTCACCAATCTTGTCAATGTAGGACAACACCGTTGGGATTACTAGCACAACATGATTACGATTTTCATGAGGACTGTAGGTCGATGTTAGCGCCGTATCCTAGGTCCACCAAAATATCGGAGGTGGCATTCTCCACCTCCGGGCTGTCTTTAGCAATGGCGAGGTGCTCTTTTTCCAGGTTGTCCACAGCGGCCCAACTGTTCTAAACATACATTTTGAGTCGGTGTTCATCTTGTCCCTGATGTGTCCTACTCCCAAATGTTGTTTAAAAATATCTACAATTCTTTTCTAGTCTCCCCAAGCCACTACCACTATGTATATATAGAAATCCTATCTGCAATATTTTCATACTAGCAACGAAGTATGTGTTGATTATTATAGAACCCACTAGCTTGCTTTTGTTTATAGCCACGCACATGGGTGCTGCTCAATGAGACCATACAAATGCCAGGCCATGAATTTCTTATGCTAATCAATTATGGATATTATTATTAGCCAAATAACACAGAACAATTGTCAGTTAGGGTACGTTGTTGAGTATAGGCATCCGTGTAGGTGGGCCTAATTACCTATCTAAAACTTCATTGTGACCCCCCCTCCCAAATCCTTGATCTTTATTACATGGTACAATCATAGTACTATTCTTAGATGAGTCCCAAAAGAATAAAAAGGACTGAGGTGTGCTGATGCAATTCTCAAATCTTTAGGCAGCTGGGCGCCATTGTTTGACTGCGTTGGCGCAAAACATGTACATGGATTGTGGCCCATTTAGGCAGCTCGGTAATGGGGTTGCGCAATCTCCGTTTGCTGTCTAGACAACGCGTCTATAGGAGCTCACCATCTTTCCATCCAGTGGCATGCTGAACACTCCTTAATTGGTTCCACTACAATAAGATTTGTCCATGACTAAACGGAATTTTACAAATCTGTGGAAAGAACCACATCATTAGCACCAGTTAATCAGAAGATGGATTCATGCCTTTAACCACCATGGAGATATTGCTCTTATTCTACCAATCAATGGGAGAAGTTGCTAACAGACAAACATTCAACCTGACCACCAAACTTCGAAATGCCACACATCATACAGTATATAGACTAATAGGAGTATATCGTAAGTACATAAAAAACAGGTTTAACAAATATGGTGTATAATTCTTCAGCAAAGAACATTGTGAGTCTGTGACTCCACCTAAGAATTATGATATGACCATCCCTGCCGCAGGTTGATCAAAAGAAGAGGCCAGTGCATGGCTTGAAGCAGCGTGTAGCAATCAAAAGTCTAACATGGCCTCAGAGTCACCAATCTTGTTAGTGTTGCACAATGCCGCTGGGATTGCTAACACGGTATGATAAGGAGTTTCGTGAGCATCCTGTAGGTCGAGGTTTTTGGCATCTTCCAGGTCCAGCAGAATATCAAAGGTGGCATTCTCCGCCTCCGAGCTGTTGTTAGCAGACAGAAGGTGCTCCAACTCCTTGTTGTCCACATCAGCGGAAGTGTTCTAAACATAAATTTGAAAAATGAGTGTTCATCTTGTCACTTATCCCTCATACTTTCAAATGTACATTCAACATCTCCCATTCCTTTCTAGTATCTCCGTGTCACTAGCTCCTCCATATTTCCTATCTGCAATTTTTTCGTACTAACAAGAAAGTATGTGTCGATTATTAAAGAACATTCTTTTTATTAGTTTGAACATTGGATGGAATATATATATCCATACAAGCGGTGCTGGACTCCCTCTCTAAAACTGTCATGCAGAGCCATTTAGAGACATATTTGTGATAATGTTCCCTGCCACCCACCATCCGCTACATTTTTTTGTTAATGTCATTTGCTCGGTCCTTATTTCTTCTCAACATCTGCTCTACTCATGCACCTCATATATATCCATCTTGTCTGCTATGTCCCATGGACATAGCTCATTTGAATCTTCGCATAAGCAAAACAGAGATCCGCATAGCATGATTGTATAACGAATCTCCCTTCATGCTTGTCTTTCCACACTTTTCATTTGCCCGTGTCGACATAAAATAAACTTAAGTCAAATACTGTAACGACAATTAGGCTTAGGTAACAGAGGCAATAGGAAAATCAATACTTGATGTCAAAGATGGGCAGTAAGCAAGATGAAGCAAGCAAGAGAGAGAAACAAACGCTTGGTGCAACGGTGCATGTAACCCTGCATGAATATGCTGTTGGGTTGGGCTATGTAATGTTCATCTTTATTGGTACATATACAATTGATGTTTCATAAGATAGAATTTTTTTAAAACATTTCTCAAAAATTGAACTTAGGGTATATGTTGAATGAATTAAAATTAGTAGGATGTAAGGACCACACTTTCTCCACATCCCATGCCAATTTGACCTTCATTCATTTTTAGGTCAAATGTTCATGCAAATCAATTATGGATATTAAACTTACCTCTTATTTTCACGTAAAAGAGCAAGTGCTATAGTCTATAACTAATGAAAATATTTATCCCTTTAATTGCCTTACATGAGCAAGGCATCTTAGTTCCCTTCAACAAAGCCAGATCGGTGTTCCTCTTCTTCGCAGCGACGTTGTTCAGGAGCAAGTCGAGTTTGACGGCGCTATTTGTCATCAACGCCGACCACCGTGCCTCTGTTTTCTCTTCTCGCAGGGTGGCCCTGGTCTTGCCGTCGGCGAGGCAATGCTCGATAGACTCTTGCACACGTGCGACTGCCGACTCAACGTGTTTCACCTTCTTGGCCCCTTTGTTGTCGTCCGGGCTACCGTCGGCCGCGCCCGGGGTCGACGCGTCTGGCTTGTACGTCTTCTTGGCCTTGGCGAGGATGCGCCGGACATCGGCCCAATTCTCACACTTGTTGATCCGCTTGAAGACATGGAGGTACTTGAACTCTTGGTCGTTGTTATCATCATGGAACATGGTGAACATGCGCAGCAGCTGCGCCAAGGAACGAACATCAGTCGGCGGGGGCGTGCACATGGGCGCGTACAAGGCGAAATGAAATAGGGAGAGGACGGCGTGCTGTACCTGATCCTCGACGCTGGTGCCGCTCTCTGGGCGAGCCGCGATTTCCTCGACGATCCCATGCCATTTGTTGCACACCGTTTGGATGAGACCCCAATGGTTCGCCATCGCCTTCGACCCACGCTGCATGTAGACGCCTTTGAAGAAGGGGTCAACGAGCTTGTGCTCGTCGAACTCGGCCTTGATGCGGTCCCAATACGTGCCGATATTATTGTTCGCGTCGGTGATCGGGTCGAGGCAGACGACTTTCCACGCTTCGGCAAGGCACTCGTCCTCCTTGGACACCCACTTGATGCGCAGCTCGCCGGTCCTGGCCGCTCGGTTCTTCTTCTTCTTGCCTTTCCTCGTCGGAGACGACAGAGAATGACAGGGAGGCCGAGGGGGGGAAGCGGGAGGAAACGGCGGGAAAATGGCCTCCTCTCACCGACAGAGCGGCCCCATGCCCCTTTTCGCTTCTGCCGGCGCCCCCAGGCGACACCCGGGCGCTTGGGTTTGGCTCGGGGTCGTCGGCTGTTAATTTGGCCCAAACCGGCGCTAAATGAGACCCTGGGGCGCGACTGGGCCGATTTTCGGCCGCCGGCACTAAAAAATCGCCTTGGGAGGGCCTGTTGGGGACACGGCTGGAGATGCTCTTACAAACATGTTCGATAGGTTTTGCAAATCATTTAGGTTTCAACATATTTCATGCTTCAAATGATTTCACTTTTTAGGTTTCTTTTTGCTTTCTAGAAATTTAGTGGTTCGGAATTTTTTATGGTTTAGAGCATTAAGATGTTTCAATTTCTTGCAGGTGGTGATTCCAATCGAGGTATTTCGGATCCAGGAACCCAAATCAACAATTGAACCTACATTTTGACTGTATTTTCTGGCCGAAAACACGAGGGACAGGGGAAAATGAATCATACTGTAGCATGAATATGTTTAAATATGTACATTGATTATCATAATCATGAACATACACATTAATTAATTTTGGCTCCTGGAAATATAAACAGTATTATTAAGGTAGAACAGCATGCATATTGATGTGGGCAGCAATCTCCAAATTTGAGGTATGAATAACAAACAATCAGACGAAGAGAAAAACAAACTTATAGATCTAGATATAAATAAAAACCTTGAAAGATTTGATTTAGCGTTCAAACTCATAGTGAGCGTATAATGCCTAGCCCAAGTCAGTCATGCATGGTTAGGAAGGACATGAGTATAATGTCGAGAAAAGATGTCGCCACTGCCATCGGAGGAGGACCACAACACCTCTTCGGCAGTCTCACCGTTACAAACTCTCTCTGGTCTCACAAACTTGTTTTCGTTCCATTTTTTTAGATTAATTCATTTTGAACTTTTACTTTGAGAAAATATCACGTATTAGTTAGGGTGTCTTGTTGGGTATAGGCATATAGGTAGGTGGGCTTAATTACCTATGTAAGCTTGATTATGTTTCATTTCCTAGAATCCTTGATTTGTATTGCATGACTAAAATGGAATAACCAGATCTGAGGAAAACGAGTGTCGAATCGGGTCGCCCCCCGCTGGGGCGACTCGGGCTCCCCAACCCTAAGCGCCACCGGGGCCTAGCCCATCCTCCTCCCCTCCTCCCCGCCGCCGGAGGACGCCGCCGGCTTGCGCCCGGAGGCCGACGTCGGTGGCGGGGGCTCTTCCTCCCTCCCGCGTCACAGGGATGGCGGGACCCCAACATGTGTGGAGGTGCGGCCGATCAAGAAGCAACGACGACGATACATGCATGTCGGTTTCCTTTCTGTCACTGGGATCAAGCACCGTAAGATCGAACCCACTACCGGGCACCTCTTCCCGTTGCAAGGTAAATAGATCAAGTTTGCCAAACAAAACCCAAATATCAGAGAAGAAATACGATGCTATAAGAGATCGTGCATATAAGAGATCAAAACTCAAATAACTTTCATGGATACAAAAAGATATAACTGATCATAAACTCAAAGTTCATTGGATCCCAACAAACACACCGCAAAAAGAGTTACATCATATGGATCTCCAAGAGACCATTGTATTGAGAATTCAGCGAGAGAGAGAAAGCCATCTAGCTACTAACTGGATCATCGGAGAGGCACCAATGGAAGTGGTGAACCCCTCCGTGATGGTGTCTAGGTTGGATGTTGTGGTTCTGCACTCTGGGGCGGCTAGATGAATATTTCGTCGACTCCCCTAGGGTTTCTGGAATATTGGGGTATTTATAGAGCAAAGAGGTGGTCCGAGGGGCACCTGAGGTGGGCACAACCCACCAGAGCGTGTCCTAGTGGCTTGTCCCCTCCTCGGGACTCCCCCAGGTGCAACCAGGGCCCAACTTCTTCCTTTTGGTCCATAAAAAATCATCGTAAAGTTTCGTGGCATTTGGACTCCGTCTGATATTGATTTCCTGCGATGCAAAAAACATGCAAAAAATAGCAATTGGTAGCTGGCACTATGTCAATAGGTTAGTACCAAAAAATAATATAAAATGACTATAAAATGATTATAAAACATCCAAGATTGAAAATAAAAAAGCATGGAATAATCAAAAATTATAGATATGTTGGAGACATATCACTTACATTGGATATCGATGGTTGGTTGGAAGAAATCGACGATGCCCAGGTACACATTCTTCCTTCATTTGTCCAGGTATATACTTTCGATGTCATCTAAACAATTCATGCATGCGTGGTATCCCTGGTTTGTCTGTCCAGAAAGTTTAATGAGAGCAGGCCAATCATTGATGGTTACAAACAGCAAAACATGTAGGTCAAATTCCTGCCGTTTGTGCTCATCCCACACATGTACGCTGTTTGCATTCCACAGCTGTAAAAGTTTTTCAACTAATGGCCTTAGGTACACATCAATGTCATTGCTGGGTTGCTTAGGGCCTTGGATGACTAATGGCATCATAATGAATTCTGCTTCATGCACAACCAAGGAGGAAGGTTACAGATACATAGAGTCACTGGCCAGGTGTTGTCATTGTTGGTTTGCTCCCCAAAAGGATTAATGCCATCCGCGCTTAAACCAATCCATACGTTCCTTGCATCACCTCCAAAGTCCTCCCAGTACTTCCTCTCGATTTTTCTCCACTGCGACCCGTCTGTGAGTGCTCTCAACTTCCCGTCTTTCTTCGGGTCCTTGATACGTCTCCAACGTATCTATATTTCCAAACACTTTTGCCCTTGTTTTGCTCTAACTTGCGTGATTTGAATGAAATAACCCGGACTGACGCTGTTTTCATCAGAACTGCCATGATGTTGTTTTATGGGTAGAAAACAAAAGTTCTCGGAATGTCCTGAAAATCCACGGAGACAAGTTTTGGAAAATATAAAAAATACTGGCGAAAGAATCAAGACCAGGGGGGCACACCCTGTCCACGAGGGTGGGGGGCGCACCAACCCCCCTGGGCGCGCCCCCCTGTCTCGTGGGCCCCCTGAGGCTCCACCAACTTCAACTCCAACTCCATATATTCCGTTTCGCAGAGAAAAAAATCACAGAGAAAGTTTCATCGCATTTTACGATACGGAGCCGCCGCCAAGCCCTTATCTCTCTCGGGAGGGCTGATCTGGAGTCCGTTTGGGGCTCCGGAGAGGGGGATTCATCGCCGTCGTCATCATCAACCATCCTCCATCACCAATTTCATGATGCTCACCGCCATGCGTGAGTAATTCCATCGTAGGCTTGCTGGACGGTGATGGCTTGGATGAGATTTACCATGTAATCAAGTTAGTTTTGTTAGGGTTTGATCCCTAGTATCCACTATGTTTTGAGATTGATGTTGCTATGACTTTGCTATGCTTAATGCTTGTCACTAGGGCCCGAGTGCAATGATTTTAGATCTGAACCTATTATGTTTTCATGAATATATGTGTGTTCTTGATCCTATCTTTCAAGTCTGTAATCACCTATTATGTGTTATGATCCGACAACCCCGAAGTGACAATAATCGGGATACTTCTCGGTGATGACCATAGTTTGAGGAGTTCATGTATTCACTATGTGCCAATGCTTTGTTCCGGTTCTCTATTAAAAGGAGGCCTTAATATCCCTTAGTTTCCACTAGGATCCTGCTGCCACGGGAGGGTAGGACAAAAGATGTCATGCAAGTTCTTTTTCATAAGCACGTACGACTATATTCGGAATACATGCCTACATTACATTGATGAACTGGAGCTAGTTCTGTGTCACCCTATGTTATAGCTATTACATGAGGAATTGCATCCGACATAATTATCCATCATTGATCCAATGCCTACAAGCTTTTCACATCTTGTGTTTCGCTTATTTACTTTTTCGTTGCTACTCTTACAACTACTACAAAACTGCTATCTTTATTTTTGCCACTGTTACCTTTATTATCATACTACTTTGCTACTAAATACTTTGCTGCAGATTCTAAGTTATCCAGGTGTGGTTGAATTGACAACTCAACTGCTAATACTTAAGAATATTCTTTGGCTCCCCTTGTGTCGAATCAATAAATTTGGGTTGAATACTCTACCCTCGAACGCTGCTGTGATCCCCTACACTTGTGGGTTATCAAGACTAATTGCTGGCACCGTTGCCGGGGAGCATAGCTCTATTCTTTGAGTCACTTGGGATTTATATATATCGCTCACTATGAGGGACTTGAAAGACGAAAGAACTAAGATTTTGCCCTCAACTACGAGGGGAGGTAAGGAACTGCCATCTAGCTCTGCACTAGATTCTCCTTCTGTTATTAGTAAGCTTGCGATAGGTAAACCTGCTACTGCTATGAATTTTGATATGTCACATGTTATTGATGATGCCACTTCTACTATGCATGATACTTATGATGAAACTACTTCTGTGTGTGATACTACTTTGCCATTAGGTGAATTTCTTGATGAACAACTTGCTAGGGTTAGAGAGAATGAAATTATTGAAGATGCTATTATTGATGATAGTGATGATGAAAGTTCTCCCCCTGATTATGAATTACCTGCTGTTCCTGAGGGTTATGTTATGGAAGAGGAAGCTGCTAGAGCTATCTTTGCTTGCAAAGATAGATATGATCTTAAAAAGTTATTAGCTAAATGGAAGCAACAGTTTCTTAAAGCTAGAAAGAAACATGGCCCTGCTTTTGCTACTTCAACTATCTGTGTTACTGATAAGGATTATGAATTCTCAGTTGATCCTGAAATAATTACTTTAGTTGAATCTGATCCTTTTTATGGCCTTGAATCTGAAACTGTTGTGGCACATCTTACCAAGTTAAATGATATAGCCACCTTGTTTACTAATGATGAGAAGTCTCGCTATTATTATATCCTTAAGATATTTCCGTTCTCATTAAAGGGTGATGCTAAGACTTGGTTTAATTCTCTTCATCCTGGTTGTGTGCGTAGTCCCCAGGATATGATTTATTACTTCTCTGCTAAATATTTCCCTGCTCATAAGAAACAAGCTGCCTTGCGCGAAATATATAATTTTGTGCAAATCAAAGAAGAGAGTCTCCCACAAGCTTGGGGGAGGCTTCTCTGATTACTTAATGCTTTGCCTGATCATCCTCTTAAGAAAAATGAAATACTAGATATCTTTTATAATGGACTAACCGATGCTTCCAAGGATGATGTCTACTACACAACCTTCTTCTTGTAGACGTTGTTGGGCTTGCAAGTGCATAGGTTTGTAGGACAGTAGCAAATTTCCCTCAAGTGGATGACCTAAGGTTTATCAATCCGTGGGAGGCGTAGGATGACGATGGTATCTCTCAAACAACCCTGCAACCAAAAAACAAAGAGTCTCTTGTGTCCCCAGCACACCCGATACAATGGTAAATTGTATAGCTGCACTAGTTCGGCGAAGAGATGGTGATACAAGTGCAAAATAGATAGTAGATATAGGTTTTTGTAATCTGAAATAATAAAAACAGCAAGGTAACTAATGATAAAAGTAAGCGTAAACGGTATTGCAATGATAGGAAACAAGGCCTAGGGTTCATACTTTCACTAGTGCAAGTTCTCTCAACAATAATAACATAGATAGATAATATAACAAGCCCTCAAAATGCAACAAAGAGTCACTCCGAAGTCACTAATAGCGGAGAACAAACGTAGAGATTATGGTAGGGTACGAAACCACCTCAAAGTTATTCTTTCGGATCAATCTATAACAGAGTTCGTACTAGAATAACACCTTAAGACACAATCTATAACTCCATTGTCACCTCAAGTATCCGTGGGCATGATTATACGATATGCATCACACAATCTCAGATTCATCCAACCAACACAAAGTACTTCAAAGAGTGCCCCGAAGTTTCTATCGGAGAGTCAAGAAGGTGTGCCAACCCCTATGCATAGGTTCCCAATGTCAATAAACCCGCAAGTTGATCACCAAAACATACATCAAGTGGCACATGATATCCCATGGTCACCACAGATAAGAACGGCAAGACATACATCAAGTGTTCTCATAAAAGACTCAGTTCGATAAGATGACTTCAAAGGGGAAACTCAATTCATCACAAGAGAGTAGAGGAGGAGAAACATCATAAGATCCAACTACAATAGCAAAGCTCAGGATACATCAAGATCGTGCCATAGATGGAACACGAGAGAGAACACAAGAGAGATAGAGATCAAACACATAGCTACTGGTACATACCCTTAGCCCCGAGGGTGAACTACTCCCTCCTCGTCATGGATAGCGCCGGGATGATGAAGATGGCCACCGGTGATGGGATCCCCCTCCGGCAGGGTGCCGGAGCAGGGTCCCGAGAGGTTTTTTGGTGGCTATAGAGGCTTGCGGCAGCGGAACTCCCGATCTGTCTTCTGTTCTGGAAGTTTTAGGGTACGCAGGTATATATGGGTGAAAGAAGTACGTTGGTGGACCGAAGGGGGTGCCACGAGGCAGGGGGGCGCGCCCCCCACCCTCATGGGCTCCTCCCTTCTTCCCTGACGTGCACTCCAAGTCCATCGGGTGGCTTTCCTTCCAAAATTAACTTCTCCAGTTGATTTTGTTCCGTTTTGACTCCGTCTGATATTCCTTGTCCTCGAAACACTGAAATAGGCATAAAACAGCAAATCTGGGCTGGGCCTCCGGTTAATAGGTTAGTCCCAAAAATAATATAAAAGTGGATAATAAAGCCCAATATTGCCTAAAACAGTAGATAAAGTAGCATGGAGCAATCAAAAATTATAGATACGTTGGAGACGTATCAAGCATCCCAAGCTTAATTCCTACTCGTCCTCGAGTAGGTAAATGATAAAAAGTGAATTTTTTATGCGGAGTGATACTTTGGCATAATTTCAATGTAAATCTTCTTAATTGTGGTATGAATATTCAGATCCGAAAGATTCAAGACAAAAGTTCATATTGACATAAAAATAATAATACTTCAAGCATACTAACAAAGCAATCATGTCTTCTCAAAATAACATGGCCAAAGAAAGTTATCCCTACAAAATCATATAGTCTGGCTGTGCTCCATCTTCCCCACACAAAATATTTAAATCATGCACAACCCCGATGACAAGCCAAGCAATTGTTTCATACTTATGACATTCTCAAAACTTTGTCAATCTTCACGCAATACATGAGCGTGAGCCATGGATATAGCACTATATGTGGAATAGAATGGTGGTTGTGGAGAAGACAAAAAGAGGGAAGATAGTCTCACATCAACTAGGCGTATCAACGGGCTATGGAGATGCCCATCAATAGATATCAATGTGAGTGAGTAGGGATTGCCATGCAACGGATGCACTAGAGCTATAAGCATATGAAAGCTCAACAAAAGAAACTAAGTGGGTGTGCATCCAACTCGCTTGCTCACGAAGACCTAGGGCATTTTGAGGAAGCCCATCATTGGAATATACAAGCCAAGTTCTATAATGAAAAATGCCCACTAGTATATGAAAGTGATATCATAGGAGACTCTCTATCATGAAGATCATGGTGCTATTCTGAAGCACAAGTGTGGTAAAAGGATAGTAGCATTGCCCCTTCTCTCTTTCTCTCATTTTTTATTTTTTATTTTATTTTATTTTATTTTTTATTTGGGCCTTTTTTCTTTTTTTTATGGCCTCTTTTTTTTCTCTTTTTTTATTTTTCGTCCGGAGTCTCATCCCGACTTGTGGGGGAATCATAGTCTCCATCATTCTTTCCTCACTGGGACAATGCTCTAATAATGATGATCATCACACTTTTATTTTCTTACAACTCAACAATTACAACCCGATACTTAGAACAAAATATGACTCTATATGAATGCCTCCGGCGGTGTACCGGGATATGCAATGAATCAAGAGTGACATGTATGAAAGAATTATGAACGGTGGCTTTGCCACAAATACGATGTCAACTACATGATCATGCTAGCAATATGACAAAGATGGAACGTGTCATAATAAACGGAACGGTGGAAAGTTGCATGACAATATATCTTGGAATGGCTATGGAAATACCATGACAGGTAGGTATGGTGGCTGTTTTGAGGAAGATATATGGTGGGTGTATGGTACCGGCGAAAAGTGCGCGGTATTAGAGAGGCTAGCAATGGTGGAAGGATGGGGAAAAGTGTGTATAATCCATGGACTCAACATTAGTCATAAAGAACTCATATACTTATTGCAAAAATCTAGAAGTTATCAAAGCAAAGTATTACGCGCATGCTCCTAGGGCGATAGATTGGTAGGAAAAAACCATCGCTCGTCCCCGGCCGCCACTCATAAGGAAGACAATCAATAAATAAATCATGCTCCGAGTTCATCACATAACGGTTCACCATACGTGCATGCTACGGGAATCACAAACTTCAACACAAGTATTCTTTAAATTAACAACTACTCAACTAGCATGACTCTAATATCACCATCTTCATATCTCAAAACAATTATCAAGCATCAAACTTATCTTAGTATTCAACGCACTCAAAAAAAGTTTCACATATCTTGAATACCAAGTATATTAATATTAAGCAAATTACTATGCTATCAACGACTCTCAAAATAATCTAAGTGAAGCATGAGAGATCAATAGTTTCTTTAAAACAAATCTACCACCATGCTCCAAAAGATCTAAGTGAAGCACTAGAGCAAAAGTTATCACGCTCAAAAGATATAAGTGAAGCACTATGAGCAATAACAAAAACTACTCCGAAAGATATAAGTGAAGATCAATGAGTAGTCGGATAATTATGCAACTATGTGAAGACTCTCCCATTTAATAATTTCAGATCTTGATACTTTATTCAAACAGCAAGCAAAGCTAAAGAAAACTACATTGCAAGGATAGCACAACTCATGTGAAGAAGCAAAAACTTAGGCTCAACCGATACTAACCGATAGTTGTTGAAGAAGAAAGGTGGGATGCCTACCGGGGCATCCCCAAGCTTAGATGCTTGAGACTTCTTTAAATATTATCTTGGGGTGCCTTGGGCATCCCCAAGCTTATACTTTTGTGTCTCCTTAATTCCTCTCATATCATGGTTTCTCTTTTTATCAAAAGCTTCATTCACAATAAACTCAACAAGAACTCGTGAGATAGGTTAGTATAAACCAATGCAAGACCTTAACATTTTCTACTGTAAAAAATCACTAAAATTATTATTCAACATTTAATACTAAATGCCTCCACAATTTAATACTCCTATCCTCAAATAGAATCATTAAACAAGCAAACATATGCAAACAACGCAAACATAACAGCAATCTTTCAAAACAATATAGTCTGTAAAGAATGCAAGAGTAACAATACTTCCCTTACTCCAAAAAATCCTACCAAACTAGGAAGTCCTAAGAAATTCGTGTTCCAACCCAGAGCAAAAAGAATCAGATCAGAAGCACGTTTCTGTGAATTAACAAAACTAATTTACTGGGTGCAAAAGTTTCCGATTTTCAGCAGGATCAACACAACTATCACCGTAAGCTATCCTAAAGGTCCTACTTGGCACTTTATTAAAACAAAAGCTATAAAACATGATTAGTATAGTAGAATAATCATGTGAACACACAAAAATAGTAAGTATAAATATTGGGTTGTCTCCCAACAAGTGCTTTTCTTTAATGCCTTTCTAGCTAGGCATGATGATGGCAATGATGCTCACATAAAAGATAAGAATTGAAACATAACGGGAGCATCTTGAAGCATATGACTAGCACATTTAAGTCTAACCCACTTCCTATGCATAGGGATTTTGTGAGCAAACAACTTATGGGAACAATAATCAACTTGCATAGGAAGGTAAAACAAGCATAACTTCAAAACTTTAAGCACATAGCGAGGAAACTTGATATTATTGCAATTCATACAAGCATATGTTCCTCCCTCATAATAATTTTCAGTAGCATCATGAATGAATTCAACAATATAACTAGCACCTAAAGCATTATTTTCATGATCTACTTGCATAGAAAATTTACTACTCTCTACATAAGCAAAATTCTTCTCATGAATAATAGTGGGAGCAAACTCAACAAAATAACTATCATGTGATTGAAAATTAAGGTCAAGATGACAAGTTTCATGGTTATCATTATTCTTTAAAGCATACGTGTCATCACGATAATCATCATATATAGGAGGCATGCTTTCATCATAGTAATTTTGCTCATCAAAGCTTGGGGGACAAAATATATCATACTGATCAAACATAGCTTCCCCAAGCTTGTGGCTTTGCATATCATTAGCATCATGGATATTTAAGGAATTCATACTAACAACATTCCAATCATGCTCATCATTCACATATTTCATGCCAAGCATTCTATGTAATTATTCTTCTAGCACTTGAGCACAATTTTCCTTTCCATCATACTCACGAAAGATATTAAAAAGGTGAAGCATATGAGACAAACTCAATTCCATTTTTTTGTAATTTTCTTTTATAGACTAACTAGTGCTAAAACAAGAAACAAAAAGATTCGATTGCAATATCTAAAGATATACCTTCACTTACCTAGCCTCCCTGGCAACGGCGCCAGAAAAGAGCTTGATGTCTACTACACAACCTTCTTCTTGTAGACGTTGTTGGGCCTGCAAGTGCACAGGTTTGTAGGACAGTAGCAAATTTCCCTCAAGTGGATGACCTAAGGTTTATCAATCCGTGGGAGGCGTAGGATGAAGATGGTCTCTCTCAAACAACCCTGCAACAAAATAACAAAGAGTCTCTTGTGTCCCCAACACACCCGATACAATGGTAAATTGTATAGGTGCACTAGTTCGGCGAAGAGATGGTGATACAAGTGCAAAATAGATAGTAGATATAGGTTTTTGTAATCTGAAATAATAAAAACAGCAAGGTAACTAAGTAAAAGTGAGCGTAAACGGTATTGCAATGATAGGAAACAAGGCCTAGGGTTCATACTTTCACTAGTGCAAGTTCTCTCAACAATAATAACATAGATAGATAATATAACAAGCCCTCAACATGCAACAAAGAGTCACTCCAAAGCCACTAATAGCGGAGAACAAACGTAGAGATTATGGTAGGGTACGAAACCACCTCAAAGTTATTCTTTCGGATCAATCTATAAAAGAGTTCGTACTAGAATAACACCTTAAGACACAAATCAACCAAAACCCTAATGTCATCTAGATACTCCATTGTCACCTCAAGTATCCGTGGGCATGATTATACGATATGCATCACACAATCTCATATTCATCCAATCAACACAAAGTACTTCAAAGAGTGCCCCAAAGTTTCTATCGGAGAGTCAAGAAGGTGTGCCAACCCCTATGCATAGGTTCCCAATGTCACGAAACCCGCAAGTTGATCACCAAAACATACATCAAGTGGCACATGATATCCCATTGTCACCACAGATAATCACGCCAAGACATACATCAAGTGTTCTCATAAAAGACTCAATCTGATAAGATAACTTCAAAGGGGAAACTCAGTTCATCACAAGAGAGTAGATGGGGAGAAACATCATAAGATCCAACTACAATAGCAAAGCTCGGGATACATCAAGATCGTGCCATAGATGGAACACGAGAGAGAACACGAGAGAGAGAGAGAGAGAGAGATCAAACACATAGCTACTGGTACATACCCTCAGCCCCGAGGGTGAACTACTCCCTCCTCGTCATGGATAGCGCCGGGATGATGAAGATGGCCACCGGTGATGGGATCCCCCTCCGGCAGGGTGCTGGAACAGGGTCCCGAGAAGTTTTTTGGTGGCTACAGAGGCTTGCGGCGGTGGAACTCCCGATCTATCTTCTGTTCTGGAAGTTTTAGGGTACGTAGGTATATGTGGGTGAAAGAAGTACGTCGGTGGACCGAAGGGGGGGCCACGAGGCAGGGGGGAGCGCCCTCCACCCTCGTGGGCGCACCTCCCTTCTTCCCTGACGTGCACTCCAAGTCCATCGGGTGGCTTTCCTTCCAAAATTAACTTCTCCAGTTCATTTCGTTCCGTTTTGACTCCGTCTGATATTCCTTTCCTCAAAACACCGAAATAGGCATAAAACAACAAATCTGGGCTGGGCCTCCGGTTAATTGGTTAGTCCCAAAAATAATATAGAAGTGGATAATAAAGCCCAATATTGCCTAAAACAGTAGATAAAGTAGCATGGAGAAATCAAAAATTATAGATATGTTGGAGACGTATCAAAGGACTACTTGGATAGTTGTGCTGGTTGTGTTTTCAGGGAAAGAATAGTTGATGAAGATGAATTACTATTGAATAATATGTTGACTAATGAAAATAATTGGACTCTTCCTGAGCCAATTCGTGACGCAATTCCTGAACCAATTGAGCCAACTCCTGAGCCTGTTCCTAAACCCACTCCGAAGAAGAGAGGTGTTTTATTTCTCAGTCCTGAAGATATGCAAGAGGCAAATAAATCAATGAAAGGAAAAGGTATTAAAGCTGAAGATGTTAAGAATTTACCACCTATTGAATAAATACATGGTCTTAATATACCGCTGTCGAAGAACCACATTGTCTTGATAACCCGACACAGGTAGTAAAGGTAAATTCTCTCTATAGATATGATAAAGTTGAAATTCCCTCTACTAAATTTCATAGGGAAAACTTTGTTTTTGCCACTCTAGCTTTTGACCACTTTGCTTATGCCACTCTAGAATTTAACATTTCACTTTTGCCACTCTTAGTTTTTGACAATACATCATAATTGCCATTTCATGGCAAAAGCAATAATTTTATAGTGGCAATTGTGATACATGTCAAAATCTAAGAGTGGCAAAAGTGAAATGAAAACTTATTGCTTTTGCCACGGAATGGCATTTGTGATGTATTGCCAAAAACTAAGAGTGGCAAAAGTGATATGTCCAATTCTAGAGTGGCATAAGCAAAGTAGGCAAAAACTAGAGTGGCAAAAACAAAGTTTTCCCAATTTCATAGCCCTTGCTTAGATGAATTTGATGACTTTATGGCTAGACAAGAAAGTTTTAATGCTTATGTTGATAGAGAATTAAAGAATAATGCTTTCGAGATAGGACGCTTGAGTGATTATATGGCTAGAGTTAAAGGTGAACTTAAACTCATTAACAAATATGCTTCTATGGTTGCTACTCAAACTGAGCAAGTACTTAAAGCTCAAAATGATTTGCTTGATGAATTAAATAATAAACCTGACTTTGCTATTAGAGTGGCTACTAGAACTGGTAGAATGACTCAGGAACCTTTATATCTTGAAGGCCACCCTAAGAGAATCGAGCAAGATTCTTGGAGAAATAATTTAGAGGCACCTAGTTCTTCCAAAAAGAAGAAAAAGAAAAATGATAGGACTTTGCATGCTTCTAGTGAACCTATTGTAGACACACCTGAGAATCCCAATGATATTTCATTTACGATCTTTGAAACAGAATCAGTCTGAACATGAACCTAGTGATAATGTTAATGATAATGTTCATGTTGATGCTCAACCTAGCAAAAATAATGATGTAGAGATTGAACCTGCTGTTGATCTTGATAACCCACAATCAAAGAATCAACGTTATGATAAGAAAGACTTTGTTGCTAGGAAGCACGGTAGAGAAAGAGAACCATGGGTTCAGAAACCCATGCCCTTTCCTCCTAAACCATCCAAGACAAAGGATGATGAGGATTTTGAGCACTTTGCTGAAATGATTAGACCTATTTTCTTACGTATGCGCTTAACTGATATGCTTAAAGTAAATCCTTATGCTAAGTATATGAAAGATATCATCACAAATAAAAGAAAGATACCGAAAGCTGGAATTTCCACCATGCTTGCTAATTACACTTTTAAGGGTGGAATACCAAAGAAACTTGGAGATCTAGGGGTACCAACCGTACCATGCTCCATTAAAAGAAATTATGTTAAAACTACTTTATGTGATCTTGGAGCCGGTGTTAGTGTTATGCCTCTCTCTTTATATTGTAAACTTGAATTGAATAAGTTGACACCTACTGAAATATCTTTGCAAATGGCTGATCAATCAACTGCTATACCTGTCGTTATTTGTGAGGATGTGCCTGTTGTGGTTGCAAATGTCACTATCTTAACGGACTTTGTTATTCTTGATATTCCCGAGGATGATAGTATGTCGATTATCCTTGGTAGACCCTTTTTGAACACTACAGGGGCTGTTATTGATTGCAACAAAGGCAATGTCACTTTTCATGTTAATGGTAATGAGCATATGGTACACTTTCCGAGGAAACAATCTCAAGTTCATAACATCAATTCTATTGGAAAAAGTCCAGCTACCATTATTGGAGGTTTTGAATTTCCTCTTCCTATTGTCAAGAAAAAGTATGATATTCTTATTGTTGGGATGTTCATATCCACGTTGAGGTAACTTAGTGTTATTCGAAATTTCTCCACTTCCGTGCTATTCGGAATGAGTTTGTTAACAAGACTTGATCAACCTTGTTAGTGGATTCATTTTGATGATCATGAGATGGATGAAACTAGAAGGCACAACCTTCTGTACCCTCCTTTTACTTTCTGTTATTTAGAATAAATAAAGCAAAAATAGTATTATCCGTCTGTTTTCTGATTTATCCATGCAATAAAAAATATCCTGAAAATAAAAGTGCTCCAAATGCCTTGCAAATTTAGTATGATCTTTTATGGAATATTTGAGGATTTTAGGCACTGAAATCACTTCAGGAGGGGCAAGCACCAGGCCACGAGGATGGAGGGCGCGCCCACACCCCTGGGTGCCCCCCTATCTCATGGGCCCACAGTACCCCCCTCCACTTATGCCAGCACCCACACACTCCATCTTCTTCCCAAAAAATCCTCATCCAGCTCAAGCACGAGTTCTAGCTCATTTTGCTGCGATTTTTGATCTCCTTGCTCGAAGCTCCATTCACAAAACTACTTTGGGAGATTGTTGCTTGGTATGTGACTCCTCCATTGGTCCAATTTTTTTGTTCTAGTGCTTTATTCATTGCAATTTTTTTCTGCATAGGTGACCATGTTCTTGAGCTCGCATGTCAAATTTATGAGGTCCCAAGAAATTCTAATGCATGATATAGGCTCTAGGCACTTGTAGGAGTAGTTGCTACCAATCTTGTTTAGTTTTATTCACTTTTATTTTGAAGTTACTAAAATTTTAGAAATTTTTCAGAAAAAGAAATATGTCTAGGAGAATGTACCAGGGTGGTTCCTCAGTAAAGAAAGGACCCAGGATTGTTATTCGTGAGCAAGACGATGAACTACCGAGGGACGCATAAGTACGAGCTTGTGAGTGGCCATCCGACGATTTTATGGTCAAAGCAGGCTTTAAGGAGGAATTTGACGCACATGTGCGTAATGCCAATCTGGAGGACTTCTTACAAGATAAGTTTCCTCAACACTATCAATTGACTGATTCATTTTTGTGAAGGTTTAAATATAAATGTTCACGTAATTCTCCGAGTGTCCTGTTTGATATCTATGATACATTTTATACCATGGACTTAGAGAATTTTACAACTGCTTGCAAACTTACGCAGTGGGGTAATATTAATGATCCCCACAAATCTGAATTTAGAGACTTTCTTGCTAGTATTAATGTGGGAGAATCTAGGGATATTGCACAAGCTACCATTGGAAGCATTCATTTTCCTGCTATACATTATTTTGCTCTCTTCATTGGTAGATGCATTAACGGTAAAGACGAAGCATGTCATATGTGTGTCCCTGATCTTAGTGTCCTCAAGAGTGTCGTGTTAGGTTATAAAGATTATAACTTGGGGGCAATAGTTGCACGTAGGTTGCATAATAATGGTAGGGCTAGAGATTTATTTGGAGGAATTTATGCGACCCGTGTGGCTAATTATCTTGGTATAGCCCCGTGAGAGAGGGATATGATGTTGCCTCCTGCTTATTTAGATTATGACGCTATGGTCAAACATCATTTTCTTAAGAGGAATGAACAATTCCTCCAGTATAGACTAATCTTTGACAGACATAGCTCTGTCCATGTTACTCTTCCTACTCCTTTCCTTTTTGATTATCAGGCAAAAGGAAGATATATTATTACCAGGGAGGAAGCAGCTGAACACGAGGGGGGAGCGGAGGCGGCTCGCAAACATGTCGCAGCTCAGGAGGCATTTGCTGCTGCAGCTCACTACGACCCTAGTTACAACTACGGATATCAGCCATGCTACCCTTGGTAGTAGACCAACTTAGGCCAAAAGCCTAAGCTTGGGGGAGTACGTATTTCTCACCGACTTTACATTCATGTTCACACACTATTCTAGTTGTCGGTGCTCATACTCTTTCATTGTATTATCCATGCTAGTTTAAATTTCTTTTTCTAGTTTTCTTCTTGTGTGTTTGATAAACCTTGAGAAAAACTAAAAAAATTAGTTAGTTTAATTTTCACGCTTGTAGTAGAAATTAAAATGAAAACCCAAAAATATTTCTCATTCTTCTTCTTACTTGTTGGGAGCTTTCCCGTGTAAATAGTTTTATTTTATTTTCCTTCTTTTGGGGGTCGAGAGTAGAAGACCATATTGAAAATGTTTAGTGGCTCTCATTTGCATGGTTGTTTATTTAATTAGAGCTCATATTACTTGTCTTCTCTCTTGAGTTGAATGCTTGCAGATTCCAGCTTAGTCCAATGCATATGCACTATTATTATTATACACATCGTTCGGTCATGCAAGTGAAAGGCAATAATGATGATATATGATGGACTGATTGAGATGAGAGAAGCTGGTATGAACTCGACCTCTCTTGTTTTTCTAAATATGATGAGTTCATCATTCCTGATTCAGTTTATTATGAAGTAAACAAATTTGCAATGACATTTAGAGATTATAGTTGCTTGTGCCATGCTTGATTATCTATGAGTTATAATGGTTTACCTTGCGTGCCAACATGCTATTAAAATGATTATGATGTGGTATGATGGGATGGTATCCTCCTTTGAATGAATTGAGTGACTCAACTTGGCACATGTTCATGCATGTAGTTGAAACAAATCAACATAGCCTTCATGATATTTATGTTCATGGCGGATTATATCCTACTCATGCTTGTACTCGGTGTGAATTAATTTTAATGCATGTTCATGACTGTTGTCGCTCTCTCAGTTGGTCGCTTCCCAGTCTTTTGCTAGCCTTCACCTATACTAAGCGGGAATACTGCTTGTGCATCCAAACTCCCGAAACCCCAAAGTTGTTCCATATGAGTCCACCATACCTTCCTATATGCGGTATCTACCTGCCGTTCCAAGTAAATTTGTATGTACCAAACTCCAAACCTTCAAATGAAATTCTGTTTTGTATGCTAGAGCAGCTCATTTTCAACTAGGGCTGCCTGTATCTTCCATGCTAGGTGGGTTATTCTCAAGAGGAGTGGACTCCGCTCCTCATTCACGAGAAAGGGCCGGTAACCGGGCCCAGTCCCATGATCCAAAAAGATCAAAGCAAATCAAATTAATTAAACAAAACTCCCCCAGGGCTGTTGTTAGTTGTAGGCACTCGTTGTTTCGAGCAAGCCATGGATTGATGCTTGTTGGTGGTGGGGGAGTATAAACTTTTACCATTCTGTTTGGGAACTGCCTATAATGCATGTAGTATGGAAGATACAACCATCTCATAGTTTTTGCATTGACAGTGAAATTATGCCCCTCAAAATGTTATTCAATCTCTATTTTCAAATCGAGCTCTGGCACCTCTACAAATCCCTGCTTCCCTCTGCCAAGGGCTTATCTATTTACTTTTATGTTGAGTCATCACCTTCTTATTAAAAAGCACCCGCTGGAGAGCACACTATCATTTGCATTCATTATTATTGGTTTATATTGGGTATGACTTGACTGGATCTCTTTTACCATGAATTACAATGTTTAGTCAGTCCTTGATCTTTAAAGGTGCTCTGCATTTATGTTTTGCGGTCTCAGAAAGGGCTAGCGAGATACCATTTTGTTATATCATGTTATGATTGTTTCGAGAAAGTGTTGTCATCCAAGTTTTATTATTACCGCTCGCTAGCTGATTAAGCCATTGATATGAGTAATTATGAGACCGAGGTGTTATTGTGAGTATGGTTAGTTCATAATATTTGCTGAAACCCGAATGTTGGCTTTACATGTTTACAACAAGAGCAAATAGAGTTTGTAAAAGTTTTTCTTTATCACTTTCAGTTTATCAACTGAATTGCTTGAGGACAAGCAAAGGTTTAAGCTTGGGAGAGTTGATACGTCTCCAACGTATCTACTTTTACAAACACTTTTGCCCTTGTTTTGGACTCTAACTTGCATGATTTGAATGAAACTAACCCGGACGGACGCTGTATTCAGCAGAACTGCCATGATGTTGTTTTATGTGTAGAAAACAAAAGTTCTCGTAATGTCCTGAAAATCCACGGAGACAAGTTTTGGAAAATATAAAAAATTTTGGCGAAAGAATCAAGACCAGGGGGCCCACACCCTGTCCACGAGGGTGGGGGCGCGCCCACACCCCCTGGGCACGTCCCCCTGTCTCGTGGGCTCCCTGAGGCTCCACCGACCTCAACTCCAACTCCATATATTCCGTTTCGCGGAGAAAAAAATTAGAGAGAAAGTTTCATCGCGGTTTACGATACGGAGCCACCGCCAAGCCCTAATCTCTCTCGGGAGGGCTGATCTGGAGTCCGCTCAGGGCTCCGGAGAGGGGGATTCGTCGCCGTCGTCATCATCAACCATCCTCAATCACCAATTTCATGATGCTCACTACCATACATGAGTAATTCCATCGTAGGCTTGCTGGACGGTTATGGCTTGGATGAGATTTACCATGTATCCACTATGTTCTGAGATTGATGTTCCTATGACTTTGCTATGCTTAATGCCTGTCACTAGGGCCCGAGTGCCATGATTGCAGATCTGAACCTATTATGTTTTCATGAATATATGTGTGTTCTTGATCCTATCTTGCAAGTCTATATATAGTCACCTATTATGTGTTATGATCCGACAACCCCGAAGTGACAATAATCGGGATACTTCTCGGTGATGACCATAGTTTGAGGAGTTCATGTATTCACTATGTGCTAATGCTTTGTTCCGGTTCTCTATTAAAAGGAGGCCTTAATATCCCTTAGTTTCCACTAGGACCCCGCTGCCACGGGAGGGTAGGACAAAAGATGTCATGTAAGTTCTTTTCCATAAGCACGTATGACTATATCCGAAATACATGCCTACATTACATTGATGAACTGGAGCTAGTTCTGTGTCACCCTATTTTATAGCTATTACATGAGGAATCGCATCCGACATAATTATCCATCACTGATCCAATGCCTACGAGCTTTTCACATCTTGTGTTTCGCTTATTTACTTTTCCGTTGCTACTGTTACAACTACTACAAAACTGCTATCTTTATTTTTGCCACTGTTACCTTTATTATCATACTACTTTGCTACTAAATACTTTGCTGTAGATACTAAGTTATCTAGGTGTCATTAAATTGACAACTCAACTGCTAATACATAAGAATATTCTTTGGCTCCCCTTGTGTCGAATCAATAAATTTGGGTTGAATACTCTACCCTTGAAAGCTGTTGCGATCCCCTACACTTGTGGGTTATCAGTCCTCTCTGTGCCATCGCATCAACTTGCATGCTCTTTGTTTCTGAACAGATGTTTCAACCTTGATACTATAGGAGCATACCACATCACCTTGCCAGGAATCGTCTTCCTGGGGCGCTTGCCGTCAACATCCCCAAGGTCATCTCGTCTGATTTTATACGCAATGCACCGCATACCAGTCATGCATTCAAATCCTCGTACGCACCAAGTTAGAGGATGCAGTCATTAGGGCATGCATGTATCTTCTACACCTCCAATCCTAAGGGCATACAACCTTCTTTCCTGCATACATACTGGCAATTTATTATTCTTTGGAAGCTTCTTCTTCAATATTTTCAGTAGCTTCTCAAATCCTTTGTCAGGTACACTATTCTCTGCCTTCCACTGCAGCAATTTCAGTGTGGTACCGAGCTTTGTGTTGCCATCTTCGCAATTGGGGTACAACCCTTTTTTGTGATCCTCTAACATGCGATCAAACTTAAACTTCTCCTTTACACTTTCGCACTGTCTCTTTGCATGAACAATGACCCGGCGAAGATCATCATCAGGCACATCGTCTGGTTCCTCTTGATCTTCAGATTCCCCCCTGTAGCATCACCGTATTCAGGGGCACATAGTTGTCATCATCCTCTTCTTCTTTGCTGTCTTCCATCATAACCCCCGTTTCTCTGTGCTTGGTGCAAACATTATAGTGTGGCATGAAACCCTTATAAAGTAGGTGGCTGTGAAGGATTTTTCGGTCAGAGTAAGACTTCATATTCCCACATATAGGGCACAGAAAACACATAAAACCATTCTGCTTGTTTTCTCAGCCACTACGAGAAAAATATACACGCCCTTAATGTACTCGGAGGTGCGTCTGTCACCGCATATCCATTGCCGGTTCATCTGTGTGCATTATATATAATTAAGTGTGTCAAAAACCATTACAGAACATCATGAATACAGAAGTGACCAAATTAATACAAGTTCATCATCACACTAAAACCAAAGTACATACATAGTTCTCATTGAACAGCATATAGCTCTCCAGAGCATCTAATTAAACCATACATTGAAACTATCTATAACATTTCAATGCAACAACAAATGAGATCACAATCGCAACTAAGGTAACAATTGATCCAACGGCATAATGATACCAAGCCTCAGTATGAACGGCATATTTTCTAATCTTTCTAATCTTCAAGCTCATTGCATCCATCTTGATCTTGTGATGATCGATGACATCTGCAACATGCAACTCCAATATCATCTTCTCCTCCTCAATTTTTCTCAATTTTTCTTCAAGTAATTGTTTTCTTCTTCAACTAAATTTAACCTCTTGACAATAGGGTCAGTTGGAATTTTCGGTTCACATACCTCCTAGATAAAAAAATCTATGTCACGTTGCTCGGCATAATTGTCATAAACACTAAATGAAACTAATAGTTATAAAAGATAACATATATACCACATGCGAATCAATGGCAGGACGAGGGCCGACGGAGGCGGATACCAAAACCATCCCACTATACAATAACAAACAATAATAAGTAAGAAAACTACACAAGTATCTATCTAAATCATACAAGTAAGAACTTTTTTCTTCTAGAAAGAATATAAGAACAAGAGGCTCACCATGGTGGTACCGACGACAAGATCGGCGTGGGCGATCAACGACGTTGAGGACGAGGACGCGACAGGATGGATAGTCTAACCTAGAGAAATCTTGAGAAAAATGGAGCTTGTACAAGGAGATTCAAGAGGAGAAAGCTTAAGTGTGGCTCGGGCATTTCATCGAACACCTCATGTGCATAGGAGGTGAGCTAGAGCACAACACATGTCTCACACACCTCTCCCAAAAAAGCAGAGCACTCCATTGCTCTGCTCACGGGCAAGGGGTATATATAGGCATCTCATTGGTCCCGGTTCATGGCTGCAACCGGGACTAAAGGACAACCTTTGGTCCCGGCTCAACCCACCAACCGTGACCAATGGTGGTGGGCCAGGAGCGAGGCCCATTGGCCCCGGTTCGTAACTGGAACCAGGACCAAAGGGGCCAGACAAACCGGGACCAATGCCCCACGAGGCCCAGCCGGCCCCCTGGCCTCACCCTGTTTAATGAGTGAGCCGGGATTAATGGGCTTTCTCTACTTGCACCAAAACCCTGTTTTTCTACTAGTGTGTGTGTAGTACAGATTCAACACACCTCTTCCTTCCCTTTAATTAACCAGCTGCTATGGTAATCCGACGCAAGGATTTAGAGTCCTCATTGGATTCGCTATAATGCCTAAAAACACATCGTCTCCATTCTATTGTTGAATAAACCCGTAGAAAATCGATCGTGGCAGGTCTAGACGGCGACGTTGGTGCATGCACTAGTAGAAAAGGGGGCAATGGTGTAGGCCGGCCACCCCATTAGTCCCGGTTCAGTCTAGAACCTGGACCCATGGGGGCATTGGACCCGGTTCGTGAGCCCCGGGGGCCGGCCGGCCCATGTGGGCCATTGGTCCCGGTTCGTCTGGACCTTTTGGTCCCGGTTGGTGGGACGAACCGGGACCAATGGGCCTCGCTCCTGGCCCACCACCATTGGTCCCGGTTGGTGGCACGAACCGGGACCAAAGGCTGCCCTTTAGTCCCGGTTCATGCCACCAACTGGGACTAAAGGGTTGGTCCTGTTGCGGTCAGTGTTTAGTCCCACCTCGCCAACCGAAGGGCGCTCACACCGGTTGATAAGTCCCTCCCTCACTGCCTTGTTGAGCTCCTCTCAAAGTGAAAATAGATGCCCTTATACAGGGAATTTGACCTAAATTCATACTGAATTTCTCTGAAGTTAGTAGAAATTTATTATGAATTTAGGTTGAATTCTCTCTATAAGCGCATCTATGCTCATTTTTTTAGTAAAGTTAATCACAACTATTTTTTCTTCTATTTATTTCTGAGTAGTTTTTTATATAGTTTTTTTTCTTTTCTGCTATATTTATTTTTTCTATTTATTTCTGAGTTGTAATAAGTTATTAAAAATAAAAAGATGCGCAATGCTCGTTAATTAGCTTCAAGCCTTTCGGAATAGTGTAAACTACACTGCACATAGCTCCGTGCAGTCTACACTATTCCTCAAGGCTTGAAGCTAAGCAACGTGCAGGTGAGCATTGAGCCTCTTCTTCATCATCTCTGCACTCAGGACTTATAAACCGCTGCGAGTGCCTCTCGCTTGGCGAGGTGGGACTAAAAAACAGCTGCAGAAAGAATCAACTAAAAAACAGTTGCAGAAAATAAATAAGTAATTAGACGGGTGCATTGGTACCTTTTGGTGGCAACAACCAGGATCAATGCCCCCCTTTAGTCCCGGTTGGTGCCAAAGACCGGGACCAATGCCCCCGCCCCCTTTAGTCCCGGTTGGTGTCGCCAACCGGGACCAAAGGTCTCTGTTTCCCGCCCTTTGGGCTGCTGAAAAGAGGCCTTTGGTTCCGGTTGGTGGCACCAACCAGGACCAAAGAGGGGCATTTGTCCCGGTCCGTGGCAAGAACCGGGACTATAGCTTCATGTATATAAGGCACACTTGTGAAAATGTTTGTTTGCATCTTGTAGTTCGCCCCCAACGACGCACGCGAAGAGGACGCCGCCAGGCTGCCGGACGCCGTCGCCGCCGCTTCGCCCGAGCCCACGCCGACGCTGCCGCCGTCCAAGCCCACGTCGCCGTCGCCGCTTCGCCACGGAGCCCACACCGACGCCGTCCGCCGCCCACGCCGTCGCCGTCCGCCGCCAACGCCCGTGCCCTGCTCCACCAACGCCGACGTCGCCCTATGCACGCCGACACCGTCCGCCGCCACCACCGTCGCGGTCGTCGACGTCGTCGCTGCCGCCGTCGTTGCCCTCGCTGGCCGGCCCCCCTGTGAGCCGCCGCCACCCCGGATCCTCTTTTTTCATTTTTTTCGTATATGTATTTTATCCATGTATATATACTAGTAAGTGTTTAATAAAATTATTTAGATTGGTTGAATTAGATGTTTTTCCATGTATTTTAGATTAGTTGAATTAGATGTTTTTTTGTCAATTTATGTATATATATATATGTGCATATTTAGAAAAACATTGTGTTGAATTAGTTAAGTATAATAGAACTAGTTAAACAAGTTTACTTTTAGTAAGTTCTTAGTAGTTGAACTAGTTGATTTAATAAACTACTTTATTTTACTATAGAATAAGTTTATTTTAGTAAGTACTACTTTATTTTATTTATAGTAAGTGCTTACTGTTGAACTAGTTGATTTAATAAAACTACTTTATTTTACTATATATAGAAGTAGTTTATTTTTAGTAAGTACTACTTTATTTTATTTATAGTAAGTGCTTACACTACTAGGGAAAACCCTAGCAGTAGCGCGTGTTTTGTGCCTACTAGTAGCGCGGGAAGCCGCGCTACTAATAAGGCGCTACAGCTATTGCTTAGCAGTAACGCGTGCCATCACGCGCTACTGCTAGTACAAATAGCTGCAGCGCTTGTTCGGTACCGCGCTACTGCTAAGTTATCTACTTGCAGCGTGTTTCCTTTCCATCGCTACTAGTATTTTTTTATAATTTTTTTATTTTTAGTGTATTTATGCGCCATCATACAAATATTGGTACAATACCAGCTGTTATGAGGTTTACATCATTATGTCCATAACAGTGTATTAAATGAAGGTGGATTAGGTTCAAGTGAAGGCAATATGTGGTGCATGTCAAAAGTATACTACAAATCCAAACTTGATCTACTTTGGATTAGTAGTACTTTCGATGTGCACCACATGTTGCCTCCACTTGAATCTAATCCGGCAGCACAAGATATTTAATCGTCATCATGGTCATTACCATCAACATTATTTATTTAATCACCACTAACACTAGCTAATAATAATCATCATAGTCATTACCACGAACACTAGCTATTTTATCATCATAGTAATAGTGTAGCACATCATCATCCTAAAACTCATTTCTAGCCAGCTACTCACTCCTGCTACTCACTCCTGCTGCTCTCTCTTAGGTAAAAGAACATAAAACATGTATAGCTCTCCTCCTTGATCAAGTTGGAGCATGCAGATGAACATGTCTCCTAATCGTGGAAGGCGTCTCTGGTTGTTGCTCCCTAGTACTTCTCTGCGCTCCCCCAACACATATTTGGTCCAGTCTTGCACTATTAAGCATCCGTCGCCAATCTTGAATGCACTAAAGTAAGTTGTAGGATATCTTGGCCGTAAGTTGATAATACTCATGACACCTTTAGTCTCGATCCCATAAGGCACAACATTCATCGGGAGTCCCTGTTGAAGAACATCGTATGGTAACATACTTAGCAATGAAGTTTAGCTTCAAAAATAATGTATGGAAAAGATGCAATGAGGATAAAAAGTAAAAATCTTACCATCCTTCCTAAATGGATGTGACCGTAGTTCATTACGAACACTATTGGTCGCACATTTTCAGTACTAAGATTTCTAAATGCAGGAAGAAAATTTGTCTTGATAGAATCAAGATCCTCAAGCCATGAAACATAATGACTGAGCTCCTCGCAGTTGAGTTCAGCCCCAGGACAGTATACGGTCCTGTCTACCATGCGCTGGACATGTTTGCTTGCAAGGAAATAAGCGGACAATACAAATTAGTTGTCAATTATTTTTGAATAAACAATATCAAAGACATAAATATGGTTGAGAAACTTACATAATGGTATAACTGGAGGCATTTGCACATTGACCCAGATGTCGGTATTACCTTCAATATCATCTTCCGGACGAATATCAAAGGTGATAACCATATCAGGCTCAAATGCATAAGTCTTGTATAGTGCTCGCCATGTTTTGCATCCAAAATAGGTGTAGTCGTCTGAATTATATAACTTCGCATGGAAAATATAACCATGCTCGGTCTTCAAGTAAACTTTCTTTTCCTCCATACTATGACTGAAACCTATCTTATCCAATACAAAAACTCTTGCATGGCAGGGGATGCGCTAGTAGAATAGTAAAAAAAATATAAGTTGAAGCAAATGAAAGCAGATGTCATGCTTAATTACGAAAAAAGACTTGTCGTTGTGACTTACTGTATCCACTTCGAAGTTCTCGTCCAGCTTGATGCTAAAGCGCCTATCATCATCTAGGAAGATTCCGTTGCACAGGCCGCGCTCGTCTTCGCAGTATTTGCAAATACCGAAATCCTTCTCGTCGTCAGACATTTCCTATGTTCATAGTTAAAACATTAATTGAAAATCGATCGAAGACAACTACCAAGATACTCAACACACAAATCCGGGGCACTCGATATTTCCTACATACTCTAGCACAAGTCATGCCAAAATTCACGGAAAAATCCGGCATGACCTTTGCTAAATAGGACATATCGGCGCTGAAATTTGCCGAACGGAAATGAATCAACACTCCGGCAAAACATAGGCCACTCAAGGTATAACCTGCAAACATGACCGCCACTTGGATATTGAGCAACACAAGATAGACATTTCAAAATATCTTATAGGACTCAAATTAGCATGCATTCAATAAGCAAAAGTAGATCATCACATGCGTCAGTACATCGTCGAATATTATCACTAATACATCATGAATAGTGTCATACATATAACATCACTAATACAACTAAAACTCTAGCACACGACGGGTATCGGCGCGGGCGGTGGACACCCACAGAGAAGGCACCATCATGGGATCATAGCTCCAGTGAGATCCCCGGAGAACCTGCCATGTATTGGAGAACGGCCTGTGCTCCAACGCAAACAAGTAGCGACGGATGTGCGCGTCCTCCTCACTGACACGGTGACGCACCACCTCCGTGGAGTCCTCGAGCCTCTGGATCATCACTGGACCACGCGACCGCCACCAAACAAGGTTCGGGTCAACGACAGGTTGGCTCCTCACCAACCTGCGCCCCCCGGTAGGTAGCGCCTCCCAGTACCACCCCGGCGGAGCCCAGTCCCGGACATGGCCGATTTGGTCAAGCAGGTGTCGTCCTCCGCCGACTCGACGACGAGGATGCGGGATAGGCATCGTCCACGTCGAGGCGGGAAAAATTGCTTTAACTAAAAAATAGAAACAAGTTCTTACTAACTAGTTCTATTAATTCAACTAGTTCTTACTAAAAATAATACTATAAATAAAAATATTCTAGTACCTAATTAGTACCTAATTCTTACTAACTAATTAGTACCTAGGAACTACTGCCCTAATTACCATCTAAGTAATTAACTAACTAGCACTAAAAATAGCCTAGGGTTCATACTAACTAGCACTAAATACCTAGGGTTCATACTAAGCAGAGAGAGAGATCGAGAAGGGAGAGAGGGATCGGAAGGGAGAGTGCTTACAGAGGGCGGGGACAGAGATGGGGTCGGGGAGACGGCGGCACCGAGGCGCGGGCGAGGCGGCGGGTCGGGGAGAGGCAGGCGGGTCGGGGAGACGGCGGCGAGGCGGGTCGGGGAGACGGCGGCGAGGCGGGTCGGGGAGAGGCATCGAGGCGCGGCGAGGCGGGGTCGGGGGAGACGGCGGCGAGGCGGGGTCGGGGGAGACGGCGGTGGCGAGGCGGGGTCGGGAATTGGGGGAGGAAGCAGAGGAGAGGGAATCAGGCCGCGCGGGGGGTTAGGTGAAAATAGCTTTAACTGTAGCGTGGGAAGGAAAAACGCGCTGCTGCTAAAATCCATAGTAGTAGCGCTGTCCGTAGAAGGACGCTACTACTATACCTAGCACGCCGGGAACGGTGTGGCAATTATAGTAGTAGCGCTTTCCGCAAGGACAGCGCTAGTGCTAATCTGCTAACTGTAGTGCGGTTCTGCCGAACGCGCTACTGCAAAGTAGCAGTAGCGCCTCATTTTAACAAGCGCTACTGGTAACATTCTGTGTATAAGGTTTTCCCTAGTAGTGTTAGTAGTTGAACTAGTTGACTTAATTAATAAAACTACTTTATTTAACTATATATAGAAGTAGTTCCCGCATCGACGACGTCGGCGATGCCTATCCCGCATCCTCGTCGTCGTCGACTCGGCGGTGGAGGCTTGCATGATCAGGGCCATGTTCGGGACTGGGCTCCCTCGGGCTGGTATTGGGAGGTGCTACCTTCCGGGGGACGTAGGTTGGTGAGGAGGCATCCCGTTGTTGACCCGATCCTTGTTTGGTGGCGGTCGCGTGGGCCAGTGACGGTGCGAGGCTTCTAGACATCGCGGAGGTGGTACGTCACCATGTCAGCGAGGAGGACAAGCACGTCCGTCGCTACATGGTTGCATTGGAGGGCAGGTTCAACAATACATGGCAGATTCTTTAGGGATCTCACTGGAGCTATGATCCCATGATGTTTCCTTATCTTTGGGTGTCCACCGCCCGCGACGATACCCATCGGGCGCTATGGTTCTAGTTGTATTAGTGATGCTATATTAGTGATAATATTCGACGATGTACGGACACCAAGAGATGATGTACTTTTGCTTATAATTGAATGCATGCTAATTTCAGTACTACTTTATTTTATGATTTGGTTTTTCTTATTTTATGATTTGGTTTTGCTTATTGAATGCTCATATTGGAAAAGTTCTCCTTCATTCCCGTGTGCTAGACAATTTGATGTAATAATGCACTCGGGAATGAAAGGAGGAGCTACGTACCATCACCGATAGTCAGCCGTGATTAATAATAATGATCTAGTTTAATATTTGAATTATGAACATAGGCCGGAAATGTCGTACTCGGACGACGAAAACCGCCCGGGGGAGTGCGACTGGTGCCACGATGACCGAGGTATGTGCGACAGGTTCATTGAGCTGGACGAAGATCGGTGCTTCAACATTAAGCTCGAGGAGACCTTCAATGTTCATACGGTACGCAACCACGACAATAGTTTTTTTTCGTAATTAAGCATGACTTCAACTATTTTAACGTGTATTTTTCATCTTTTCCAATTCGACTAGCTTATCCCATTCTATGCAAGACGCTATGTCTTGGAGAGGATGGGTTTTGAAGACCATGAAAGTATGGAAACCAAAAAATTCTCCTAAGGACCAATCATGGTGTGGATTTTCAAGTAAAGTTGTACAATGCTGCGAGTGTAACCCATTTTGGTTGCAAAAATTGGGAAGCACTTTGCAAGATGTATGGTTTTGATGAGGGTATGTTTGTCACCATAGATCTTGGTGATCCTACAATCGAGCAAGACAAACCTTCGATTTGGGTCCTTGTGGATACACCTCCAATTCTTCCCCCATGTGAGCTTATCATAGTTATTAAGTAATTTATATTGTTTATTTCAAAATAGTTGACATCTTATTTCCATTGATAGCTTATTTTCATTCTTCAAAGAATGTGCGAAAGATGGTAGACAAAACCCACTACACCGATGGCTCCGAATTAACTTATAGGGAGAAAAATCACACTACTAGGGAAAAGGCTAGCAGCAGCGCGGGTTTTGAGGCTAGCAGCAGCGCGGGTGGCCGCGCTACTAATAATCCGCTACAGCTAACTCATAGTAGTAGCGCGGCCCGAACCAGCGCTACTACTGTTGAACGATATCAGCAACGCTTTTTAGGAATGCGCTACTATTAGCTAGCAGTAGCGATTTCCTCATCCAATGCTACTGCTATCTCTTTCATCATTTTCCATTTCAACTCTCCCTTCAGATGCTAGAAACTAGGTACTATCTTTCATCAAATTCATAAACCATTACTAGGTACGGTAGTACTCGCCGTTCAAATTACTCGTCGTGGTTTTAGTTCAAACCACGACGAGTAATTTGGAAACGAAGGAGTACTAAGATAACAATTTCATGCACAGCCAAAATGTATCCTCAAGCAGTACATGCATGGTCATATCAACGGCCATCATCATATGTAGTTTTAGATGATATCGACGACGATCATCATATGTAGTTCTAGATGATATAGCCACACACACATATGTAGTTCTAGATGATATAGCCACACACACATGTAGTTCTAGATGATATCAAGACAATCATCATCCTCAAGCCTGGGCGGTTGGTGTTCCTGATAGTAATTAGGATAGCCTGTCCAACACGAAGATTCTTGCCATCGAGGAATTTCTTCCACCCAACCGAGCTTAAGTGTGTGCGACCGTCCGTGTCCATGCGGTAAGTACAGGTTGTGACGGAGCCCTTGCAGAAGGCGTAGTCCAGCTGAGCCTTCTTCATCAGGCTCGATACCATAACTCACAGATATGCTCTTTGCCAATTTCTGAATAAGAAAAACATATCAATTAATAAGCATGTGATCGAACTCTACACTAAAACATATATATCATCGACTAGATTCCACACAACATATACCATATCATTGGACTGTACACTAAGTAATTCACACTATTAATTTGCATTTGTAAGTATAACATACCATATCATGTCGATCAACCATGGTATTTTTCAAGCGGGTCACGAATGGCACCCGACAAAGTCAAGACGTGGCGGAATTATGTCCCACAGGTTGGACACCTCCTCCTCACTTAGCCTTGTTCTTTGAGCTACGATGGCTTCATGAAGTGGGTCCTCATCATCTTCATCATCTTCATCATCTTCATCATCTTCGTCATCTTCATCATCTTCCACCAGGTTGAGATAAATGACAGCTAGTTTGGGTCTTTCTACTCGGAAGTTGAAGCTGATCAACTCACCACCAGTAAGATGCATGCGAGCCATTTAAACGGGCCCATCCATCTCCTCCAATCTGCGACATATTGCGTCCTTTCTCGACCTCCATAGTGTACGGCCCCCAGAGCCTCAAATGTCACAGTGTCTCCTGTCGACTTGTTGAATTTCAACCTCACATTGCATGGGACGATCTGTGTAAACTAAGCAAAATGACACAATGCAGTAATGCCAACACTAAAAATAAAATAGTTATTACATTTCATCTAATTTCTTACGCCGCATGACTAAAAACTCGCCGAAGTAGATGCCGAACAGCTTGCCGGTTGCAAGGTTGTGGCGATCTTGACTTGCACAGATTGACATAGTGGTGGTGGTGGCGCCATTCTTCCTAAAGCAATATGGGCAAAGGATTACTAAATCAACTAAATCAAAATGTTCTAAGTCAACTAAATCAACTAGCCTACTAAATCAACTAAATCAAAATGTTCTAAGTCAACTAAATAAACTAACCTACTAAATCAACAAAAGCAATATGTTCTAAGTCAACTAAATCAACTAAATCAAAATGTTCTAAGTCAACTAAATCAACTAGCCTACTAAATCAACTAAATCAAAATGTTCTAAGTCAACTAAATCAACTAGCCTACTAAATCAACTAAATCAAAATGTTCTAAGTCAACTAAATAAACTAACCTACTAAATCAACTAAAGCAATATGTTCTAAGTCAACTAAATCAACTAAATCAAAATGTTCTAAGTCAACTAAATCAACTAGCCTACTAAATCAACTAAATCAAAATGTTCTAAGTCAACTAAATCAACTAGCCTACTAAATCAACTAAATCAAAATGTTCTAAGTCAACTAAATCAACTAGCCTACTAAGTCAACTAAAGCAATATGTTCTAAGTCAACTAAATCAACTAAATCAAAATGTTCTAAGTCAACTAAATTAACTAAATGAATTAGCCTACTAAATCAACTAAATCAAAATGTTCTAAGTCAACTAAATAAACTAACCTACTAAGTCAACTAAATCAAAATATTCTAAGGCAACTAAATCAACTAGCCTACTAAATCAACTAAATCAAAATGTTCTACTAAGTCAACTAAATTATATCAACTAAATCAAAATGTTGCATATGAGCAGGAGGGAGAAGTAGGGCGACTCGAGGAGGAGAAGAGAGTAGGATGGAGGAGGAAGGCGGAGCGCGGAGGGGCCGGCCGGCGCGGCCAGTTGAGGGAGAACGGAGGAGGAAGGCGGAGCGAGGAGGGGCGGCCAGCGGCGCAGTGGAGAGGGAGGACGGAGGAGGAGGCCGGTACCGAGTCCAGCAAGGAGGAGGAGGTGACGGCAGCAGTGCAGACGGAGGAGCGGCGACGGGCGCGGCCTTGAGCAGCTGGAGGAGAGGGCGACGGCCGGGCGGCGCGCAGATAGAATTTGTGGTTGTGTGTTTGAGTGGATCCGAAGGAGGAGATAGATGGCTTAGCAAGAGCGCTCTTGAAAAAGCGCCATCATTAGGCTATCTAGCAGCAGCGCTTTTCAAGATAAAGCGCCTCGATATATGTCAACATGCAAAAATACACATTGATCATCAACGATCTTTTGTGTACAATCTGATTCGACAATATGAGTCCTCACGGTTTAGGAACAGGTGAAGACTCATATTGCAGCCACAAATTCTACACATAGAGTTCAATGAAGATCAAGTGCTTGTCAAAGTGTGGGAAGTAACATATTTAAGGTGGTATAAACTCTCTTCACGGAGCGAGGTGGGACTAAATTTTTGTAGGAAACTTAGCAGAGCGCTTATGCGGGAAAGGCGCTGCTACTATGCTAAGTAGCAGTAGCACGCGTCGTGCTAACGCGTTGCTGCTATAACTAGCCTCGCGGCGGCCTCGTAGGAATTATAGCAGCAGCGCGTCTTTCGTTGGATGCGCTACTGCTATAGTTTTACCAGCAGCGAGTTTCTGTGGACCGCGCTACTGCTAGTTAGCAGCAGCGAGTTGTTTTGAGGCGCGCTGCTGATAAGATTCTGTGTATAGGCTTTTCCCTAGTAGTGTCATCTGATCGCATTTTGTACTGATCTTGAGAATTACAATGTCTACAATCGAACTCCTCAACATTATGGTCAATACGTGCCACTAGTGCACATGTTGAACTACGGTAACTACCATGGAGATACCCTGGTAAGATTTTTTACAATTACGACATCCGTGCATCTTTTTGCACACTTCTAAAACTAGTACATCATTGCTAACTACCAAGTTATTACTATGTTTTTCAATAGATAATCCCGAATGATTGTGTGCCTCATCTGATGTATACGCACAGTAGCCTTCATGTTTTGAACATACAACTAGGTCTTCCTACGAATCTGAACAGTCCATACCGGGTTTCTAAAAGAAGTGGAGACATTACAATCAAAGAATGGAAAAAATGTATGGACAGTCGTAAGGAGCTTCTTGGAAGCAGAAGGCAGCGAAGCGCAAGAATTGGAGATAGGATGATCTCCATTCTTCATAATGGAGAGTCAGGGTCTATATTATTTTATGCTATTTTACCTTAAGGGTGTTTAGGTCCTACCTGATACTGATGATCATGTGCTAACACTAGTAGAAAAGGAGCCAATGGTCAAGGCCGGGCCAGCCCATTAGTCCCGGTTCAATCCAGAACCGGGACCAATGGGGGCATCGGACCGGTTAAATGAGCCCGGGGCCGGCCGGGCCACGTGGGCCATTGGTCCCGGTTCGTCTGGACCTATTGTTCCGGTTGGTGGGACGAACGGGACCAATGGGCCTCCCTCTGCCCAACACCATTGGTCCCGGTTGGTGGCTTGAACCGGGACCAAAGGCTGCCCTTTAGTCCGGTTCGTGCCACCAACCGGGACTAAAGGGTTGGTCCTCGTTCATGACGAGTTTAGTCCCACCTCGCCAACGAAGGGGGCTCGAGACCAGTTTATAAGCCCTCCTCTCTGCCTTGTTGAGCTCCTCTCAAAATGAAAATAGATGCCCTTATATAGAATTTAACCTAAATTCATCTGAATTTCTCTGAAGTTAGTAGAAATTTATTATGAATTTAGGTTGAATTTTCTCTATAAGCGCATCTATGCTCATTCTGAGTAGTTTTTATATAGTTTTTTTCTTTTCTGCTATATTTATTTTTTCTTTTTATTTGTGAGTTGTAAAGTCATTAAAAATAAGCATCTATGCTCATTTTTAGTAAAGTTAATCACAACTATTTTTTCTTCTATTTATTTCTGAATTGTTATAAGTCATTAAAAATAAGCATCTATGCTCATTTTTTAGTAAAGTTAATCACAACTATTTTTTCTTCTATTTATTTCTGATTAGTTTTTATATAATTTTTTTCTTTTCTGCTATATTTATTTTTTTCTTTTTATTTCTAAGTCATTAAAAATAAGCATCTATGCTCATTTTTAGTAAAGTTAATCACAACTATTTTTTCTTCTATTTATTTCTGAATTGTAATAAGTCATTAAAAATAAGCATCTATGCTCATTTTTAGTAAAGTTAATCACAACTATTTTTTCTTCTATTTATTTCTAAATTGTAATAAGTCATTAAAAATAAGCATCTATGCTCATTTTTTAGTAAAGTTTTTTTCTTTTCTGCTATATTTATTTTTTCTTTTTATTTCTGAGTTGTAATAAGTCATTAAAAATAAAAAGAGGCGTAATCTTTCGTTAATTAGCTTCAAGCCTTTCGAATAGTGTAAATCAGACCGCACACACAGCACCGTGCTGTCTACCCTAATCCTCAAGGCTTGAAGCTAAGCAACGTGCAGGTGAGCATTGAGCCTCTTCTTCATCGTCTCTGCACTCAAGGCTTACAAACCGCTACGAGTGCCTCTCGCTTGGCGAGGTAGGACTAATTAAAAACAGCTGCAGAAAGAGGTGCATTGGAACCGGTTGGTGGCACCAACCGGGACAAATGCCCCCCTTTAGTCCCGGTTGGAGCCACCAACCGGGACCAAAGGTTTTCGTTTCCCGCCCTCTGGCTGCCGAAAAGAGGCCTTTGCTCCCGGTTGGTGGTTCCAACCAGGACTAAAGGGGGGCATTGGTCCCGGTTTGAGGCTTGAACCGGGACCAATGCCCTTGCTATATAAGTAGCACTGCCGCCCCGCCCCGACTTCGATCTCTCCTTGACGCCGCGCCACCCGCCGCCCGCCCAAGACCTGTCATCCCCGCCGCAACCTCGCTGTCGCCGCCGCCCCGACGCCGTCGCGCCGCCCGCCCTACCGCCCGACACCGTCGCCGCGTCGTCCAGCAGATCGTCGCCGCCGTCTGCCGCCTGCCCGCTCGGCCGACGCCGCCGCCGCACCACCTCACCCTCGCCGTCGCTGCCGTCGCCGTTGCCGGCCGTGAGCACCTTTTTTTATTTTTGTTAGATTTTTTTAGATTTTTTTGTAGTTCACTGCTTTTTTTGGTAGATTAGATTTGTAGTAATTTAGATATGTAGTTCATATTGTGTAATTTAGATTGTGTAATTAATTTGTTCATATTATGTTTTTTTCTGTTAATAGATTTTTTGTTAGATTAGATGTGTAGTAATTTAGATATATAGTTCATATTGTGTAATTTAGATTGTGTAATTAATTTTTCATATTATGTTAGATTTTTTTCTGTTAATACATCTTTTTGTTAGATTAGATGTGGTGTAATTTAGATATGTAGTTCATATTGTGTAATTTAGATTGTGTAATTAATTTGTTCATTTTTAGTAAGTACTATTTTATTTTATTTATAGTAAGTGCTTCATATATATATAGTTGAACTAGCTAGTTGATTTAATAAACTAATTTATTTTACTATATATAGAAGTAGTTTGTTTTGAGTAAGTACTACTTTATTTATTTATAGTAAGTGCTTAGTAGTTGAACTAGATAGTTGATTTAATTAATAAAACTACATTATTTAACTATATATAGAAGTAGTTCCCGCATCGACGTCGGCAATGCCTATCCCGCATCCTCGTCGTCGTCGACTCGGTGGTGCAGGCCTGCTTGATCAGGGCCATGTTCGGGACTGGGCTCCGCCGGGCTGGTATTGGGAGGTGCTACCTTCCGGGGGACGTAGGTTGGTGAGGAGGCAGCCCGTCGTTGACTGATCCTTGTTTGGTGGCGGTCGCGTGGGCCAGTGACGATGCCGAGGATTCCCGACACCGCGGAGGTGGTACGTCACCATGTCAGCGAGGAGGACGATCACGTCCGTCGCTAGATGGTTGCATTGGAGGGCAGGTTCGACAATACCTGGCAGGTTCTTCAGGGATCTCACTGGAGCTATGATCCTGTGATGGTTCCTTATCTTTGGGTGTCCACCGCCCGCGTCGATATCGTCGAGCGCTACGGTTCTAGTTGTATTAGTGATGCTATATTAGTGATAATATTCGATGATGTACGGACACCAAGAGATGATGTACTTTTGCTTATAATTATTGAATGCATGCTAATTTGAATGCTACTGTATTTTATGATTTGGTTTTGCTTATTTTATGATTTGGTTTGCTTATTGAATGCTCATATTGGATAAGTTCTCCTTCATTCCCGTGTGCTAGACAATTTGGTGTAATAATGCACTCGGGAATGAAAGGAGGAGCTACGTACATCACCAATAGTCAACCCGTGATTAATAATCTAGTTTAATATTTGAATTATGAATATAGGCCGGAAATGTCGTACTCGGACGACGAAAACCGCCCGGGGGAATGCGACTGGTGCCACGACGACCGAGGTATCTGCGACAGGTTCATTGAGTTGGACGAAGATCGGCGCGTCAGCATTAAGCTCGAGGAGACCTTCAATGTTCATACGGTACGCAACGACGACAATAGTTTTTTCGTAATTAATGATGACTTCAACTATTTTAATCATGACAATATTTTTCATCTTTTCCAATTCGACTAGCTTATCCCATGCTTTGCAAGAAGCTATGTCTTGGAGAGGATGGGTTTTGAAGACCATGAAAGTTTCGAAACCAAAAAAATTATCCTAAGTACCCATCATGGTGTGGATTTTCAAGTAAAGTTGTACAATGCTCAGAGTGTAACCCATTTTGGTTGCAAAAATTGGGAAGCACTTTGCAAGATGTATTGTCTTGATGAGGGTATGCTTGTCACCATGGATCTTGGTGATCCTACAATCGAGCAAGAGAGACCTTCGATTTGGGTCCTTGTGGATACACCTCCAATTCTTCCCCCATGTGAGCTTAACATAGTTATTAAGTATATTGTTTATTTCAAAATAGTTGACAACTTATCTCCATTGACAGCTTATTTTCATTCTTGAAAGAATGTGCGGAAGATGGTAGACAGAACCTACTACACAGAAGGCTCCGAATTAACTTATCAGGAGAAAAATCATCTGGTCGCATTTTGTACTGATCTTGAGAATTACAATATCTATAATCAAACTCCTCAACATTATGGTCAATACGTGCCACTAGTGCACGTGTTGAACTACGGTAACTACCATGGAGATACCCTGGTAAGATTATTTTTTACTATTACAACATCCGTGCATTTTTTTGCACACTTCTAAAACTAGTACATCATTGCTAACTACGAAGTTATTACTATGTTTTTCAACAGATAATCCCGAATGATTGTGTGCCTCATCTGGGTATACGCATGGTAGCCTTCATGTTTTGAACATACAACCAGGTCGTCCTACGAATCTCAACTATCCATACCGGGTTTCTAAAAGAAGTGGAGACATTACAATCAAAGAATGGAAAAAATGTATGGACAGTCGTAAGGAGCTTCTTGGAAGCAAAAAGCAGCGAAGGGCAAGAATTGGAGACAGGATGATCTCCATTCTTCATAATGGAGAGTCAGGGTCTATATTGTTTTATGCTATTTTACCTTAAGGGTGTTTAGGTCCTACCTGATACTGATGATCATGTGCTAAGAACAATTATGTAGGGTTGGGTTCGATGACTATGAGGATGATGATCGTATGACTTATTATTAATAACGAGTAGAAGTTGTATGATGATGCATGATTAATAGGACTTGTTATTATATATGATGATGTATGATGCGAGCATGCATGAGCATGTTATATTAGCGGGTGAAATGAACATAGCAGCAGCGTTGATAAACCAAGGACGAAGATATAAGAGAGGACACTTCTCTCTATTAGCTAGCTAATAACAACCTAAAAATAACCCCCAAAACCCCTGAAGCAGCCACTTTTTTTAAAAAAGAAAAAAGAAAAACATCGCCTTTTGGTCCCGGTTGGTGCCACCAACGGGACCAAAAGCCCCCCTGCCTGGGCTCGGCGCACCGGCCACGTGGAGGCCCATCTGTCCCGGTTCGTGTTTGAACCGGGACTAAAGGGGGGAGGTATTAGTAACGACCCATTAGTCCCGATTCATGAACCAGGACTAAAGGCCCTTACGAACCGGGAGAAATGCCCCCTTTTCTACTAGTGATGAAGTCATGAATGATGCATTTTCTACCTTGTTGATCAACTTGTAAATGTCATCATTTGTGTGACGAGAGTCCTCTGAGCAAAGAAATAAAGGTGACCAAAATCGAAAGGAGCCAGATGAAAGTTCAGCGACAATGCTAGTTAATTAATTTGCCCGCAACATGAGGCTATTACTTGTTTAAATCTCTCTACTATACATAGGCAGTTTATTTTGTTTCTGTTGGCTATCATCAATAACATTTTTTGTGCACTTGTAAACCATTTTTTTTGTTTTGGAATTTTTTTAAATAACAATTTATATGAACAAATTAATAGGCCATTCAAGGACTAAAGCAAATCCTAAGCAGCATGAGATATATGTGAGTGCACATCCTTCATTTTATGGGGTTCCACTTTTGCCCCATATTCCATATATATTTGTGACCTGTTTTATATCATTCAGATTTTCTCGCCACATTTTAGCCTTAGGTGTCACATTGTGAAATTTTTAAACCCATTTACATTGTTTCCATTGATTATATCTACCCACATGTCAGGTGTGTCATGTGTGTAACTGATTCTACGGGTCAAGTCAAAACCACAGAAATCATTTGTACTTCCTACTTGACACTTGACTCTCTGCACACACACCCAACCAGTCGCATCTGACCTGCAGCCAAGGACGATTTGAGAGAGAGAAACTGTCTGTTGGACCAATGCTATGTGGAACCTTGAGTTTAGGCGGTCCTTTGTTCCGAACGAAATCCAGTGTTGGAGTCTGCTTCAAGTTCAAGATCAGCTGGCTCATGTGGTTCTAGTTGGACGCAGTGACTCTTACTATTGGGCCTTTAAACTTGATGGCCCGTTCTACACAAGGATCTTGTACACGTCCCATCATGAGAATGTGAACATCTCATATACGCTTGGACTTGTTTAGACTCAATTGCACCTCAAAAATCAGGGAACCTATAATTGCTCCACTTCCAAAGAAGTGGAGTGTTTGCACATAGACATCTTGATCCATCTGTGGAAGAACGAGTTGGCCCCCTCGCACACACTCAATTTCTGGTGCATCCCAGGCCCAAACCCGAGAACCATAATGTGACCAAACCGCACGAATCAGAGCAAAGACGAGCCTCTTGCATCACAGCATAAGTAGTAACACTCTTGACTCGACTGGTACCTATGGTCTCACTTCTTATCTAAACAACTTATGTATGATCTTCCGATTTGAGTCTTAGAAGCTTTAATGCAACTCATTCTGCTACTTCATCCGACTATATGCATATATATGAGCATCAAGTAATTAGTAAGCACTGGTAGTAGTAGTTGGGAGCAATAAAACTTTACTATTGTAGTAGTTGGGAGCAATAAAACTTTACTACTGCAAGACATTTGTTGGTTGATTCAGCCGCTGCAGTGATGTGCTACATTGTAGCCGCTACATTAGTGCAGTTGCAGAGCTCAACATTTGCATGTGCTCAGACGTGGCACATACATCTCTCTAAGATTTTTTTGGCTTACTTCTATCAAGCATTTTCATTTGAATTGGAATTTTAAGAAAGCGTATAAGCAATTTAAATCCCCATACTACAGACTAAATGAAATCCTAAGAAGCGAGATATGTATGCATACACCTACTTTATTTACAGGGTCTACCTTGCAATTTGAATTCCACTTTTGCACACCTACTTTATTTATAGCGTATAAGCAATTTGAATTCCGCGAGCCATGGGGCGACCAGTTGCACCACAGTTTGCATACCTGTACCCATTGAGGTTGCGTGTCTACAGGCCGCCAAGTTGATGGTTGGACGCCAATGTTTGGCAGTGAACGCCAAAAGTTGGGAGCCATGGAGACATCAGCGTACTAACCTTGTGACACAGGCCTTGGATGAATTTCTTATATTCCCTCGTAGAGCTCGTTTCTCAAACGTGCGCCCTGTAGATTGACCGATGGTATAATCATCCAACTAAGCTGAAAGAAACACACCACTGGTGCGTCCTCTCAGGTTCTCACGAAGCAGAGTGTAAAGAAAACACACGTTATGAGTTGATGCTACGTATCGACAAAAATATGAGCAAGCCTTGCGTATCCGAGCCAAGAAGAGCTTCTTGCATGTTTGCATATATAGTAGTAACATTCTAACACGATTGTGGACAATGGATGTAATTAAATAGTAGGGATTTCGATCATACAAGCATATAGGAGCGCCAAGTAATTAGCTGGCAGCAATCAAACTTTACTGCTAAATCACATGTGTCTGTCTTATATAGTAGCATGGGTCTAGTACGTGTACTCGACACCAAGGATATGTTTTGTAGGTTGTATTTTCAGTTTCAACTAAAGTAGCAACAATCTATGATGTACCAGACCTCCAAGCAGTAAATGTTGGCTCTAAGGTCATAACTTGCCACAGAATCTGTAGCTACTACCTCCGTCTTGGTTTATCGTCACCCTTCATACTTTGTATCAAATTTTGACCGTAGAATTGACTACAGTTGCATGTCACAAAATTTATGATGTTGGATTAATATTTAAAAGAGGATCTCAACTATACTAATTTGTGGTATAATAGCTTATGTTTTGGTAGTTCAATTAAAGGTCAAAGTTTTATCCAAAAAACAATTATAGTAGCTAGCTAGTTGCATAGCGCACGCAACCCTAGTCAATTATGGCCGTGGGGGGTTTCACCATCTGGTGACGTCAACTAAGGGTGTGCTTCATGTGTCGCTGTGACACCATCGCTAGAAGTTTTCACCATGACTACCCCTATATGAAAAAAGCACGATCGCCTCATCCAGCTAGTACTCACGTGAAAACATGTGACAATGATTAAATCAATAGTGATTAAATCACGCAAGTAACAGAGGGAGATGGCACATCTGAAATTTGTATAGATATACTCCCTCCGTCCCATATTAGTCGACGCTCAAATAGATGTATCTGTCCACTAATATGGGACGAAGGAAGTATATTGACTTTGACAGTGGAAAACCACTCCAATTCCAATTGAGGCCGTTGAGCGGAAGATCGCAGCCTGAGGTAGCAAACACGTGATGCGTTGCATCAACGCCGAATGATGCAAAGCAACCGCACGCGAGCACGCACACGTCGGGGTTGGGAGAGAACGGAAGTCTCTCTTGGCAGTTGCGACAGAGCTGTATCTCGGCCACAGAAGCAGGGAACAGATGGTTGTAGCAACCGCTTAATTAAGTTTCCTCCTGTGTAAACAGTGGAACGATGACGTGTAGAACTGTATAGCTAGCTAACATCTTCAGATGTTCCAAATTGTTTACCCATAGCAAAGGAAATTTGGCAATCATGAACAAATTTCTGCAATAATAGCTGCGCACGGATAGAAGCCTGGAAAGTTGAAATTCATGATGCCTCCCAATTCCAAGCTCAAGGTTAAGCGTGTCATGTTAGATATAATCTTGATGGACTATGTATCTGCATGTCATTTTATTTCTGCATGAGTTAGCGTTGTGTAGGGCCAATGCATTAGCAGATGCACATCTGAAACGTGGTCAGCTAGAAGCATGTACTGAGGAGTGCCGAGGTGCCGTGTGAAGCGGACATCGCCGTGTGAGATGCACGGCGCTGCATGCAAGCTGGATAATGCAACGGGCTGCATAGACGTAGAGTTAGTTGTGTGTGAGCCGAGTGACTCGGTCAAGTAGAAGATTTGTTAGCCGGCGTGGAGTTTGCATGTACCTGCATTAGTGGAGTAGCCTCACATGTTGTGGATGTGGCTAGTCAGTTAGTTAGTGGTGTTAGTGGGCGAACGCGGTGCCCAGGCTGTGCGTGCGTGAGTCTACTTAAAGATGTGTAAGCATGTTTCCTTTTGTCAAGAGAATAGAGAAGAAAACTTGTGGCTGTGTGATACAGCGCAAGGCCAAAACTCTTTGCATCCTTTTTCCGCTGTGTGACGCAGCAGAGGGAGAGAGAGTTTCAGGGAGCTGAGAGAGTTAGCTCCAACATGTCATAGGGTAGAGCAATCAAGTCTACACATCACATGACGTGTCATCTGGCGTGCACCGCTTCCTTCTTTTCATAGACTAATTGAGGAGCTGCTAGCTCACTCTTGATGTGAAGAAATGATATGTTGCCAACTATATGTCCAAAGCTTCTATATATTTCACCGCCCGGCTGCAATTCTTGAGCCGGCAGCACCTTGAGTAGTTGCCAAAGTAGTTAGGGCCTCTTTGGTTCACATGATTCCTCAAATGCAGGAATAGAAAAAATGCAGAAATCGCTTGTACCCTGCATGATACGAAAGATTATTTGACAGCACATGAAAAATAAAAGAATCCAACACAGAGGTTTGAGTAGATTAAAAATTTCTTACAAATGAACCCTATGGAAAATTTCTGAAGGATTTCAGTCATACGAACATAGTAGGAAAACATATGCTAAGGATCCAAATCCTCCAAATATCCTATGAAATTCCATTGTATCAAAGGAGGCCTTAACATGCATTTATTTTCAGGATGGTGCATGCCCTTAAGGGTTAGTTTTCTTTTCTATGTACATATAGCACGACAAAATCAACTGGGTAACGAAAATTATAGGCCATACTGCATCCGACTTGGCTCATGAGCTGACTTAGTGGCATGAGTGATTCGCTCATATCATGCATGCAATGCATGCTGAGAGTTCAGTTTCATATTTCAAGTTGGATAAATTTGTTAAGATGAAAATAAGGGGACACCATGAAGTGCCGCTTACATCTGAAAGGAAAACTAGATTGTCCAAACAACTAAATAAGTGTGTGTTGCCCCCGCGTATGGATATATATTCATCATCAGAAACATAAAAAACTAGACAATGCTGGCTAGTCAGGCTCTTCCTTGTTCATCGGCATGCTCCATTGCAATGCATGCAAGGTTGTACAAGAAGTATGTGAGCTAGCTGCTCCTAAAGGTTGTACAAGAAGTATGTGAGCTAGCTGCTCCTAGAAGCATGCGAGTCTGCGAGCCGTGGGTTTACCAAGTTGTACCCCACGGGGGAGCTCGTCTATAGGCCACTGATGGTTAGACGCCAACTTTTTGGCCTCAAAAGCTGGGCGCTTCTGAGACTTCATCTGTTCAGCACACTGACCTTGTGACCTAGGTCTTCGATGAATCTCTTATATTTCCTCCGAGATCTCAATCCTGAAATGTGTGCCCTAGAGATTTTACAGACGGTGTAACCATCCTACCAAACTGGAAGAAACACGTCACATGTGCGTCCTCTCAACTGTTCGTGAAGCAGAGTGTAAACAAACACACCTGGTCGATTAGATATACGAGCTAGACTTGATCAAAGTGTATGACCTGAATTCCCTGTGCCACCCAAGCCAAAACCCATTGACCTTAATATGATCAAGCCTTGCATACCAGACTAAAGAAGAGCTTCTTGCATGTGTTGCATATATATATGAGTAATACTCTGACTCTATTGATGACGATGGATGTAGTTAAGTAACAGGGCTATTGATCATGCATACATGATCTTATTATCTAAAAAGGACTTATATGATTTTGCGATTCGCTGCTCCTTGTGGCTCTTTCTCTTATATATGCATATAGGAGCATTAAGTAATTTGTAGTAGTAGTTGGCAGCAATTGAACTCTACCGCTACATCACGTTGGGTACTTCTGATTTAGTAGCATTAGTAGCATGGGTCTAATACGTGTACTCGACACTGATATGTTTTGTAGGCTGTATTTTCAGTTTCAAGGAAAGTATCTGCAATGTACGATGTACCTGATCAGATTGCCAAGCGATTAGTGTTGGCTCTAAGGTCATGACTTGCCATAGTCTCTTTAACTAGCTAGCTAATCACATAGCGCACGTGACCCTGGTCAGTTATGCGGTAGGGGGGTGGGGCCTCACCCACATGTCACCTCAACTAACAGTCTGCTTTCATGTCGTTGTGACACTGCCACTAGAAGTTGTCACCACTCACCAAGATGATCTACACCCTGAGTTCTACACCAGTACATGAGGTCGTGTGCCCATGAAGGTAATGACATGTCTGCCACGTGTCACGGTCACCCTCGTCAGTCCGGTCATGGTACCTCCTGGGCGGGATAGAGATTTGAACGGAAAGCATTCCTTTCAGCATCGACCCCCAACCCCCCGACATCATCGGCTTTTCTTCTTCGAGAGAACACGTCGTACAAAGTAGTACAAATATGGACATTGTAAGGACGCTTGCAAAGGGCACCATCTTTCCTGATGGGCCGCTATTTTAGCCTTTCAGAGGATCGCCATGACCGTAGTTGAGGGTGCCTCAGTTTCTTGGACCTGGCTACATTGAGGGGTGGTAGGTGCATGCAGTTATGGCCACCTCAGAGCCCTTTTGGAGATATTTGAGCAAGACCCGGATCACTAGAATTCAGGCATTTTGGCTAAATGACTAAAATTTGCATCTAAATTTCATTGAGATCCAACCAAATATTATGAAAATTCAAAGTATATTTTTAAAAATTCATGAACTATCAAATTCTTGACGTAGTGCTGCCCACCTTAGAGCCCTAGTTTTGGAAATATTTCAGCAAGACCAAAAATCACTAGAATTCAATATATTTAGATAAATGAACAAAATTTTCATTTTCATTTGATTAATTGAATTTTTATGAACTATTCAAATTTTCAAATATTCTAACCAAAGAGCAAATAGATCAGAATGAAAACTTGGAAATCTCGGTTGGCCCTAGTAATATGGGCATGAAGGTTGTTCGTAATATGGACTAACCGACCGCAGGCTCATAATATTGGCCTCTGGGCTATATTTTTGGCCCTGGTAAACAAGAGCAGTTAGCGGTTGCCACTTGGAGAATTAGGCATTTCCTATTTGGCGGCACAGGCGCCAGTTAAAGTGCATTTTGTTAACTGGCGCCTGTGGCGTCCGTAAATAGGCCGGCCCATCTAGTCGCCAGTTGACGATTTTTTTTTTGAAAATTCTGTGAATTTTTTTGAGATTGATGAACTTTTTTGAATATTGATGAACTTTTTCAAAATTTAATGAACATTTCTCTTGAATATGGATGAACCTTTTTTGTTTTATGAACTTTTTTTCAGTTCTATGAACGTTTTCTAAACATAAATGAACTTTTTTAATTTCTATGAACATTTTTCAAATTTAATGAACTTTTGCTAAATTTGAATGAACTTTTTTCCAAATTGATGAACTTTTCCAAAATTTATGAACTTTTTTTAAAGATATGAACATATTTTTTCAAATGGATAAACTTTTTTTCTTTAGATCTGTAAACCTTTCTTCATTTCATATTTTTATTTTCGTAAAAAAATAGAAAAAAAAACTTAGGGCAGCATGTTAGTGGGCCGGCCCATTCTAGCAGCGCTGCAGGCGCTGGATCGTTAACCGGCGCCTGCAGCGCTGTATAGGAGCTCCCGGAGAATTACGTGCGCAGCTTGCAGGCAATCAAGTACTCCCTCCATCCAAAATGTAAGGCGGGCTTGACTTTTTACGGTATTTCATCTGTAACTTTGATCATTAAGATATACCAAAGTATATGGACTAAACATGTATAAATCATATCATTGTATTTGTCTTGCGAGAATAATTTTATTTCATAGGCGTTTAGATTAATTTGTGGACATACAACAAAATAACTTTGATTATTTGTATTGATTTGTCGCCGTCTTCTTGGGCGCTCCTTGAAGAGCTCTCCGGCCGTTCATGATCGTTGGCCCCAGACAACATGTCGTTGGCGGCGGAGCTTGGGTGCCGAGAGTGGGCGGTGGTGGTGTCTTCTTGGCGCTTATGTGTGCAGCGCCTGTCTAATCTTGGTGACCTGCGAGCGACGGTGTGGCGAGATATGTGGGGGCCGGGCCTGTGGAGTGCTTATGGTCTCACGCTGGTCGTCTGGCGGCCGCCAATGCTTAGTCCTATGGTGGGGCGGCAGCCGGTGTGGCATCGAGGTGGCGATGAATCTGGACTCCTTTGCCAAGATCTGGTCCTGACGTCTCTGGCGGTCGTGCGCCGGTCGGCCTAATCGATTTGATACCGTGGTCGTGACATGATACCGCCTCGGTGCTATTTTATATATCTGGAAATTTTAAGTTGCATTATAATACACCAGAGCATGTGTATTATATGGGTGATTTAATGGATGAGAATAAATGGGCCTTTTTGAGCCCAAGGGTATTTTCGGCCTAAAATATTTTATACCTTTAATCGGCCAAATTCGGTCCAGGGGTATTCTCGTCCTGAATTTTTCAATTAAATTAATTGCATTAATAAAGCACTTCATTATAACACCAATCATCATGCGTACTCTTTTGAATTTTTCCTTCGAGCGGTTCGTCCTCTCTCCTCCTCTCGAGCCCTAACCTCGGGCGCCCTCAATCGCCGCCGATCGGCTCTGGCGCCCTCGATCCCGCCGATCGCACTCGCCGTGTCACTCTTTCCTCCTGCTCCTACTCCCCCTTCCGCCTCCATCGCAAGTCACCCACTCAGGTCGCGGCGCCAGATTTTCCGACAAGTCGCTAATCCCCTCCTTCCCCCAGCGGACGCGACCTGCCCCGACCCGAGAGGCCACATCATTCTCATCCACATGCATCAACTTTTCACGCCGGATCTTCACTGTAAGCACTACAAAAAAATACACTTCCGTGATGATACGTGTTTGTCACAGTAGGTCGCGTTTTTGTCATGCATGTACATCTATGACGATTTTATGACAGAATCAAGATAGTCATACCTGTGCTGTCGTAGAAGTGTTCCATGACATTGCCAAAATTATCATCACGAAAGTGTCCACTTCCATGACGATAAATCGCGCGTCACAGAAGTGCTTTCGTCAAGGGTGACCGACACGTGGCATCCACCGTAACTGAACGTCGTTAAGCTATCGGGTTGGGTTTTGGATCCGATAACCCGTTAACAGCCCCGACCAATGGGGATTTTCCACGTGTAAAATCATCATTGGCTGAAGGAAACATGTGTCGGCTTATCGTTGGGACAGATGTCATCCACTCATTGGACAGAAGGCGCCTATGATTCGTCGACATGTGGCACGGCCCAACAGGGGCCCATTTTTGTGAAAAGGCCGCCCGTTTGACTTGGTCAAAAGGTGGCGGGCCGGCCCATGGAAAGCCTGTTAACGGTCTGTTCGCATATAGCCCATTTACAGCCCACTAACCCAAGGCCCGTTACGCCCTATCCGAATTAGGCCCAGTAGCGTCATCTGCGCCATCCCATATGATTCGGCCCGTTTTCGCCGGCCCATGTATGGCCCATGACGTCTTTCGGCCCATATGAGGCCCTTTGTAACTCTTGGCCTATTAACGGGCCGTGGTGAAACTGGCCCGTAATGAATAGTGTATCACTTTACACTCATTAACGGCCTGTGGTGAAACTGGCCCGTAATGAACAGTGTATCACATTATACCCATTAACGGCCCGTTATTCCGTTGGGCGTTTCAGCATATGTTATCTTCGGCCTTCTCGAGCCCATTTATTCTTGGGCTCATTTCAAGATATCGTTTACTTACGGCCCGTTCTTGTCATTTTCTTCTTGTGGGTCAAATTCAGCTGTGTGGTTCTGATCGGCCCGTTTGTGGTTCGTTAATCGTTGGGCGTTTTCATAGCGTCATCAAATCGGCCTATTAACGATGGCTGTTATGGTCGGCCCATGAGCGGACGATTCAACTCTAGCCCGTTACGGCCATAATGCGATCTGTTTGGCCAATCGATCATACGGCCCGTATAAGGCCCATTGATGATACGGCCCGCAGAAGGCCCATTGTTTCTATGGTCCGTAGAAGGCCCATTGTTTCTATGGCCCGTAGAACGCCCACTGTTTCTATGGCCCATAGGAGGCCCAGTGTCACTACAGTAAATATTAGCCCATGCTTATTGTGGCCTAGTTTTAAAAAAATAGGTTATTGCAGCCACTAGCAAACTGCAGAAAAAGAACTGCAATGACTACAAGCAAACAAATAAACAAGACAACAAGGAAATAAATAAGCAAGCAATAACGCTAGGCTACACTACTAGGAAAATACTTATAGGTAGACATTTAACAGTAGTGTTGGTTAGATACCCCTCGCTACTCCTATTTAGCAGTAGCGCCGGCCAGCACCAGCGCTAGAAGCGCACGTTAGCAGTAGCGCTGGATTTCACGGCCAGCGCTACTGCTAATGGGCCACGCTCTCGCCCCCGTTATAGCTTTAGCTATAGCGCTGTGCCTCCTCCTCCGCGCTGCCGCTAAGCCCACCTCTGCTTCCTCCCGTGCCGGCCCACGCACCCACCCCTCTCCCCTCACTCACACTCACACGCTTACACCAGATCGAATCCCTCAGTCGTCCCCCGATCCACCCGCCGCCCATGCGTCCTACTCCGGTCGCCCTCCCCCGCGCTGGCCCTCCTCCCTTGCCGGCCGCCCCCCGCACCGACCCTCCTTCCCTGCCGGCCGCCCCCCCGCACCGGCCCTCCTCCCCTGCTAGCCACCCCCTCCACCGGCCATCCTCCCCATGGTGCCCCCCCCCATGGCCCTCTTCCACCAAGAGGTACTCCTCCTCCTTCCTCCTCCTCCTCCCTCCCTAGTTATAGTTATTAGAGAGTAGTTAATTATTTTGAATCCTAGTTGAAAAAATGTAGGTTCTTAGAATAATGTAGGTGTTTTAGTTGAATTTTTAGGTGTTTTAGTTAAATTTGTAGGGGTGTTAGTTAAAAATGTAGGTTCTTAGAATAATGTAGGTGTTCTTAGAATAATGTTGAATTTGTTTTAAGTGTATTTAAAAGAGTTTTAGGTGTTTTATTTGTTTTTGCTGTAGTTAAAAGAAATTTAGGTGGTTTAGTTGTTTTAGGTGTGGTTAATAGAATTTTAGGTGTTTTAGTTGTTTTAGGTGTAGTTAACAGAATTCTAGGTATTTTTTTAGTTAAAGCAATTGCTGTTATTTTTTAGTTAAAGCAATTTTTCCTGTTATATGCAAATTTTGTAGTGGACATGTCATATTTTGAACATGTCACATTTTGGACATGTCATATTTTTCCGAGTGGCCTATGTTTTGCCAGAAATGTCGATTCGTTTACGTTCTGGCAAATTTCAGCCGATCGATTGGTCCTGTTTCTAGCAAAGGTCATGCCAAATTTTGCTAAGTGTTTATTAATTTTTTTCATAATTAAGCATTTTGTTCTCGACGTCGACGATGCCTATCCGCATCCTCGTGCCGACTTGGCGAGGACTCTGGTTGAGCCGAGGGCCATGTCCGGACTGGGCTCCGCTGGCTGGTACTAGGTTGTGCTACCTTCGGTGGCGCAGCTTAGTGAGGAGCCAACCCGTCGACCCGAAGCTTCTTTGGTGGCGATCATATGGGCCTGCATCGGTGGAGAGGCTTGAGTCCCCCGCACAGGTGGTACAACACCGTGTCATGGAGGAGAACGCGCACGTCCAGCGCTACTTGGTTGCATTGGCGAACGGCCGGTTCTCCAATACCTGGCAGATTCTTTGGGGATCTCACCGGAGCTATGATCCGTGATGGTTCCTTCTCTTTGGGTGTCCACCGCGCCCACCGAACCTAGAGGAGCTATTATTCGAGATGTATTAGTGATATTATATGATGATCTTTGCTACAAACTACTATATATGTATTCGATGATGGATTATTAATTACCTATTAGTTATTTGCTTATTGAATGCAAAAGATGAGCACGGTTTGTGCTACAAACTACTATATATGTATTCATGATGGATTATATGATGATCTTTGCTACAAACTACTACAAACTACAAATTTTAGGTGTTTTAGTTGTTATATGATGATCTTTGCTACAAACTACTATATATGTATTCGATAATGGATTATTAATTACCTATTAGAAAATGTCGACGATTTAAAGGGAATTCGCTATGTGCGATTCTGCGAAGATGAGCGCGGTCTATGCGAAAGGCCTCACCTGGTAGAAGGTCGGCGATTCAGCATCAAGCTCCAAGAGACATTCGATGTTGATACGGTACGCAACGATGACAAGTGTTTTTTGTTATTTTTGCACGACTTCTCTGCTTCTTCAACGTGTAATTTCCGTCTTTTACAGTTCGACTAGCTTATCCCATGCCATGCAAGACGCTATGTCTTGGAGAAGATGGGTTTTGAAGGTCATGAAAGCATGGAGACAAAGATAATTCAACTAAGGACCCATCATGGTTATGATTTTGCTGTAAAACTGTACAATTCTGTGAACTCATCCAATTTTGGTTGCCGGAATTGGGAAGCCCTTTCCAAGGCGTATGATTTTCATGAGGGTATGCTTCACACCTTCAATCTTGGTGATCCTGACATCGACGAAAATGATATGATCATTTGGGTCCTTGTTGACACGCTTCCAGTTCTACCGCTGTGTGAGTTTTCTAAACATATTTACTAAGTAATTTATATTGTTTATTTCAAAATATTTGATAGCTTATTTCCATTTACAGCTTATTTTCATTCTTCAAAAAATGTACGGAAGATGGTAGACAGAACCTACTACTACAATGATGAAGCACAATTAACTTATAAGGAGAAAGATGCTCTTATCGCATTTTTTACTGATCTTGAGAATTACAATAACTATTATCAAATTCCTCAAAATTATGGTCAATATGTGCCACTAGTCCACGCGGTGTGCTACGGTAACATCAATAGAGATAGCATGGTAAGATTTTCTACTATTACGACATCCGTGCATCTTTTGCATAAATTTTTCTAAAACTAAACTACATTGATAACTACAAAGTTATTACTATGTTTTTGAACGGAAAATCCCGATGGATTGTGTCCTTATCTGATATTGCCAACAGGTCGCGTTGATGTTATGAGCTTACGGCCACCACGGCTAGGTCAGCCGCAGTATCCACATCACTCTTGTCCATACCGGATTTCTAAAAGCGAGGAAGCCATGATAATAAATGATTGGAAAAATGTTTCAACCATCGTAGAGAGCTACTTGGAAGCAACATTGTGCGTAGGCCAAGACTTGGAGACAGGATGATCTCCGTTCTTCATTATGGAGAGTCCAGTTTCCTTAATGAAGAGTGAATGCCTATCTTGTTTTATGATATTTTACCTAAGAGAGGGTAGGTCCTATGAGAGGAGTAGGTCCTAGGTAGAATGTGTTATTATGTGCTATAATGTGTTAGAGTTGATGAGGAGGATGAGAAATTGTGATTATGACTAGTGACCAACTTGTTATATATATGATGTCTCATTGACGAACATTGTTTGGTGGTGATGACTACTGGTAATGAATATGCTATTTAAACAGACTAGTTCATTATTAGATGTTATTGTATAAAAGATATATCTGTTTAAACATGTACAACGCCAAAATATTAAAAAAACATAAATGTTAGCAGTAGCGCTGGCCTAAAAACGTGCTACTAGTACTTGAACTTACCATTGCGCTGGTCTAGAAACGCGCTACTGCTACAAAATAGTTGTAGCGCCGTAGCAGTAGCGCTGGTTCCCGCGCTACTGGTAGCACAAAAACCAGCGCTACTGGTAAGCTTTTCTCTAGTAGTGCTATCACGACTATTACACATATTACATCCACTTGGCATCAAAGTTCGCCACCAGTGCAAATATAGGGAACAAAGCAGCATATCATATACACTGGTTGTCAAAGTTGGCGACCAGCGCAAATAAACGCCGCAGCAAAACAAATCTAGAACTGAAACCACTTTAGAAGATCTCAAGAAACAATATACTGGGTACCCATAATGCTGGCAAGATGCTTAGCAAGCTTATTAACTTTCTCTTGTTTGGCGCTTAAATCCTCCGGCGCTTGCTGTTGCACCAGGAAATATGCATCTGAATTCTGCAGGGACTTCCTTAGTCCTTCAGCTTCCTGTCGCAGCACATCTGATCGATGTCTTTCAACTTGAAGTTGAGACTCAAGAAGACGAACTGATTTAGGCAGCGAGTTCGAAGAGCTTGTGCTAGCAGTAGTGGCCAGTAACTCGAACACTACATCAAGACAGGACTTTTGGGTTCTCTCACTATCGTCAAGATAGTTTTTATCAGCTTTCTTGGAGACCAACAGGGATGTCTCACTATCTTGAACCTTATCTGCATTACTTCCTTTACCATTGGATAATGCGGTACTGTTCTCCAATATTTTGTCCGCATTCTAAAAGAGAAACAAGCAGACACATCACATGTTTACCATGTTGTATATGAAACTCATTTTGGTAAATGAGTTCAGTAGTAAAGTGGACAGGATAACAACATGAAACAAACATATATCTATGTACCATGGTCACTTTATGGTCTATATCATTCTAGTTTTTGTTGCCAAATCAAGATAGAGACACAGTTCAAATAATATTTGTTCAAGACAAAGCAGAATAGAAAGAATATAAGTGTGGGAAACTATAGAGCAATAAAAACACTTGTAATGTGCATGACATGAGAACATAACTGTTTATTCAATTGAAACTGAAATCAACATAGAGCAGGTTACAACAACAAACCAGTTAAAGAAACAGGTTTAAGACATACCTGTTGCGCCATTGGAGTTTCAATTCCATCCTTAAAATTTGAAAATAGTTGGTATGAGTAAATACAGTAATGCAAGAGCAAAGGAGTATGAACCATAGCTATAGAACCCGACCTGAGAACAAATCTTCTTCTCCTTTAAGCGTTGAGTTGGGATTCGGAGTGGTGGTCCTCATGCTTTGGGCACTGCAGTTCCCTTACTAACTGCTTTCGTGTTTGGGTGCTCTGTGGTGGAGATGGTCTTGTGTCAACTGGGCTGGGTTACTATCTGCCGGGGTTGGGGTTAGAAGGGGTGTAGCTGGTTCTCTGTCCAAGCGGGTAGGGGTACAATCTGCAAGAGTCTGGGTTATGTGTGGTGGATCTGGTCCTTGGACAAGTACAACCGTGGTTCTATCTACATCAATGGTAGCACTATCTTTTACGAAGACCGTGTTGTTACTCCCTTAGATCTGCCATTACCCTCTCCAATTCAAATCAGCGATAAACAAGAAAAGTAATTGAAAGTATAGAAATTGTATGATAGAGCAGGAGCAATGGATAGTGGGGAATAAAAGACGGCATGAAATAATTCATATTTATGTTGTCTAACCAAGCAGGATAGCATGACACAATTTCACATATATGATGGCTAACTAAACAGGATAGCATGACACAATTTCACATTATGATGGCTAACTAAAAAAGATGGAAAGACATAGTTCAAAATATGAGACTATGTAAACAGGATGATATAATATAACTATATAATGTGTTTATTAAATAGGTTGGCATGCCATAATCACATAAATTCACGAATAGAATGCCATAATTCAAAATATGATGACTGTAAACACTAAACAGGATGACATGATATAACTATATGATGTCTTTATTAAATGGGTTGCCATGCCATAATTCAGATAGATGATGTGTATGTACTATGTAAACATGATGGCATGATATAATTCAAATATATGATTTATATAGTAAGAAAGTAAGCAGATGACAATCCATATATAATGTAAAAACTAAGCAATGCAAGACAACATGCATGACATGGGTAATATAACCCTGCCAAGTTTGTGAAGGAAATATGCCCTAGAGGCAATAATAAAGTTATTATTTATTTCCTTATATCATGATAAATGTTTATTATTCATGCTAGAATTGTATTAACCGGAAACATAATACATGTGTGAATACATAGACAAGCAGTGTCACTAGTATGCCTCTACTAGACTAGCTTGTTAATCAAAGATGGTTATGTTTCCTAACCATGAACAAAGGGTTGTTATTTGATTAACAAGGTCACATCATTAGTTGAATGATCTGATTGACATGACCCATTCCATTAGCTTAGCACACGATCGTTTAGTATGTTGCTACTGCTTTTATCCATGACTTATACATGTTCCTATAACTATGAGATTATGCAACTCCCGTTTACCGGAGGAACACTTTGGGTACTACCAAACGTCACAACGTAACCTGGGTGATTATAAAGGAGTACTACAGGTGTCTCCAAAGGCAGATGTTGGGTTGGCGTATTTGAGATTAGGATTTGTCACTCCGAATGTCGGAGAGGTATCTCTGGGCCCTCTCGGTAATGCACATCACTTAAGCCTTGCAAGCATTGTAACTAATGAGTTAGTTATGAGATGATGTATTACGGAACGAGTAAAGAGACTTGCGGTAGCGAGATTGAACTAGGTATTGGATACCGACGATCGAATCTCGGGTAAGTAACATACCGATGACAAAGGAACAACGTATGTTGTTATGCGGTCGACCGATAAAGATCTTCGTAGAATATGTAGGAACCAATATGGGCATCAGGTCCGCTATTGGTTATTGACCGGAGGCGATGTCTCGGTCATGTCTACATTGTTCTCGAACCGTAGGGTCCATGCACGCTTAAGGTTTCGATGATGGTTATATTATGAGTTTATGAGTTTTGATGTACCGAAGGAGTTCGAGTCCCGGATGAGATCGGGGACATGACGAGGAGTCTCGAAATGGTCGAGGCGTAAAGATCGATATATTGGACGACTATATTCGGAGTTCGGAAAGGTTCGAGTGATTCGGTATTTTTGAGTACCGGGAGTTACGGGAGAAGTAATGGGCCTTGATGGGCTTTAGTGGGAAGAGGAAAAGGGTGCTGCGCCCCCTCTCCTCTAGTCCGGTGGACTAGGGAAAGGGGCCGCCACCTTTCCTTCTCCTCCTATTCCTTCTCCTTCCTCCCTCTTGATGGACTCCTACTAGGACTTGGAATCCTAGTAGGACTCCACACCTGGCGCGCCAAACCCTTGGCGGCCTCCTCCTCCTCCCTCCTTTATATCTGGGGCAGGGGCACCCCATGAACACACAAGTTTGATCTACGGATCGTTCCTTAGCCGTGTCGGTGCCCCCTCCACCATATTCCACCTCGGTCATACCGTCATGAAGCTTAAGCGAAGCCCTGCGCCGTGAAACATCAAGATCGTCACCACGCCGTCGTCTTGTGGAACTCTCCTCGACACTCGGCTGGATCGAGTCTGAGGGGCGTCATCGAGCTGTCGTGTGTCAAGAACTCGGGCGCCGAATAACGGCGCGGGATCGGTCGGATCGCGAGGAGAACGTCGACTACTTCCTCTACGTTGTGATCGCTTCGCCGGGTCTCGAGGTGCGTAGACAACACTCTCCCCTCTCGTTGCTATGCATCACCATGATCTTGCGTGTGCGTAGGAAAATTTTTGAAATTACTCGTTCCCCAACAGTGGCATCCGAGCCTAGGTTTTTATGGTTTGATGTTTTGCACGAGTAGAACACAAGTGAGTTGTGGGCGATACAAGTCATACTACCTACCAGCATGTCATACTTTGGTTCAGCGGTATTGTGAGATGAAGCGGCCGGACCGACATTACGCGTGCGCTTACGCGAGACTGGTTTCACCGCTCTGAGCACTCGTTGCTTAAAGGTGATTGGCGGGTGTCTGTCTCTCTCACTTTAGTTGAACCGAGTGTGGCTCGCCGGTCCTTGAGAAGGTTAAAACGGAGTCTATTTTGAAATATCGTTGTGGTTTTGATGCGTGGGTGAGATTGGTTCTTGCTTAAGCCCGTAGCAGCCACGTAAAATTTGCAACAACAAAGTAGAGGACGTCTAACTTGTTTTTGCAGGGCATGTTGTGATGTGATATGGTCAAGACATGATGCTATATTTTATTGTATGAGATGATCATGTTTTGTAACGAAGTTATCGGCAATGGCTGGAGCCATATGGTTGTCGCTTTATTGTATGCAATGCAATCATACTGTAATGCTTTACTTTATCACTAAGCGGTAGCGATAGTCGTAGAAGCATAAGATTGGCGAGGCGACAACGATGCTACGATGGAGATCAAGGTGTCGCGCGGTGGCGATGGTGATCATGGTGGTGCTGCGAGATGGAGATCACGAAGCACAAGATGATGATGACCATATCATATCACTTATATTGATTTGCATGTGATGTTTATCTTTTATGCATCTTATCTTGCTTTGATTGACGGTAGCATTATAAGATGATCTCTCACTAAATTATCAAGAAGTGTTCTCCCGAGTATGCACCGTTGCCAAAGTTAAATCGTGCCCGGACACCACGTGATGATCGGGTGTGATAAGCTCTCGTCCATCTACAGCGGGTGCAAGCCAGTTTTGCACACGCGAATACTCAGGTTATACTTGACGAGCCTAGCATATGCAGATATGGCCTCGGAACACGGAGACCGAAAGGTCGGCGTGAATCATATAGTAGATATGATCAACATAAGATGTTCACCATTGAAAACTACTCCATCTCACGTGATGATCGGTTATGGTTTAGTTGATTTGGGTCACGTGATCACTTAGATGACTAGAGATGTCTATCTAAGTGGGAGTTCTTAAGTAATATGATTAATTGAACTTAAATTTATCATGAACTTAGTCCTGGTAGTATTTTGCAAATTATGTTGTAAGATCAATAGCTTGCGTTGTTGCTTTCATATGTTTATTTTGATATGTTCCTAGAAAATTGTGTTGAAAAATGTTAGTAGCAATGATGCGGATTTGATCCGTGATCCGAGGTTTATCCTCATTGCTGCCTGAAGAATTATGTCCTTAATGCACGCTAGGTGCAGACCTATTGCAGGAAGCGGATCTGCGGCGTTATGAGCGTTTGGCTAGCTCAATATGATGACTACTTGATAGTTTTGTGCACCATGCTTTATGGCTTAGAATCGGGACTTCAAAGATGTTTTGAACATCATGGACCATATGAGATGTTCCAAGAATTGAAGTTAATATTTCAAGCAAATACCGAGTTGAGAGATATGAAGTCTCCAACAAGTTCTATAGCTAAAAGATGGAGGAGAATCGCTCAACTAGTGAGCATGTGCTCAGATTATGCAGGTACTTCAATCGCTTGAATCAAGTGGGAGTTAATCTTCCAGATAAGATAGTGATTGATGAATTCTCTAGTCACCATCACCAAGTTAGTAGAACTTCGTGATGAACTATAGTATGCAAGGGATGGCGAAAATGATTCCGGGCTCTTCTTGATGTTGAAATCGACGAAGGTAGAAATCAAGAAAGAGCATCAAGTGTTGATGGTTGACAAGATCACTAGTTTCAAGAAAAGGGCAAAGGAAAGAAAGGGAACTTCAAGTAGATTGACAAGCAAGTTGTCACTCCACGAAGAAGCCCAAAGCTGAACCAAAGCACAGGCGAGTGCTTACTTTGCAAAGGAAATGGTCACTAGAAGCGGAACTGCCCTAAATATTTGGTGGATAAGAAGGATGGCAAAGTGAAAAGGGTATATTTGATATCTGGTGTTTTATGTGTGCTTTACTAGTGTTTATAGCAACCCCTCGGTATTTGGTACTGGTTCGGTTACTAAGAGTAGTAACTTCGAAGCGGGAGTTGAGAATAAAATGAAACTAGTTAAGGGTGAAGTAACGATGTGTGTTGAAAGTAGTTTCAAGATTGATATGATCATCATCGCACACTCCCTATACTTTCGGGATTAGTGTTGAACCTAAATAAATGTTATTTGGTGTTTGCGTTGAGCATGAATATGATTTGATCGTGTTTATTGCAATACGGTTATTCATTTAAGTAAAAGAATAAACTGTTGTTACTGTTTACATGAATAAAACCTTATATGGTTACACACCCAATGAAAATTGTTCATTGGATCTCGATCGTAGTGATACACATATTCATAATATTGAAACCAAAAGATGCAAAGTTAATAATGATAGTGCAACTTATTTGTGGCTTTGCCGTTTAGGTCATATTGGTGTAAAGCGCATGAAGAAACTCCATGCTGATGGGATTTTAAAATCACTTGATTATGAATCACTTGATGCTTGCGAACCATGCCTCATGGGCAAGATGACTAAGACTCCGTTCTCGGAACGATGGAGCGAGCAACTGACTTATTGGAAATAATACATACCGATGTATGCGATCCAATGAGTGTTAAGGCTCATGGTGGGTATCGTTATTTTCGACCTTCACAGATGATTTGAGCAGATATGGGTATATCTACTTGATGAAATATAAGTCTGAAATAGTTGAAAGGTTCAAAGAATTTCAGAGTGAAGTGGAAAAATCATCGTGACAAGAAAATAAGATTTCTACGATCGATCGCGGAGACAAATATTTGAGTTCTGAGTTTGGTCTTCAATTAAAACAATGTGGAATAGTTTCACAAATTCATGCCACGGAACACCACATCATAATGGTGTGTCCGAGCGTCATAAGCGTACTTTCTTGGATATAGTACAATCTATGATGTTTCTTACCGATTTACCAATATCGTTTTGGGATCATGCATTAGAGACAGCTGCATTCACGTTAAATTGGGCACCATCTAAATCCGTTGAGGCGACACTATATGAACTGTGGTTTAGCAAGAAACCCAAGTTGTCGTTTCTTAAAGTTTGGAGTTGCGATGCTTATGTGAAAAAGTTTCATTACGATAAGCTCGAACCCAAATCGGAGAATCGTCTTCATAGAATACCCAAAGGAAATTGTTGGGTACACCTTCTATCACAAATCCGAAGGCAAAACATTCGTTGCTAATAAATGGATCCTTTCTAGAGAAGGAGTTTCTCTCGAAAGAAGTGAGTGGGAGGAAAGTAGAACTTGATGAGGTAATTGTACCTTCTCCTTATTGGAAAGTAGTTCATCACGAAATCTGTTCTGTGACTACTACACCAATTAGTGAGGAAGCTAATGATGATGATCATGTAACTTCAGATCAAGTTACTACCGAATCTCGTAGGTAAACCAGAGTGAGATCCGCTTTTGAGTGGTGCGGTAATCCTGTTCGGAAGTCATGTAACAAGACCATGATGAACCTACGAACTATGAGGAAGCGATGATGAGCCCAGATTCAGCGAAATGGCTTGAGGCCATGAAATCTGAGATGAGATCCATGTATGAGAACAAAGTGTGGACTTTGGTGGCGTTGCCGATGATCGGCAAGCCATAGAAAATAAATGGATCTTCAAGAGGAAGGCGGACGCTGATAGTAGTGTTACTATCTACAAAGCTCGACTTGTCGTAAAAAGGTTTTGACAAGTTCAAGGTGTTGACTACAATGAGATTTTCTCAAGCTGTAGCGATGCTTAAGTCTGTCCGAATCATGTTAGCAATTGCCACAATTTATGAAATTTGGCAAATGGATGTAAAACTGCATTCTGAATGGGTTTTAGGAGGAAGAGTTGTATATGATGCAACGAGAAGGTTTTATCGATCCAAAGGAGCTAACAAAGTGTGCAAGCTCCAGCGATCCATCTATGGACTGGTGCAAGCATCTCGGAGTTGGAATATACGCTTTGATGAGTTGATCAAAGCATATAGTTTTATCTGAGACTTACGGTGAAGCCTGTATTTACTAAAAAGTGAGTGGGAGCACTACAGCATTTACGATAAGTATATGTGAATGACATATTGTAGATCGGAAATAATGTAGAATTATTCGCAAAGCATAAAGAAGTGTTTGAAAGGAGTTTTTCAAAGAAAGACCTCGGTAAAGCTACTTACATATTGAGCATTAAGATCTATAGAGATAGATCAAGATGCTTGATAAGTTTTTCAATGAGTACATACCTTGACAAGATTTTGAAGTAGTTCAAAATGAAACAGATCAAAGAAAGAGTTCTTGCTGTGTTACAAGGTGTGAAATTGAGTAAGACTCAAAACCCGACCACAGCGAGAAGATAGAAAGAGAATGAAAGTCATTCACTATGCCTTGGCCATAGTTTCTATAAAGTATGCCATCTGTGTACCAGATCTATTGTATACCCTGCCTTTGAGTTTCGCAAGGAGTACAATAGTGATCTAGGAGTAGATCATTTGGACAGCGGTCAAAATTATCCTTAGTGGAATAAGGATATGTTTCTCGATTATGGAAGTGACAAAAGGTTCGTAAGTAAAGGGTTACATCGATGCAAGTTTTGACACTGATCTGGATGACTCTAAGTCTCGATCTAGATACATATTGAAAGTGGGAGCAATTAGCTAGAGTAGCTTCGTGCAGAGCATTGTAGACATAGAAAAATTGCAAAATACATAACGGATCTGAATGTGAAAGACCCGTTGACTAAGACTCTCTCACAAACAAAACATGATCACACCTTAGTACTCTTTGGGTGTTAATCACATAGCGATGTGAACTAGATTACTGAATCTAGTAAACCCTTTGGGTGTTGGTCACATAGCGATGTGAACTATGGGTGTTAATCGCATGATGATGTGAACTATCGATGTTAATCACATTGTGATGTGATCTAGATTATTGACTCTAGTGCAAGTGGGAGACTGAAGGAAATATGCCCTAGAGGCAATAATAAAGTTATTATTTATTTCCTTATATCATGATAAATGTTTATTATTCATGCTAGAATTGTATTAACGGAAACATAATACATGTGTGAATACATAGACAAGCAGTGTCACTAGTATGCCTCTACTAGACTAGCTTGTTAATCAAAGATGGTTATGTTTCCTAACCATGAACAAAGGGTTGTTATTTGATTAACAAGGTCACATCATTAGTTGAATGATCTGATTGACATGACCCATTCCATTAGCTTAGCACACGATCGTTTAGTATGTTGCTACTGCTTTTATCCATGACTTATACATGTTCCTATAACTATGAGATTATGCAACTCCGTTTACGGAGGAACACTTTAGGTACTACCAAGCGTCTGGCGTAATCGGGTGATTATAAAGGAGTACTACAGGTGTCTCCAAAGGCAGATGTTGGGTTGGCGTATTTCGAGATTAGGATTTGTCACTCCGAATGTCGGAGAGGTATCTCTGGGCCCTCTCGGTAATGCACATCACTTAAGCCTTGCAAGCATTGTAACTAATGAGTTAGTTATGAGATGATGTATTACGGAACGAGTAAAGAGACTTGCGTGCGAGATTGAACTAGGTATTGGATACCGACGATCGAATCTCGGGTAAGTAACATACCGATGACAAAGGAACAACGTATGTTGTTATGCGGTCTCGACCGATAAAGATCTTCGTAGAATATGTAGGAACCAATATGGGCATCCAGGTCCGCTATTGGTTATTGACGGAGACGTGTCTCGGTCATGTCTACATTGTTCTCGAACCGTAGGGTCCATGCGCTTAAGGTTTCGATGGCGGTTATATTATGAGTTTATGAGTTTTGATGTACCGAAGGAGTTGAGTCCCGGATGAGATCGGGGACATGACGAGGAGTCTCGAAATGGTCGAGGCGTAAAGATCGATATATTGGACGACTATATTGGAGTTCGGAAAGGTTCCGAGTGATTGGGTATTTTTCGAGTAGGGGAGTTACGGGAGAAGTAATGGGCCTTGATGGGCTTTAGTGGGAAGAGGAAAAGGGTGCTGCGCCCCCTCTCCTCTAGTCCGAGGTGGACTAGGGAAAGGGGCCGCCACCTTCCTTCTCCTCCTATTCCTTCTCCTTCCTCCCTCTTGATGGACTCCTACTAGGACTTGGAATCCTAGTAGGACTCCACACCCTGGCGCCAAACCCTTGGCGGCCTCCTCCTCCTCCCTCCTTTATATCTGGGGCAGGGGCACCCATGAACACACAAGTTTGATCTACGGATCGTTCCTTAGCCGTGTCGGTGCCCCCTCCACCATATTCCACCTCGGTCATACCGTGTGAAGCTTAAGCGAAGCCCTGCGCCAGTGAAACATCAAGATCGTCACCACGCCGTCGTCTTGTGGAACTCTCCCTCGACACTCGGCTGGATCGAGTCTGAGGATGTCATCGAGCTGTCGTGTGTCAAGAACTCGGGCGCCGAGTGCTTGGCGCCGGATCGGTCGGATCGCGAGGAGAGCGTCGACTACTTCCTCTACGTTGTGATCGCTTCGCCGGGTCTCACGAGTGCGTAGACAACACTCTCCCCTCTCGTTGCTATGCATCACCATGATCTTGCGTGTGCGTAGGAAAATTTTGAAATTACTCGTTCCCCAACAGTTTGAGCATAGACCTCGGGGAAATAGGACTGGTCATCAATCTCTGAATCCTCCTTTGAGGAGCTCTCGTAACTAGCAAGATGTACGCTTGGCGAGTAGCATTGTGTGCTCTGAATAACTTGTTTTCACTCGAGATACTTCCATCACCACTTCAAATGGCTGATGCACAGGAAGAGTAGTTGAATATACAAACGTTGTCGACAAATGAAACACGTAATACAAAAAAATGATAGCATGATATAATTCACATACATGATGATTGGCTAAACAGCATGGCATTGCATAATTCACATATATAATGCCTTTGCAACAAGATAGCATTGTATAATTCACAAATATAATGTCTTGCAACAAGATGGCAATGCATAATTCACATATATGGTAATTAGGCACTGAACAGGTGGCATTCACACAAAGCATGTCTAAACTAATCAAATGGCATAGCAATGCGAGACACCATACGCACGATATGAGCAACATAACCCTGCCAAGTTAGAGCATACACCTCGGGGAATAGGACTGGTCATCTGTCTCTGAATCCTCCTGTGAGGAGCTATCCATAACCAGCGAGACATGCGCTTAGTCAGATAGCATAGTCTGCTCTGAAGACCTTGTTTTCACTCCAGAATTTGCCATCACCGTGTCAAATGGTCGATGCACACGAAGAGCAGTTGAATGTACTAACATTGTTGACAAATGTAATATGCAACGAAAAAAAGGATGGCCTGATATAATTTACATATAAGATGACTGGCTAAGCAGGATGGCATTGCAAAATTCACATATATGATGCCTGGCTAAACAAGATGGCGTTGGATAATTCACATAAATGATAAATAAAATAAACAGATGGCATTCGCACAAAGGATGTCTAAACTAACCAGATGCATATTTGATGTATAAAGTAAGCAATGCAAGACACCATATGCATGATATAACCAACATCAGCATGCCAAGTTAGAGCGAAGACCTCAGGGGGTAAATAGGAGTTGTCTTCTCCTTCTGAATCCCCCTTAGAACAGATATCTTCCTCTCGATTACAATCCAAAATGCGTGGAGGGGGGCTGCCTTTGCGCCTACCATGGGCGGCGTCGCATGAAATTTTATTGCCACGCAAGGCTCGTCTCTTTTGCTCTACATGTTCAGTTCCATTGTTTACAATAACTATCATGCATAGGAATAAAACATAGTGAGATTATGTAAGGAGTGCATGCAGAAATCTAGAGTGATGGCAGCAACATGTGGATAGACCCAAAACCAATAATAGCAAAGCAGATAATGGCTTCAGTTAAAAATACAGATAATGGCTTCTTTACTATTTGTTTCCCACCCAACATGAAACTCATAGTAGACACCGGAGATTAACCAGATAGTAGATAGATACTATTGATTGCGGCCCCGATATGTACTCCACAACCATTTAAAAAAATCAAGTTTGACCATTAGTTTGGAGCTGACTCAGAGTCTAATCGGTGAACAGGACGATAAAGTAGCATGTAATATTAAGGGATGCATAAGTAAGCAGACACGAAAGAGTGCGACCTCTCTTGCGAACCCGTGTAGTCCTCGAGGTCATCTGCTCGGTTGATGATGGTAATGCAGTTTTCATGGCTGCCGACGGCAGGGAAGAAGATCTGAGGCGGCGAAAGACAGTCTGGTGGCCGGATCCCTGTGTGCTGGACCCTTCTGTCGTTGGAGCAGTTGAGCTGGGGTGGACGACGGCATAGCAGGAGCGGGACAAACCACGCAAGGTTTTATTTGACAACTATCTGTAAGAGAAGTAATTCTGTAAGGGCTCGTTTGAATTGGAGGATTCCAACAATGCAGGGATAGGAAATAGACAGGAATAGGATAGGAATGCGTGCAAAGCAGAGAATTTAAAACACAGGATTTTCGCCAATCTGGGTGTTTGATTCACAACAATTGGATGATCACATGATGCAAAGAAGCATGGTAAGATTAAGTCAAACCACAAGAAAATGTACGGTTCTAATGCTATTATGCTACTATCTCTTAGTCTTGTGCTTCAGGAATAGGAATTTGAAAAGGAGGACAAGTGAAAATCAAAATTCCTACATTTTTTCTTTCAAGGAGACACTAAAGGAACAAATATGTGTGCTCAATGGACAGTATATATAACATGTAGAGTAAAAAAGAGATGCAACAAGTGTACAACCTCTTTGGCCAAGCCATGTCAATCTCAGTATGATTGGGTTGGCCCGTGAGGATGCTCCGGCTGACTTGGCTGTCGGAGGAGGGGAAGAAGATCTTAGGCGTCTGGAGATGGAGTGTAACGCCCTCGATGCGGCTATATCTCCCACGTGTCGAAGCACGACTTAGAGGCATATCCGCATTGAAAGCAATGTCGCAAGTGAGGTAATCTTCACACAACCCATGTAATACATAAGGGACAGAGATACATAGTTGGCTTACAATCGCCACTTCACACAATTACATGAATAAAGCATTACATCATCCAGATACAATCAAGGTCCGACTACGGAACCAAAATAAAAGAAGAACCCCAAATCGACAAAAGGTCCCGATCGACCCCAACTGGGCTGCACTCTTGATCAACTAGAGCGAAACAACACGAAGGGCAAGATCTTCATCGAGCTCCTCCTTGAGCTTGATTCGCCACTTTCGGTAACATAGGCACCGCAAACTGGTTTTGGAAGTATCCGGTGAGCCACGAGGACTCAGCAATCCCATTACCATGGGTATCAAGACTAGCAAATCTTAAAGGGAAAGGAAGGGGTAAAGTGGTGAGGTTGCAGCGGCTAAGCAATATATGGTGGCTAACCAACGCAAATGAGAGCGAGAAGAGAAACAAGCGGAGCAGTCGTGAAGCTAGCAATGATCAAGAGGTGATCACGAACACCTACTTACGTCAAACATAACACGAAACCGTGTTCACTTCCGGACTCCGCCGAGAAGAGACCATCACGCTACACACTCGGTTGATGCGTTTTATTTGGATCTGGTGTCAAGTTGTCTACAACGGACATTAACAAATTCCCATCTGCCACATAACCGCGGGCACGGCTCTCGAAAGTTTATACCTGCAGGGTGTCCCAACTTAGCCCATGACAAGCTCTCGCGATCATCGCAGAATAGACCTTCACCGAGACACTCCGATCAGGCTCGGTATCCGGTACATCAAGACATTTCGACAATGGTAAAACAAGACCAGCAAAGCCTCCGGCGTGCCGACATCTGATAGTAGCCGGGCGTATCTCGTCTCGTGCCACGACCGGATAAGCGAAGCGTCTGGTACCGACGTAACCCAAGTTGCCAAGGGATGGTCCAGACGGTGCTCTAGTTTGGACCAACGCTAGACAAGCAACGGCCGGGGGCTATAATAAAGATGACCCTTGGGTTAATTACTCCCAAGGGAAAAGTAGGTGGTGGTGAGGCAAATGGTAAAAGGCAATGTTGGGCCTTGCTGGACAAGTTTTATTCAAAGCGAACTGTCGGGGGTCCCATAAATCACCCGACAGCGTAAGGGGCGCAAAATCCGGGAACATAACACGGTATGACGGAAACTAGGCGGCAAGAGTGGAACAAAACACGGGCATAAGGCCGAGCCTTCCACCCTTTACCAAGTATATAGATGCATTAAAAATATAAGAGATATTGTGATATCCCAACCAAAATCACATCGACCATGGAGAAATCTTCAACTTCACCGCAACTAGCAGCGCTATAAGAGGGCTGAGCAAAAGCGGGAACATAGCCAAACAACGGTTTGCTAGGAATGGTGTCAAAGGTTAGAGGTTCATGGCAATATGGGATGGCTGGACAAGCAGGTAATAGGTAGCGCAGCATAGCGAAAGAACGAGGCAACTAGCATAGCAATGATAGTAGTGAGATCCGGGTAGCGGTCATCTTGCCGAAATCCCGCAAGGAAGAAGAACGAGTCCATGAAGAAGACAAGCGGTCGAGATTTAACGAATCCTCACAACTCCGAATGAAACCGAAGCTAACGAGAGAAGCAACCGGAAAGAAGCAAACAACATAGTAAACAACCAACACATAAGCATGGCATGATGCACAATCAAGTATGATGCATGTCCGGTTTAATGAGGCATGGAATGGCAAAGTGAAACGAACAATACTACAAATTAAGTGGAGCTCAATATGCAACGAGTTGCATATTGATGAACACCACATCAATTATTTAGTTCTCTCTTGTTTAAGCTACCCAACAATATTAAATGTTGATTAACATGGCAAGGGTGAAGCATAACAAAACTACCTACCTAGGCAAGTTTAAATGAGGCGGAAACAACGAACAACAAGTCAGGAAAATCCTCATGTGCATATCTTAGATTCGGTACTGTTCTGCCCTAAACACAATTTTAATGTTGTTTAACAGGAAAATAAGGTGTACCATGTTAAACTAGGCAAAATTCTACCCCATTTACATATAAAGTTTATTTAATTCGGAGTTACGGTTAAATAGTTATGAATTAAATCATTTTAGCATGGCAATTTAGCAAATTAACACAAACAGCATTTTAAACATTTTAAACATGGATGAAAATGGCATATTATGAAACTAGATGAAATTCTAATCATTTTACATATTTAAATCATTTTAATCCGATGCACGGTTGTGGAGTTATTAAATGCATGAAGATGGAGGGCCAATCTGTAAAACTGTTAATACAATGGATAATGTTAAAATCATGTGCTGGAAAAAAAATAGACACGGGCTGAATCGCTTGCTGGCCCAACAGGGAAAAAAACTAAAGTGGCGCTGGGGTGGCCTCACCATGGGCTTGGCCCGATTAGGTGGAAAGAGGCAGGCAGGGGGGTGCGCTGGGCTGGAGGGAGGAAGTTAGTGCAGGCCGTGGGAGATGGGCAGCTGGGGCAGCCCACATGGCGGTGGCGAGGTCGCTCCTCGTCCTCCCACGCTGGCAGAGGCGAGGCCATGGCCGGCGGCGGCGGCGGCAACGGCGGCGGAAGGGCGGCGCGGCGAAGCGGGGGCGGCAGATCCGGACGGATCTGGGCGGCAGGCGATTCGGCGGCAGCGATGGCCGGGCGGCGACGGGACCAAAGCGGCGGCGACCTGCAGAGGGGAGGAGAGAAACTCCATGAGGGAGAGGGAGAAGGAAGAAGGAAGGAAAGGGCGGCGAGGCTCGGCTGGCGGGGCGCTTCGCCTGGCGGGCGGCCGGTGGTGGCGACGACGAGGGACGCCGACGACGGGCATGAGGCGGCGGAGCTCGGGATCGAGGACTCCTCCCTCGATCGAAGCGGAGCGGAGGCCGGGCGCCAGGCGCTCAGGCAGCGGCGGCGGTCAACGGGTCCGGGCGGGCCGCCGATGGGCTTCGCGGGCCCGCGTGGCTGGGAAGGTGGAGGAGGAGGCGACAGGTGGCGGCGGGGTGCTGGCTGGGCACGGGTTTCAAGGAGAAGGGAGGAGAAGGCCAAAAATGGCATGAGGGGGTCTATATATAGACAAAGGCTAGGGTTTGGTGGGTTTAGGGGGTTTTTCGGACCCTCGGATCGCGATCGGGCGGATCCGGATGCGAGGAGAGGTAGAGTGGCCTAGGTGGGCTGTGTTTAGAGGGCCTTGGGCTGAGAGGAGAGAAGAGAGGCCCGGCAACAGTTTCGGAGACCGAAACGTCCGACGATTAAACCGACTATATCGCGGTTATAAATATAACGGTTGGGCAGTCAAACGGACTCCGAATGCGACGAAACTTGACAAGCGCTCTGTCTACACTATAATAAGACCGCTCGACAAGTTGCAATCCATTCCGAGAACATTTTTATGCCACCTATAAAATAATATTTCGGAGGTGCCGCGGGCGCGTGCAAGTGTGGTCGGGCTCAGAACGGACAACGAAGAGAACTAAGAGACCCGGAACGGATGCAAGTTTTGAAAACATGATGATGCAATGCGGATGATGACATGGCAAGATGCAACACGCAAGCGAATGACAAAGCAGCAACAGCGAAACGAAAGACAAAAACCCAACCACGGAGAAAAATAATATCTCGCATCTCCGGAAAAGGCAAGAGTCGGAGTTACGAATATGGAAAGTTGTATCCGGGGCGTTACAACACTCCACCACTACGAGAGGATCTCGTCCCGAGATCTAGGATGGCACCGGAGGGAAAAGGAAGAGGAAGATAAGCGGTAAAACTAAGTTGCTTCTTTGACGAACGAGTGAAACCACGAACCTTGAGAGGTTGAGCAATTTAAAAGAAAGAGTACAACAGCGATGAACGAGATTGCAAACAATCCGTTAGAAAAATATGAACAAGGAGTATTACAAGAATTTGAAGGTTGAAAGACATGGAAATAAGAGCTTCACGAACGAAAAGAATATGACCACATCGGTATAATGAGATAGCCAAGGAACAAGAATGACAGAATTTGGACAGCACTCCGGTAGAAAAGAGGATAAGCATGAAAAGATCATGATCCTCACAAATCGAGATGATGAGTGAAAAGAGCAACATCACAATGCCTCCGGAAGAAAGAATAGAAGATAGATCATAGGAATAAAAGAATGGAGAAGGAAAAGACAACTTCAGCCACAAATGAGCTTGGAAAGCATCCTTGCAAATAAGAATTTAACGGAGTTGTTGGAAAATCAACAACGAGAAGCACAAGCTTGTGGCGGGCTTATGAAAACATCTCAAAATTATGAGGTGACAACCGGCCACTAACGGAAACAATTGCTTGCTTGGGATAAATGAAGAGATGAAAACTTGTTCCAACAAGATGGAAAAGAGATAACTTGGGTCATTAATAAGCACCACAATTAGCAACAATCCTTAGGGAAAGCTTTAGGTGAAATATAACCCAAGACAAGTCCAATGAAGAGACTGATGGATTTAAAATACCTCATCCTTGACAACAATAAGAATCATGAAACATGAAGGAAATTGTCCAGAGTGACATAACACCATCTCAAAAGATAGGATAGAAGAAATTGCACTTTGGAATGCAAGACGGAGAAAACTTGAGCTTCTCAAAACAAAACAAGTGTTGGGCACCCTGTTTAATTTTGAGTATAGCTTGGCGGATCATAACTTCAAGAGAAAACATGAAGAACAATTGAAGAATGAAAAGAATCCTTGATGAACCACCATGTAGAGCCTCCATGAAGAACTCCGGTAAACAAAAGGAATGAAAAGAAAGAGAAGTTGAAAACACAAGGTGAAGCCTTGCAATGATTTAGATGGATCTCCGTGTTAAATAGAGCTTGGAACTCCGGAAAAAGAAAAGATGAAGCATCTCGAACCAAGAAATGTGACATGATGAATAACTCTGGAAAGAAGAAACTAGATCACTTGGATGAAACAATAATAAGAATTACGTTATGCGTATCCTTCACCAATTTATATTGATGACAAGCAACGGATTTGGCATACTACTTATTCTTGTAGAAAGGATTAAGAGAGATATGGCGTAAACTTGGGAAGGTCTTCAACGAACCACCGGTAGGATTTGGAAGCAACGAATAATTGATATGATAACGAAGGAAGTGAAATCTTGAAAGAACCACCGTAAGAATTGAAAATGAACGAAGAAAAGATAAAGGAACACCGGGAAGAATTGGAAAACGAATGAAGATATTTGAGGGCATTTAGATACATGAGAACGAAGAGAACATGAACTGATTAGAGGCTATTGAACGAATCACCGGTAAGATTTGGAGAGCGCGAGCTGAAAGCTTGAATGAATAATTTGAGATGATGGGCTTCAAAGAATGAAACTGAAAAGACTCCTAAAATGCTCCGGATGGGTGAAAAAGATTCTCACGATCGAAAACAATTATGAGAGGATGGCAACAAGCTAGCAACATGAATCTTGAAGAAAATAGAGCAAGATTAAAGAGAAACTCTTCTTCGGTCTTCAAATGATGAGAATGACAACGAGAAACACCACCAAGAATTATTGAGGCACACCGGAAGAATCAAAAGCGAAGAGGTTGAGCCAACTATGAAAAGAATTTGAAAGATCTTGGAGAAAAGCATTTGACTGATGATAACTCATTCTTACGTCAAACTTGGAGAAGAATTTAGGATAGCTCTGGGAAAATAGAAGGGTCAGGTAAGATCCTGGAAAAAGACCTGTGGGTTAGGGCCCACTCAAAATAACCGTTGAAAAGATTTAAAAGAGATGTTGCACCGGTTGAATTAAATGACTTGAATGAGATAACAACCTCGAAAGAGCTTGAACGAATGCAGAGTGGAAACACGAATCTTCGAGATATCTTGAGCACTCCGGAATAACAAATAGCGAGAAGTAGAACGATAATGAGGTGCACCGGTATGAGAAGACATAGAAAAGAGGAAAAAGGTATGATCAATAAAACTTGACTTGAATCCACCGAAGAAGAGAAAGGAATGAGGAATGACGAACTAGTAGAACATCTTCTTGAGAACCACCGGGTAAGAACATTGACGGAAAAGGATGGAGAAACTTCACATGAATAAATGGATACTTGATTAAGAAAAATCTGTGTCCTTGAAGAAAAAGGGTGGGAGGGTGGGAAAACAAAGGCAATTTGGGGAAGATGGAACAAACACCGTTGAGAAGAAATGATAATTGGTCTTGCTGATGGGGAGAATGATGGGATCATCTCGAAGAGAAGCGCACCGGTTGGAAAAGAATTGACATGACAACCTCAATGATCAAGAAGGATTAGTATTCACATAGCAATATGAGAACACCGTTTAGAAAGGTATGGATTCAACATTTGACTTCGAAGCAACTCGAATACCACAAATAAAACAAAACAAAGGACTGGCTTGCAGAATAAGCCGGAACAAACATATGATAGAGATTTCGTCCGAAGTTTTAAGTGGTGGGGCCTACACGGGCTCAATCGACAGCACCATCATGTACAAGGCGGTGCACATGAAATCTGAAGTGTCCCAGTCGGCATAGCCAAGGACTCTTTAAGACATAACGAGACCATGTAAAACCAACCGTGAATAGGCGGACCACTAGGCGTCGAACCCCAATTTCATATCATACATCCGTCGGAAAGATATCCTAAGAGCTACTTGAATTCCCACCTATGAAACTCCTGAAACTTTACGGTTATGCAATCTGGTGTTGGGGATACAGGGAGCAATATATCTCACCCAAACTAACAATCCCTACATCCGCTTGTATCCATCCGTCAAAACATAACCAAGAAACCTTCGAAATCGTCTACCTCAACCTTGAAAAGCATCCGTTATACGAGTCATGGCAATACTCCGTACTCACCTCGATCTTTGGGTTAGCGGGTTATCTCACCAACAACTGCATAAAAGAGATTTTCGATGTCGGCGTACTAAACTCGGTATTCGAACTGCAGCGATAAAATTATGGCGACAACACCTCGGAGCTCAACTCCCGGGACACCGCCACAACCCCTAAATGTCGAGGCAACCAAGACAATGTTGTCATCATAAAACCATCGAACGATTCTAAGATACCAGCGTGATCCTAAAAAAAATTTAGTGAAATTTAAGAAGAGAAGAGTCAAAACTCTCGTCGGGATACCTCACCGGAAGGTCGAAGGGGTGAGGAGTAAAAAGAATTCCTAACTCTCCGATATATATAATCCTAATTGACTCAAAACATTTTTCTAGACACAACTCGGCCGCTAAAAACGATCAAGCAGTGGGGCTCCTAAGGTCGGGGAAGGCTCTGATTACCAACTTGTAACGCCCTCGATGCGGCTATATCTCCCACGTGTCGAAGCACGACTTAGAGGCATAACCGCATTGAAAGCAATGTCGCAAGTGAGGTAATCTTCACACAACCCATGTAATACATAAGGGACAGAGATACATAGTTGGCTTACAATCACCACTTCACACAATTACATGAATAAAGCATTACATCATCCAGATACAATCAAGGTCCGACTACGGAACCAAAATAAAAGAAGAACCCCAAATGCGACAAAAGGTCCCCGATCGACCCCAACTGGGCTGCACTACTGATCAACTAGAACGAAACAACACGAAGGGCAAGATCTTCATCGAGCTCCTCCTTGAGCTTGATTGCGTCACCTGCTCGGTAACATAGGCACCTGCAAACTGGTTTTGGAAGTATCTGGTGAGCCACGAGGACTCAGCAATCCCATTACCATGGGTATCAAGACTAGCAAATCTTAAAGGGAAAGGAAGGGGTAAAGTGGTGAGGTTGCAGCAGCGGCTAAGCAATGTATGGTGGCTAACCAACGCAAATGAGAGCGAGAAGAGAAACAAGCGGAACGGTCGTGAAGCTAGCAATGATCAAGAGGTGATCCTGAACACCTACTTACGTCAAACATAACACAGAAACCGTGTTCACTTCCCGGACTCCGCCGAGAAGAGACCATCACGGCTACACACTCGGTTGATGCGTTTTATTTCGGATCTGGTGTCAAGTTATCTACAACCGGACATTAACAAATTCCCATCTGCCACATAACCGCGGGCACGGCTCTCGAAAGTTTATACCCTGCAGGGGTGTCCCAACTTAGCCCATGACAAGCTCTCGCGATCATCGAAGGAATAGACCTTCACCCGAGACACTCCGATCAGGCTCGGTATCCCGGTACATCAAGACATTTCGACAATGGTAAAACAAGACCAGCAAAGCCTCCCGGCGTGCCGACATCCTGATAGTAGCCGCGCGTATCTCGTCTCAGGCCACGACCGGATAAGCGAAGCGTACAGGTACCGACGTAACCCAAGTTGCCAAGGGATGGTCCTGCACGGTGCTCTAGTTTGGACCAACGCTTAGACAAGCACTGGCCGGGGGCTATAATAAAGATGACCCTTGGGTTAATTACTCCCAAGGGAAAAGTAGGTGGTGGTGAGGCAAATGGTAAAAGGCAATGTTGGGCCTTGCTGGACAAGTTTTATTCAAAGCGAACTGTCAGGGGGGTCCCATAAATCACCCGACCGCGTAAGGGACGCAAAATCCGGGAACATAACACCGGTATGACGGAAACTAGGGCGGCAAGAGTGGAACAAAACACCAGGCATAAGGCCGAGCCTTCCACCCTTTACCAAGTATATAGATGCATTAAAAATATAAGAGATATTGTGATATCCCAACCAAAATCCTATCCACCATGAAGAAATCTTCAACTTCACCTGCAACTAGCAACGCTATAAGAGGGGCTGAGCAAAAGCGGGAACATAACCAAACAACGGTTTGCTAGGAATGGTGTCAAAGGTTAGAGGTTCATGGCAATATGGGATGGCTGGACAAACAGGTAATAGGTAGCGCAGCATAGCGAAAAGAACGAGGCAACTAGCATAGCAATGATAGTAGTGAGATCCAGGTAGCGGTCATCTTGCACGAAATCCCGCAAGGAAGAAGAACGAGTCCATGAAGAAGACAAGCGGTCGTGAGATTTAACGAATCCTCACAACTCCGGAATGAAACCGAAGCTAACGAGAGAAGCAACCCGGAAAGAAGCAAACAACATAGTAAACAACCAACACATAAGCATGGCATGATGCACAATCAAGTATGATGCATGTCCGGTTTAATGAGGCATGGCATGGCAAAGTGCAACGAACAATACTACAAATTAAGTGGAGCTCAATATGCAACGAGTTGCATATTGACGGAACACCACATCAATTATTTAGTTCTCTCTTGTTTAAGCTACCCAACAATATTAAATGTTGATTAACATGGCAAGGGGTGAAGCATAACAAAACTACCTACCTAGGCAAGTTTAAATGAGGCCGGAAACAACGAACAACAAGTCCGGAAAATCCTCATGTGCATATCTTAGATTCGGTACTGTTCTGCCCTAAACACAATTTTAATGTTGTTTAACAGGAAAATAAGGTGTACCATGTTAAACTAGGCAAAATTCTACCCCATTTACATATAAAGTTTATTTAATTCGGAGTTATGGTTAAATAGTTATGAATTAAATCATTTTAGCATGGCAATTTAGCAAATTAACACAAACAGCATTTTAAACATTTTAAACATGGATGAAAATGGCATATTATGAAACTAGATGAAATTCTAATCATTTTACATATTTAAATCATTTTAATCCGATGCACGGTTGTGGAGTTATTAAATGCATGAAGATGGAGGGCCAATCTGTAAAACTGTTAATACAATGGATAATGTTAAAATCGCAGCGCAGAAAAAAATAGACACGGGCTGAATCTGCTTGCTGGCCCAACAGGGAAAAAAAATAAAGTGGCGCTGGGGGGTGGCCTCACCATGGGCTTGGCCCGGTTGGGTGGAAGAGGCAGGCGGCGGGGGGGTCTGTTGGGCTGGAGGGAGGAAGTTAGTGCAGGCCGTGGGAGATGGGCCAGCGGGGGGAACGCGGCCCACGTGGCCGGTGGCGAGGGTGCGCTCCTCGTCCTCCCGCACGCGCGGGCAGAGGCGAGGCCATGGCCGGCGACGGCGGCTGGCAACGGCGGAAGGGCGGCGAAGCGAGAGGGCGGCCAGATCCGAACGGATCTGGGCGGCGAGGCGATTCAGCGACGCAGTGCGGGCGGCGACGGGGACCAAGGCGGCGGCGACTGCAGAGGGAGGGAGAGAAACTCCATGAGGGAGAGGGAGAAGGAAGAAGGAAGGAAAGGGCGGCGAGGCTCGGCTGGCGGGCGCTTCGCCGGGGCGGCGGCCGGTGGTGGCGGCGACGAGGGACGCCGCACGACGGGCATGGCGGCGGAGCTCAGATCGAGGACTCCTCCCTCGATCCGAAGCGGAGCGGAGGGCGGGCGCCAGGCGCTCGAGCGGGCGGCGGTCAACAGGTCAGGCGGGCCGCCGATGGGCTTCATGGGCCAGCGTGGCTGGGAAGGTGGAGGAGGAGGCGAGTGTGGCGGCGGGTCTTGGCTGGGCACGGGTTTCAAGGAGAAGGAGGAGAAGGCCAAAATGGCATGAGGGGTCTATATATAGACAAAGGCTAGGGTTTGGTGGGTTTAGGGGTTTTGGGACCCTCGGATCGCGATCAGGCGGATCCGGATGCGAGGAGAGGTAGAGTGGCCTAGGTGGGCTATGTTTAGAGGGCCTTGGGCTGAGAGGAGAGAAGAGAGGTTCGCAACAGTTTGGAGACCGAAGCGTCCGACGATTGAACCGACTATATCGCGGTTATAAATATAACGGTTGGGCGATCAAACGGACTCGAATGCGATTTAAACTTGACAAGCGCTCTGTCTACACTATAATAAGACCACTCGACAAGTTGCAACCCATTCCGAGAACATTTTTATGCCACCTATAAAATAATATTTCGGAGGTGCCGCGGGCGCGTGCAAGTGTGGTCTGGCTCAGAATGGACAACGAAGAGAACTAAGAGACCCGGAACGGATGCAAGTTTTGAAAACATGATGATGCAATGCGGATGATGACATGGCAAGATGCAACACGCAAGCGAATGACAAAGCAACAACAGCGAAACGAAAGACAAAAACCCAACCACGGAGAAAAATAATATCTCGCATCTCCGGAAAAGGCAAGAGTCGGAGTTACGAATATGGAAAGTTGTATCCGGGGCGTTACATGGAGCCCGAGGTACTGGTCCACTGTGATGGAGGGTTTCGTTGTTAGAGCAGCTCTGGTGAGTTGTTCGACGCCGAGGCTGAAGCAGGACAAGAGAGACAACGTTAACCTGAGTGGAATTCTAATAGCATCTCCAATACATGACGTAAAATACATAACCACAAAGTGCTAGATGTAAAATACATCAGCCGCTCATCTCTGAACTTAACTATCGAAACTGAATTTAACTGTCGAAACTAAACTTAACTGTCGAAACTGAACTTAACTGTCGAAACTGAATTTTGCTATTGAAACTGAATTTTGCTGTCAAAACTGAACGCACTAGCAAGGTGAGGCTACATGTCGGTCGACTGACTTTTTCATCTCTGGTCAGTCGGTTTTGCAGCCGTTGGATACGAAATCAAGGGCCTGCAGTTCATCTTCAACCTCCACCCCCCTGAGCCGCCAGCCACCACCGGCCAAACAGCAGCCCCCCGCCGCCTGCTGCCGGCGGTGTGCCGCCCCGCTAGCCCCGAAAACACTCCCCACCGCCGGTCTGCCGCCGCCCGGCCATCCCTTTAGCCCCCCCCCCCTGTCGAGCTTTTTCTCCGGCGATCCCCACGCCACCGCCCTGCCACCGCCCCCACCCTGAACCCTAAGATACATAGTGGGGTACCTCTCTGGTGAGCCCCCCTCCCCGCTGCGGCTGGTTCTTCCTTCACCCCGGCGAACCCCCCCTCCCACCCCCTGAAAATCGACTGACCCAAAAGTCGATTCAGTCGACTGAAGTGTAGCTAAATCGGATCAGCATCACAAGCAAGAGCAAGAGCGAGAGCAGCAGCGCGAGCAAGAGCAATAGCAAGAGCAGACCAGACAGGGGACCGAGAGCAAGAGCAGAGCAGCAGCACGAGCGAGAGCTAAAGCAGCAGCATCTCCTACTGATGTGGACGTCACTGCCGAGGGAGCGATGTCGTGGAGGAAGTGGCCGACAACGCCGCCGTGGATGGAGCCGCACCGTGTCGGCTCGGGACTAAGCGCCGACAGCACCGTGAGATCGAATCAAGAAGAAAATGCGGCGATTAGTGTACAACCTCTTTGGTGGCGCCGATTAGGTCGCAGCTTCATCCGAGGAAACAGTGATGATGATGCTCTTCCGATGGTGCAGGTGAAGACGGCGGTGCGGGAATGGAGGTGGCATGAAAGTCGAGGGGAACATCGGGGCAGCTCCTTGGAGGTGGAGGATGGGATGGCCGAATCGGCAGGACGACGAGATCGACGACGGATCCTCATCCGGTACGGTGGATGAGGGACGTCGAGGTATTGCTGTGGACGACGTCGTCGGGGAAGAGGCTCTGGCTAGGTGGCGGACGGAGCAGGGTGTGGGGCTTCGTTGCGGGTTTTCACGGCCTCGGTGTACGAATGGGCGGGCGGATGGGATGGCAGTGGGGAACCATGGCTTAGGGACGCGCTTGTCCGAAATGTGGGGTAAGTTATGAAAGTACCCCCACCGATTTGAGGCGGTTCTTTCGGTTCAGGGGTACCACAGGCATTTCGCGTGTCGGGATTTCACAGGACACTACTAGGAAAAGGGCTATAGATAGGATGGACACTAATGACGCACTGTACATGTGGTGTGCCATTACTAAATACTAATGGCGCACCATGTGTTGGTGCGCCATTAGTGTGCAAATACTAATGGCGCACCACATCCCACGGTGCGCCATTATTAATTTTTTTTAATTTTTTCAAAACTACTAATGACGCACCGTGGGAGTGGTGCGCCATTAGTAATTTGGCCCAAACATTCCCCCGAATGCACCCCCCGACCGCCTTTTCAGTTTCAAAAAATAAAAGAAAATGATAGAAATGTCAAAAAAATAAAAGAAAATAAGATTCCCATGTGATATGTGGTCTAGTTGTTAGCAAAATTTACAAACATCAATTTTCGACTTTTTTGCAAAATCTCTCGAGAATTTGTAAAAATGGGCATAACTTTTGCATACGAACTCGGATGAAAAAGTTTTTTTATGAAATCGCTGCAGCTGTGCAGGGCTGCAGCCCTGTCAGACGCTGGGAATGGAAGGAATACGTTATTTTGTGAGGCTAGATGGTTGCAGGGACATCAGATACAAGAGCTTGCACCGAGCCTCTACGGGCAAGTCAGACAAACAGTATGTGGTGCGCGCACTTGTGCAACAAGGAATATCAGACAATGACTGGGCGAGAGATATTGGGCCGGTTCTCACGCCGACCTTGCTACTGGAGTAGTTTGCCCTCTGGAATGCAGTACTTTGCCCTCTGGAATGCAGTTGCGAGGGAAGTGCTACACCATGATGATCGGGAGGACTCCTTTGCTTGGGCCTGGGAGACGGAAGGATGTTTCTTGACCAGATCAGCTTACACGACAAAGTTCTGGAGCTGGGAGGTGGCTCTAACATGGACGTTCACGTGGAAGTCCAGGGCCCCCCTATAATGTAGATTCTTCGCCTGGCTTGCTCTCCAGAATAGGTGGTGGACTTCGGCCACCTAGCTCGGAGGGGGCTAGGTCATCAAGAGGCGTGCCCATTCTGTGCCCGGGAAGAGGAGACGATAAACCATCTCCTGCTAGATTGTGTGTTCACGCGCGAGGTATGGACGGTTGTCTGCCACGCTCTCGGGAAGCAAGGATGGATACCATCAAGGGGAGAGAAGCTTCAGGAGGGGAGCCAAAGCAAGGCCTGCACCGAAATATGGAAGCACCAAAATGCGATTGTATTTGACGGTGTAGTGCCATCGATAAACCATGTATTGGATAGGATAGAAGGAGAAGGCCAGACGTGGAAGCGGGCCGGGCTCATCAAATGAGATGTTGCCTCCTTCCTGGCAGCGTTATCATCATGGGCTACGGTCTACGGCGAGGAGTTGACTAGGCAACGTACACGGGTGAAGTTGGGTTCGTGTAATATGTACACACTCATGCGTATTTGAAAAAAAATGGCAAAATTAAGTTGTAAGTGGGTGCTCCCGATTCCTACCCAAAAATAAAACAAAGACATATGGTGTGAAGTTTTTTTCTTTTTCTTTTTTCAGTTAGTTCACGATACAGATACAGGTGTGCGAAGCCGCTTCTTCAGATACAGTCGTCTCAGGCCGGCGGCGGCGGAAATACGGGAGTGGCGGTGGGCGTTGAGGCCCTCTCGAGGGCCGTTCTCACCGGCGTCGGTGAGCGTCTGGACCTACGGCGGTGGAGGCCCTCTCCTCAGGGCCGTTGCAGCTGGCGCCCAGCGGCGGAGATCTCGTCCTCGTCCCCCTCAACGCTGACACGCTGTGGCGGAGATCTCCTGCAGTACATCGCATTACCTCCTACGGCAGCTGCAGCTCGACGGTGAGCATTTTTACCTCCTACAGCTCGTCCTTCTTCCTCTGCTTTTCCTTCCTTTTAACCCCAGGTTCTGTAGGTGGTGAACGGCGGCGGCGACGGATTCTTCAGGCCAGCTGGAACTATGAGCCGCCGCTTTGTCCCCGTCGACAGACGCATCTTGGAGCGGAACATCAAGGCTCGGTACCACGCCGGAGACATTGGCACCGAGGACGCACTCAACCTGTTCGACGAATTGATCCAGGTTGCTGGGCCTTCCTCCGTCCGCGCCATTAACTGCCTCCTCACTGTTGTTGGCCGTGATTGCCCCGCGCTCGGCGTCTCCCTCTTCAACCGCGTCGCAAGAACCAAGGTGCCTCCCCACAATGTCACCTATGGCATTCTAGTCGACTGCTGCTGCCGTGCTGGCCGCTTGGACCTTGGACACGCTGCCATGGGACACGTCATTAAGTTGGGATTTGCAGCAGAAGCTATCGTCAATTTCAGCCACCTACTCAAGGCCGTCTGTGCGGAGAAGAAGACCAGCTATGCAATGGACATTGTACTCCGAATAATGCCTGAATTTAACTGCATCCCCAACATTTTCTCATACAGCATTCTTTTGAAGGGTCTTTTAACGAGAAGAGGAGCCAAGAGGCTCTCGAGCTGATTCACATGATGATTGAACATGGAGGTAGCTGCCAACCTAATGTGGTGTCCTATAGCACCGCACTTGATGGCTTGTTGAAAGAGGGTGAGGTGGGCAAGGCCTACAGCCTATTTTGTGTCATGCTCTGAAGGAATTTAGCGAATGTTGTGACCTGCAATTCAATCATCTCGGCATGTGCAAAGTTCATGCGATGGACAAGGCTGAGGATGTTCTTCAACAGATGGTGATAGAGGAATTCTGCCAAATGTTACCACATATACCGGTCGATACATGGATATTATTCACTAGGACAAGGCGAAGAGGTGGACCGGATTTTCAAGGAAATGTCTAGAAATGGTGTTCAACCAAATATAGTAACTTACACCATACAGATGGATTATCTTTGCAAGAGCGGAAGATGTGCAGAAGCTAGGAAGATTTTTGATTCTATGATCAGTTTGGGCCAAAAACCGACCGTTACTACCTACAACATTATGCTTCATGGGTATGCTATGGAAAAATCTTTTCATGATATGAATTGTCTCATTGAGTTGATGGATGATAATGGTATTTCACTAGATCATTATGGCTACAACATACTCATATCTGCTTATGCTAAAGAAAAATGGTTGATGAAGTAATGCATATATTTACAAAATGCGGCAGCAAGGATTGAACCCTGATGTTGCGAACTATGGAGTGGTAATAAACTTGCTTTCTAGTAGTGGCCAAATGGATGATGCTATGTCCCAATACAATCAAATGATAACTGAAGGATTACTCCCTGGTATCATACTTTTCAGCCAACTTATTAGTGGTTTCTGTACTTGTGGCAAATGGGAGAAGGTTCATGTACTATTTTCTGAAATGTTGGATCATGGCATCTATCCCGACACTGTGTTCTTCAACACAATTTTGGATCATCTTTGCAAAAAGGGAAGGGTTATGGAAGCCCAAGATCTCTCTGACCTGATGATACACATGGGTGTAAAGCCGAACATGCATACTTATAACACACTGTTAGGTGGATACTTGTTCATTGGTAAGATGGATGAAGTGAGCAAGTTACTTGACAATATGGTCTCAATTGGCTTGAAACCAAATGTTATCACATATAGCATCTTGATTGATGGTTACTCTAAGAATGGAAGGATAGATGATGCATTTGTTGTTTCAAGGAAATGTTGGCTGGGAAGGTTAAGCCTTGTGTTATCACTTTTAATATTATGATTGGTGCATTGCTTAAATGTGGCAGGAAGGCGAAGCCAAAGATTTGTTTGACGGTATCTGCGCCAACGGATTAGTGCCCGACGTTATTACATATAGTTTAATGATACAAAACTTATTGAAGAAGGTTCTCTACAAGAGTCGATGATCTATTCGTTTCTATGGAGAAGAATGGGTGTGCAGCCAACTCCGCATGCTAAATGCTATAGTTAGAAGGTTACTTGAGAAAGGGAGATGCCAAGAGCTGGGACTTATCATCTAAAATTGATGAGAGGAGCTTCACCCTTGAAGCTTCCACAGCTAGCTTGTTGACTGCACTTGCTTTGGGGAAAGGCCAGGAATATAAGGAGTTACTCCTGAAAAATACCACTCTTTTCTCGAACAGGCAATCGATTGAAACCTTTTCTACAGATTTTGCCTAGATATTCGGACTGCTAATCAAGGCCTGAACTTTTCTTTGTAGGTTACATATCCCCACCTTTTCTTTTTGTAGTATGTCTAAAATGTATGTCACTTCTCTTTCTAGTAATTCAGGAGGAACTTGTACTAGTCTTGAATGTCCGATTGTGCACCATTCTAACGACCATCTGTGTTTCTATATGGCTGCCTTCTACTTCAATGGAGCTGTTGATTTGGCCTCCACTAAGCTGCAATTTATATTAGTTTCATCAGTCTTTGATTTGACCTAATAAATTAATCTCGACGCCTTTTTTTCTTTGTGTGCTGTAATGATGGACATATACTAGTGATTCACCACTTTATAATGTGAGAAGACCTTTGGCAAAATGGCAACCATTGTCAATAGCCAGCAACCATGATATGATGACCGAGTTACGCTTGTGGAATCACTGAAGTTGCTAGCAGCAAGTTAGTTTCTGTTTTCCTTTGATCTTTACATTTGACTAGAGTCCATTACCACTCAACATTCTAATCATTATGAACATTGACAGCGTAAATTTGTTGGATTTGAAATAGTGTAACGTACATATTTTGCAATATAGACAATATTGCATTGCTAAGTTAATTTGGCACTTTTGTTGTTTTCAAGAGGCAGTTATGCTTATTTTCTTGGTATGATCCTGTCTTGTAGTCTGAACTCCATCAATATAATAGTTTACCACGGTAAAGCGTAACCACATGAAAAACAAAAAGATAGCTCGCTTGCTGGTAGAGATCTCTTTCTTTACCTTAATTTTCATAATGTAAAGCAATCTCTTAACCCAAGTTGAAAAATTTAGCTTTCAGACATTTCCATCCTTCCAATGATCAACGATTCGTCACATGATTGTTCATCGAGTCCATTGGATATGTTATCAACTACTCCCTCAGTAAAGAAATATAAGAGCGTTTAGATCACTAATTTAGTTATAACTAATGATATAAACGCTCTTATATTTCTTTATGGAGGGAGTATATTTTTTGCCCAACTGATCAAAGGTCATATAGACCATTTTTCTTTTCTTGGTCGTCTTCTTGTAAAAACGGTTGTCTCTATTTAATGAAATATAAGTATTAACTTGTCCTAGTCGTCTTCTTGTAAACTGGTTTTCAGTGCGGAGACACAAATCGAGGTATCGATGCTCGCATCTTTACTCCTGCTTGTTTTTGTTCAATTTTTGTTGGGTGGTTTTACTAGGACTTTTGGGTGTTAAATACTTTTGCTCATAGGAGGTAATGTTTCTACAATTTTCTGAAGAAATTTATAGCTGTCTGATTGTATTATTGTACGCGGGGCATTCATAGCTATTACCTCTCATCCCTGGAGGGGCGATGAGGGGAGCGACTCGCGGCCCTCCCGTGGCGACCGTCGCCGGCCGCCGGCGGGTGTCGCCGGATCGGATTGAGGCGCGCGTGGGAGGTCGTTTCTGGGCGCTAGCGGACTCGGAAGATGAGGAGGACGACGACGATCCGGTGCCGGACTACTCGCCAACACCATCCGACGTGATCAACGAGGCGTTCAACCCAGGATACTCGGAGGAAGATGTCGCTGCGTTGGTGGATGAAATCGTGCCCGGAGAGGATCCGGCGCGGCTAGGTCTGCGTTCTACCGATCGAGTCGAGGTGGTTCGCCGGATTGTTCACCGGAGAATGGCGGCGACGGCGATACGACCATGGAAAGGGCCTTTGCCTAAGGTACGCGTTCAGCCAATTTCTTTGTCTAATTACTTTCCGCAAGATGATTGGAACGTGGTTACTCGGAAGAAGAAGAAGAAGGAGGAGGCCAGATCCAGCACCTCCGCGCGGCGACGAGTGGCGGGGACGGGATCGGCGGCCAGATCCTGCGTTTGAATTCGTTGCTTTCGACCGAGTGGGCGGTATGGTGCGGGCGGTCCTCGGACCATGCATGGGCATGAGGCCCATCATGGGGGTGTAGAGGCGGCCTTGATTGCGACACTCCAATGGGTATGTGGCCCAGAGAATATCGCCCATCTGTTCGGCTGTCAAGGCGCATGCACGAACGTCGATCGCCTACATCCCTGGTTCGCTGCCGCCGGCTGAGGGTCGCAAAGCGGGCACGAAGGTTTCCGCCCTGCGGGATAGGCGTCGAGGCGCATCCAGCCGGGCCGCCATGGCAGGTCGAGGAAGCTCCTCCGCCGCAAACGGTCCTTGTCTGGCGCTGCAGGTCGGGTGGGGTGCCTCCACCACGGCAGCGACCGCCGGACGGGGTCGATCCAGATCGGGCAAAGGCCACCGGCGGGAGGAGGCGGCGCCGCCGGTGCAGCGGACGAGGTGTTCCCACCGGTGCGCAACCGCCGGGCCAGCCCAGCCGCAGCCGGCTCTTGGGAAGAATGGCATGAGGCCGACGGTTCCGATCTCGGTGCATGGCGACTTCGCCGGCGGGGTCGGAGACCAGCGCCGCCTTGCTACTCAGGCTGCGGGCGAGGGGGACCGAGACCCCCGCGCCGGTCTTGATGGTGTTAGGCGGCTGGCGCGGCGATGGACAACGGCAGGTTCGAGCTGTCTTGGCAACCACGGAAAACCACCACCGCATTATGTTGCGGACCGGTGTAGAACAGGTCCACTCAGCCTAATGCTCCTCCCGAGGCCGTGGGGAGGCAGCGGGTATGATGCATACGGTGAGGACAACACCGCGGCTCCTCGTCGGGAGGAGGCGTGGTTACGCTTAGCGAGTGTGGGTCAGCCGAGAGACCTTTTCTCGGGCCAGTGGCGGTTTTGTTGAGGGGCATCGCCCGGATAATCGTCAGAGAGGAGGTTTTCGTGGTAACCGAGGTGGTCGGGGCTGGGGTCGCGGGAGATTTCGCCGCCAACAACCTAGGGCGATGAGACTCAGCATTCCTCAGAGCTACCTCCACAGGCGATGGAGGTGGTGAAGGAGTTGGCCAATGTTGACGGTTCTGAGGCTGGGACGGTGGATGAGGCTACCGGCAGGTCCGATCGAGAGGGCGTCCAAGTATGCCCGTAAGAAGGAGAGGATGATTTGCTATCGATGTGGGGACAAGGGCCACTTCATTCTTGAGTGTGTGGCCCAATTGTGTGAGTCATGTGGCAAGCTTGCACATGAGTCGGGTGAGTGCCCGATTTTGCGTGGCGTTCCTCCGACTCTAAACATCTATGGAGTCTCTGTGGTGAGCTCATGTTTTTAAGGAGGTAGCTAGGTCTGCTCACCACCACCATGCAATGTGCAGGAGTTCAGGCGATAGCCCATGACTCTGGGGCATAGGTTTAGTCCGCATCTTGACCTCTCTATTAAGCCTAGGTCGGGTTGTAGCGTATGTTTGGCCGAGGCCCTGCATGACCCAAGAAAGTGTGTCGGCGGAGTTAATCGAGCATGATGGGTAAGTTGGTGCACCCTTGCAGGAAGAAAACATCTATCGATCGCTTGTCCTCTGATAGCGGACACTTGGAGTTGTATCCCGATCGATACAACTAGAACTGGATACTTGAGGTGATAACTGGATAGTATGGCTCTGGGATTGCTTTCTCGCAGGGAGTCGAGAAAGGATCTCTGGCCGAGGTTGTTAACACTACTACTAATTTACTTTATGCTACTCTTATCTCTTCTGATGCTACAAGACGCTTGGAGATGCTAGTCTTCGATAGGCTAGGCTTTCCCTCTTCTCTTCTGGCGTTCTGCAGTTCAGCCCACAGATACAAACCATTTCATTGATACCGATGCATATGTAGTGTAGATCCTTGCTTGCGAGTACTTTGGATGAGTACTCACGGTTGCTTTGCTCCCCCTTTTCCCCTTTCTTCTTCTTTCCAGTTGTCGCAACCAGATGGTGGAGCCCAGGAGCCAGATGACACCACCGATGACTACTACTACCACGAGGGTGCTTACTACAACGTGGAGGTCGCCGACGACCAGGAGTAGTTAGGAGGCTCCGTGCAGGAGGCCTTGCCTTTTGATCGATGTTGCTTTTGTGCTAGCCTTCTTAAGGCAAACTTGTCTAACTCATGTCGTACTTAGATATTGTTGCTTCCATCGACTTTTGTGTTTTCGAGCTTATGTATTGGAGCCTCGAGGCCCCGGCTTGTAATATAAAGTTTGTATTATTTTAATTTGTGTCTAGAGTTGTGTTGTGATATCTTCCGTGAGTCCTCGATCTTGATTATACACATTTGCGTGTATGATTAGTGATTGAATCGGAGCGTCACACAAAACTGTACGGGTTGAAGTAGGCTGCTATTGACAAGCTCAGACCTAACCATTCTGTAGTCCCTTGGATACATACCAAGATATAACAAGCATGTCTTGAGATGACATGGAAGATCATTGTAGCTAAGATTTAAGAGTTTAGAAAAAATGTGAGACAAGCATGCGGTGATAAGTTTAGAAAGACATGCGATTGGGGTGGGGCGGGGGGAGGTTTTGCATATTTTTTGAACACTGGGCACACTTCATGGATGGGGATGCTAGACATTGAGTGCCCTATCGGGGTTGAGCAATGCTTGTAGTTGGTGCGGCACTAGAGAGTTCAAACTGGATAGAAAGCCTGCCGGACCTGATGAAAGGTTAGCGAGGAGCTGAAAGAGGGATGATAGATGCCCAGTTGGTGCCGCGGCGTGAGGAGCTGAGAAACAAGGGCACCCACATCATCCTCAGCGGGCGACACGTCCGGTGTTCTAATCTTCGCTACCTCCAGCACCATACTCCCCTCCTCTCCTCGCCGCCTTGTGAGCTAGCACCACCGGGCAAAGCCCCATGCGGAAGGAGGCGGCAGCGGGGCTTCCTTTCTTTGTTGGACCCTTAAGCTGACGTCGTTGTTAGTATCCTCCCGGTGCTCGTGCTCGTTGCCACCGGTTGGGCTCCATTCGACGCCAAGCCGGGAGAGGTGTTCCGCTTTGTGGGCTGGCCAGGAGCGTCATGAGCTCATGACAAATCCGCGACCTCCTGTTAGTCCTTGCAGTGATCACTATGGCCCACGGCGGCGGCCTTGCTACAGGTTGAGTTGACCACCAAAAGATCTTTTTGAGGGTTTCTCTCTTCAGATCCGGTGGTTGACTTTGGTGGCGAGATGTAAACTATGGACGACGACTTGACACAGAGGGATGGTTGTGCAGCGGTGGCGGTCGCAAATCACATGCAGCGACTGGGATCACGGAAAAGTGATGGTGACAACACATGCGTGACATCGATGGTGGTGCTACCTTGGTCACCAAGTCACGAGCTCTGGGGTTAAGACTAGGTCTGATCTGAGTTGGTTATACCTAGCAATTGTTACATAGTTATGTCGTTAACTTGTTGACTGCATTACTCAAATAAGCTCAGAATTGTTCTTCAGGGAGATTCTGCTTTGGGTGGTTGGTCGGTGATGGCGGCGCTTGAGCATTGCGCCCTTCCTAAGGCTTATCTGTAGAAGAATCTTGTTGTTTGTCGGCGTCATGCTCTAGTCGGCACGGATATGGTCATTGTTGTAGTTTGCCCAAGACGGATGTGATCGTTTTGTGTTTTTTTTGGCCCACACATAGCTTTGGTCTTGTATGACTTTGCTGTTTGTTAGCTAGTTTTCTGTGTGCGGACGTTAATGTTGATTGTGTGCATCTTACTTATGCAGATGACGGGTGTGTGGTCATTGTTTTGTATCTTATTGATGCTCCATTTGAGCTAATAAAATACACCCTTTGTCGAGAAAACAAATAGAATGATATAATTGCAAAATTTTGGCTTTGTTTTGTGCAATTATATGTTTATATTTGAGTGGGTCGATCACTATGTCTTAAATTTACCAAAATATCACCCAAAAGAGCCGACATTTTTCACACTATAATAGAAAATAAACTCCTTGCGCAACTATTAGGTGTAGATCTTCATGTGGAGTACAAGACTTCACATAGTTAATTGGTGGGATGCCCGGATCATGACATAGCAATAAAAAAAGGACGTGGATTGGCCAAAAGTACATATCTTGCTGGACAAAGTATTGGTTGGCATGCATTTATATAGAATTTGAGATATAAGGCAACTCTATAAATTGCAGATGACGAAGTGGTAACCTTGAGAAGCTAGGAGACACCAGATATGAGATATTCATGTTGAGTGATGCATCATGCATGGGGCAAAGTTCACTCTGATGAACATGGCAAGCCATTGGCATGGTCGTTTGTTCTCTCTATTGTTGTTGGAGAAGCTTGCTAGGATTGAGAGGCAACGAGGAAATAAGGCACGATTTTGCTGATCAATCGTGTTATTTCTACAACGCCTTGTCTCGGGACTAACATTGATTCCGCGCTATTGTTTGGGTTCTCTGTAGTGGAAATTCAGACTTTTGATTAGGAAAATAAAAATAAGGACGTCTCAAAGCCAGTTGAACATCACATAGAAGTTATGGTTGGCCCACTGATAATTCATTCTAGGGGCAGAGTTGATACATCAGAGAGGGACCGGCGAGGCTGTGGCCTGACTGTGGGGATCGCTCGATAAAGATAGCTATTGAGCGCAGAGGGTTGTATACGGATGTATTCTCTTATCAATCACATGGTACACTAAATAAATCAATTTCATGTTATAAGCGCTCACTTTCATTGCTTTGGGCTAAGACATATTTTTAGATTGTTATATACATTTTTTCCTAGGTCTTGCGCGAATATTTGGCTTGCAACTGTTATGATCCAAGATTGGCAGTCCATATCTCCTCTCGGGTCCCCATGTGTTGCCCAATTAATTTTATAAGTCGGCCATCTTCTGGAGTTGTTTTTTTCCTACGCAAGTAGTGGGATTTCTATAAACAAGGTTAGGCATAAGATATTGAACAAACTAGATTATTTATATCAAAAACAGATTAACTTAATAGAGAAATTTAGTCTGAGAATATTCAAAAGAGCTAATGATTAATCTCTAGGAATCAAACCATCCAATTTAGTTCCGTAAAACACATGGAGCATGAGAGAAACGGGAGACTATCTCGAACACATTCTATATAACGACTATAAATCATCACAAAAACAAAAACAAAAAATATTAGCACATGTCCTTTGCTCTATGTGGCATCTTGGCAATTTGAATTTCCACCATTTACCAATCCTTTATAACACTAAACTCCCTACTTTTAAAGAGGCCACGGTCAATTGAGGTCATCAATTAGAATTGGGTCACCAATTTTGACCGGGTCAACAATTTCTCAAAACCCACTCTTCAATTCTTTTATACTGGGTCGACGTCGACGTGTTCAATTAATTGAGGTGTTCAATTTATAATTCGGTCGACGTCGTTCGGTTTTGACCTGGTCAACAATTTATCAAGTTTTCTCATTTAATTCTTTTAATCACTATGTTCCCTAATTTCAAAGATTTACATTCAATTGAAGTATTCAATTTTTGATTTGGTTTATGATTTTGGCAGAGCCAATGATTTTTTCAATCAATCAGCAACCACCGGCCTATAAAAACTTCAATCCAGCACACACTCCCACCACCTAGAAAAAATAGGCAGCACCAATATAGTACATGCAACCATCGAAACAAAAAAAATTCTCACATAAATATAGGTTTGTTAGCAGATAACACAGAATGACACCACGAAAGGCCCACTAAATCACCGTATTATAAATAAAAATAAAACACACTCTATCATCTCCCCACCTGCCAACGTAAATATTCCATCAGTTCGAAGATATAAGGGGTATTAGTTTTGTGGAATGTCAAATTTCTTTAACTTTGAGCAAGTTCACATCAAAAATATCGACATCCACAATATTAAACAAGATAAGTATGAAAATTCATTTCATGATGAATCTAAAAATACCGATTTGATATTGGATTTTGATATATTTTTTCTATAAATTTGATCAAATTTAAAAGTTTGACTTTTCAAAAAAGTAGTACATCTTGTATATTGAAACAGAGTAATTATATTTGAAAGAAACCGAACAACATTAACACCCCCACCAGTTAAAATCAAAGGGGGGGGGGCAGTTAAGTAGGAGGAGAGGTTTACTTTGACCAATTAAAACAGGACATGTCAGCCAGTCCGTAAATTTGTTAGTAGTCAGTCCGTGTGTCTAGCATTTTTGAATTTATCCTATCTAAAATGAGCCTGACTAGTTGGGCCTCCATGTCAGGTATACACAGTTTTTTTGGGGGGTAGAATGGTAAAATTGTTTTTCAGGGTAAAACTGTAAAATCATTTGGGTAGTACAGGTGTAGAGATGTTTTTGACCCGCAAACGCGATCTTCGTGAAACCGCAAACGCGTTTTGCGGGTCGAATTTTTGCAGGTTGCTCGAGCATGGTTGCTATTTCACGGTACACTGGTACAGGTGTGTTGCAAACCCACTTCACTTGAGACTTCAGAGAGCCAACGGACAGCAGCCAGCGGCCCGTCCTCGCCGGCGCCGGGGAGGCAGCGATGACGGAGGGTCGTCTCGTCTTCCCCAGCGTCGGGACTGTGGCTATCGTCGCCGGCGCCGGAGATCTGGTCTCGCCCCCTCCTCAGTGAAAGTCGCCGCATCGACCATCTAGCCGGCAGCGGGATCTCCCGACGTACCTCTTACAGCAGCTGTAGCTCGATGGTAAACATCCTTGCGTCCAGCCAACACTAACTTGGTAGATAGTGGTGGCGTTGGATATTATGAACGCCGTAAGTATAGTCTAGTGCTCGCGTTTATTGAATTTGAACGCCCACACTAACTTTTGCCTATATAGGTGGCATTTTTTTTCTTGCTTTATTTAATTTATTTTGTTTCTACTTACAACAAAATACTTATTGTTGTTTTTGTTTTGTTTTCTGCATTATTTATTTTCTTTTGTTTTTGCTCTATTTTTAAATCTTTTTGCTTCTAGTTCTAGGAAAATTATAAACTTTCTGTTAGTGCCATTACTAATTTTCAAATTTGAAAACACTTTTTTTTGTTTTCTTTCTTGCTTTATTTATTTTATTTTGTTTCTACTTATAAAAAAATACTTATTGTTGTTTTTTTGTTTTGTTTTCTGCATTATTTATTTTCTTTTGTTTTTGCTTTATTTTTAATTCTTTTTGCTTTTAGTTTTAGGAAAATTATAAACTTTCTGTTAGTGCCATTACTTTTCAAATTTGAAAACACTTTTTTTGTTTTCTTTCTTGCTTTATTTATTTTATTTTGTTTCTACTTACAACAAAATACTTATTGTTGCTATTTTTAATTATTACGAGGGTCGAACCATAAGACATTTCAAATGAACTCTGAAAAAGTTGAAAGTTGGCATGGTATCATAAATTGACCCACACATAGCATGTGCATGTACAAAACGAACAATGGTATCATACTCATCAGTTACAATGGTATCATAAACGAACAATAGTTGCGGGAGAAAGTCTTCACTTTTTCTTCGCTTGCGTCATTTGCTTATTGCGCCGTAACCATGGATAATCTTCATCGTTTATCAGGATGCTGGGGTCAGCCTTGACTTTAAAGGAGGAATTTCATGAAACTTTTCATAATCTTCGACATGTCATCTTGTCCTCCACTCCCACGATGTCCCTTTTCCTGAAAGAACTATGTGGCGCTTTGGCTCATCGTATGATGTATTTGCTTCCTTATCTTTTCTCTTTCTCGGTCCATGGACATGTCCTTCACATAGATAACCTGTGCCACATCATTGGCTAGGACGAGCGGTTCGTCGGTGTACCCAAGATTTTTCAGATCCTTTGTTGTCATTCCGTCTTGTGGGTCTACTGCACCCGCCTCTCGACAGATTGACCCATTTGCACTTAAACAAAGGGACCTTAAAATCATGTCCGTAGTCAAGTTCCCATATGTACACTATGTAACCATAATATGTGTCCTTTCCCTCTCGGTTGTTGCATCAAAGCGGACACCGCTGTTTTGGTTGGTGCTCTTTTGATCTTGGTCAATCGTGTAAAATGTATTCCCATTTATCTCGTATCCTTTCCAAATCAATACGGTCAAAGATGGTCCCTGGATAACAAGTACAGCTCCTCACAAACAGTGCTGTCACCGACACGTGCTTCCAACCAACTGCTGAAAGTCTGATGTGTTCACATGTAATCCGATCGTCGACCGCTCCGGGTGTTTGAAGCGCAGATTGTTCTTGTGTTCATCGACATACGGGTCACCAAGGTAGAGTTCTGTAGAAGCTGTAGTGGGCTTGAGACCAAGAATATCCGTCCCTGCATATTATTGAGTCCTTTCCAAGCGTGCCTTTTCCAGCCAGTCTCCCCTCATACCGCGATTTAGGGAGACCTATCTTCTTAAGGCCAGGAATGAAGTCAACACAAAACCCGATGACATCCTCTGTTTGATGGCCCATGGAGATGCTTCCTTCGGCCTAGCGATTACGGACATATTTCTTTAGGACTCCCATGAACCTCTCAAAGGGGTACATATTGTGTAGAAATACGGGCCCGAATGACAATCTCGTCAACTAGATGAACAAGAACGTCGTCATGATATTGAAGAAGGATGGTGGGAACACCAGCTCGGCCCGACAAGACATTGCACCACATCACTCCTTAGCCTTGGTACGGTTTCGGATCGATCACCTTCGAGATATTGCATTGAGGAATGCACATAGCTTCACAATGGCTAATCGGACGTTTTCGGTAGAAGCCCCTCAATGCAACCGGAAGCGATTGCGTCATAATCACGTGGCGATCATGAGACTTTAGGTTCGAAACTTTTCTCTGCCATATTTATTATTCCTTTTATATTCGACGAGAAGCCAGTCGGGACCTTCATACTAAGCAGGCATTCAAAGAAGATTTCCTTCTCTTCTTTGGTAAGAGCATAGCTGGCAGGACCTTCATAATGCTTTGGAGGCATGCCGTCTTTTTCGTGCAAACGTTGCAGGTCCTCTCGTGCCTCAGCTGTATCTTTTGTCTTCCCATACACGCCCAAGAAGCATAGCAGGTTCACGCAAAGGTTCTTCGTCACGTGCATCACGTCGATCGAAGAGCGGACCTCTAGGTCTTTCCAGTAGGGTAGGTCCCAAAATATAGATTTCTTCTTCCACATGGGTGCGTGTCCCTCGGCGTCACTCGGAACAGCTAGTCCGCGGGACCCTTTCCAAAGATTACGTGTAAATCATTGACCATAGCAAATGCGTGATCACCGGTACGCATGGCGGGCTTCTTCCGGTGATCTGTCTCGCCTTTGAAATGCTTGCCTTTCTTTCGACATTGATGGTTGGTCGGAAGAAATCGGCGATGGCCTGGTACACATTCTTCCCGCAGCTTGCGGTATATACTATCGATGTCAAGTAAACAATGCGTGCATGCGTGGTATCCCTTGTTTGTCTGTCCCGAAGGTTCTTGAGAGCGGGCCAATCGTTGATGGTCACGAACAGCAACGCCTTTAGGTTAAATTCCTCCTGTTTGTGCTCATCCCACGTACGTACACCGTTTCCATTCCACAGCTGTAAAAGTTCTTCAACTAATGGCCTTAGGTACACATCAATGTCATTGCCGGGTTGCTTAGGGCCTTGGATGAGAACTGGCATCATAATGAACTTCCGCTTCATGCACATCCAAGGAGGAAGGTTATACATACATAGAGTCACGGGCCAGGTGCTGTGATTGCTGCTCTGCTCCCCGAAAGGATTAATGCCATCCGCGCTTAAAGCAAACCATACGTTCCTTGGCTCACTTGCAAACTCATCCCATACTTTCTCTCGATTTTTCTCCACTGCGACCCGTCGCGGGTGCTCTCAACTTCCGTCTTTCTTACGGTCCTCACGTGCCATCGCATCAACTTGGCATGCTCTCCGTTTTTGAACAGACGTTTCAACCGTGGTATTATAGGAGCATACCACATCACCTTCGCAGAACCCTCTTCCCGGGGCTCGCCGTCAACATCACCAGGTCATCTCGTCGATCTTATACCGTAATGCACCGCATACCGGGCATGCGTTCAGATCCTTATACGCACCGCATGTAGAGGATCAGATCATTAGGGCATGCATGTATCTTCGCACCTCCAATCCTAGAGGGCATACGACCTTCTTTGCTGCGTATGTCTTGTCGGGCAATTCGTTATCCTTTGGAAGCTTCTTCTTCAATATTTTAATTAGCTTCTCAAATCCTTTATCGAGCACTGACATTCTCGCCTTCCATCGCAGCAATTCGAAGACGGTACCGAGCTTTGTGTTGCCATCTTCGCAATTGGGGTACAACCCTTTTTGTGGTCCTCTAGCATGCGATCGAACTTCAGCTTCTCTTTTGACTTTCGCATTGCGTCCTTGCATCGACAATGACCCGGCAGAGATCATCATCATCGGGCACATCATCGGTTCCTCTTGATCTTCAGCAGCTTCTCCCGTTGCAGCATCATCGTGCACATCGTCTGGTTCCTCTTGATCTTCGGAGCATCACCGTATTCAGGGGCACATAGTTGTCATCGTACTCTTCTTCTTCGCCATCTTCCATCATAACCCCTATTTCTCCGTGCCTCGTCCAAACATTATAGTGTGGCATGAAACCCTTGTAAAGCGGTGGGTGTGCAGGATTTTCCGGTCGAGTAAGACTTCGTATTCCACATATAGGGCATGGACAACACATAAAACCATTCTGCTTGTTTGCCTCAGCCACTTCGAGAAAATTATGCACACCCTTAATGTACTCGGAGGTGTGTCTTGAACCGTACATCCATTGCCGGTTCATCTGTGTGCATTATATATAATTAAGTGTGTCAAAAATCATTAGAGAACATCATGAATAGATAATTAATTAAGTGACCAAATTAATAGAAGTTCATCATCACATTAAAACCAAAGTACATACATAGTTCTCATCTAACAACATAAAGCTCTGCAGAGCATCTAAATTAATTAAACCATACACTGAAACTATGTAAAACATTTCAATGCGAAACAAATGCGATCATAATCGCAACCAATGTAACAACTGATCCAACGGCATAATGAAACCAAGCCTCGGTATGAATGGCATATTTTCTAATCTTTCTAATCTTCAAGCGCATTGCATCCATCTTGATCTTGTGATCATCGGCGACATCCGCAACATGCAACTCCAATATCATCTTCTCCTCCTCAATTTTTCTAATTTTTCCTTCAACAAACTGTTTTCTTCTTCAACTAAATTTAACCTCTCGACAATAGGGTCGGTTGGAATTTCGGTTCAACAACCTCCTAGATGAATAAAATCTATGTCACGTTGGTCGGCATAATTGTCATAAATAATAAATGAACCAATAGTTATGAAAAGATAATATATACCACATCCGAATCATAGACAGGACGAGGGCCGACGGGGGCGGATACCAAAACCATCGCACTATATAAGATGCAATAATAAAAGTAAGAAAATTATACAAGTATATGTCTATCTAAACATACAAATAAGAATATTATTCCTTGCGGAAAGAAGATAAGAACAAGAGGCTCACCACGGTGGTGCCGCCGATGAGATCGGTGCGGGTGATCGACGACGTTGAAGACGGGGACGGGGCGTGACGGACTGCTAAACCTAGACAAATATGGAGGAAAATGGAGCTTGGCGGTCGAGCTTGGAGAGGAGAAACCTTAAGTAGTGTGGCTCGGGCATTCCATCGAACACCTTGTGTGCATATGAGGTGAGCTAGAGCACCACCAGCCCTCTCCCCTCGGCCGGAAAAAGCAGAGCAAAGTGTGCTCTGCTCTGCGCGAGGGGTATATATAGGCGCTACCATTGGTCCCGGTTGGTAGCATGAACCGGGACTAAAGGTTAGCCTTTGGTCCCGGTTCCAGCCACGAACCGGGACCAATGGTGGTGGGCCAGGAGCGAGGCCCATTGGTCCCGGTTCAGCCGACCAACCGGGACCAAAAGGTCCAGACGAACCGGGACCAATGGCCCACGTGGCCCGGCCGGCCCCCGGGGCTCTTGAACCGGGTCCGATGCCCCCATTGGTCCCGGTTCTGGATTGAACCGGGACTAATGGGCTGGACCGGCCTGGACCGTTGCCCCCCTTTTTTACTAGTGATGTACTACATATCTTCTCCATGAAAGTATCCTTCAGGAATCCAGCATCTTATCTGGTCCTTCGTCTTAAAAGTAGATCATTTTGTGAACATATTGAGGTGTAAGAGATGTTTTTAGATGAGAATGAAGATCACAGTAACAAAGTGACAAAATCATCATCATCTTTTCTGTGATGTCACTTGTTTCAAGTGCACAACAACCTGAATCTGCTATGTGATTGGAGTTAGTGTGGCTTTACTGTGGAGAGAAAACACTGAAATAAAATTAGAATACATTGTTCTTCTTGACAGACTCATCGTCAATAAGAAAAGGTGACACAGTGATTAATTAAATGGCGCAACGCATGGCAGGGCCACCGTATTAATGCCTCCAATTTTTGAGATGATGGCATTCTCGACATTTGTAGGGTCTGTAATTAAGCAGCAATAGGGGCTGAGGAACTGAGAGTACCAAAGAAGGCATGGCCAACATTTGCCAGCGTGCATTTACCAGACAATAACGCCAAAATATATATGGCTTTTATCGAGGGTGTATGACAATCAACAACATGGATACATATCGTCGCAGAGATCTGCAAGCTCTTTGCGCTCTGACTAAGTGTATGGTGGGACATAAAGAGGGAGTGTAGCACCCATGTGCTCTCATCAAGTGCATTTGCCATGGCATGGATATATATTGTACACAATGTACACACAAACAAAAGCAAACTAGCTAGTTCTAGAATAACATGATTGTATTTTGCTAGTATTAAAGGGTTGTAGACAGAAAACACAGAGGACTTAGAAGCCCAGAGAGATGAGAATTGTGAACAACCATTTAGGAGTAAGACGCATCAGGGAAGAGTGGAACAGCCACCCAAATGTGTGCCGGGTGCAGGGTTCAATGTAGGCAAGAATGCGATGGCAAGATAGAGCACTTTGTGGCCAGAGGAGGCAAGAACAGCCACCCAAATGTGTGCAATAGCAGAGGCGCCTCGACGCCACCAAGTGCTTTGTGGCCAGAGGAGGTCCTGCAGGAGCTGGCTCGGTGTGTTTCCGAGATAATCGTGCACAGAGGTAGTAAAAGCTTGCCTGATTGATTCTTCTTCCACCGGCTGGTCAATTCAATCTACAACACTGCAGAGCTAGCAAAAGCTGCAATTAACTATTTTAGGCTTACCTAATAATTTATCCAGTAGCAGCCCCGTGGGTTTAGAAACACACACAATCCCTTTCCCCTAATAGGGTTGAAACCCGCGGAGACGTGGTTTTCAGCGTTCCATTGTCATCTTGAGTTAGAACTGCACGTACACACGATGTAATGGTAGTCACAGACACGTAGTGTGCTTGGTTGTTTCTTCACTCAACTCCCAATGTAGTTGCAAGGTAAGCCTAGAATAGCTAATTGCAGTTCTTAACTTGAGGCCATGCAATGTTGACTGGATACGTTCAGGAATAGAAAAGAAAGCATCCACATCAAAGGAAGAACCTATTCCTATGTTTTGGAAGCCCGTAGGTATTTCCACTTTACACATCATCGTATTCCTGTGCTGTTTCTTTTTGGCGAAAACCTATGCTGTTTTTTTATTCCTATGGTTTGGAAGCATGTATTTGCACTTTGCACTTCGCCCTATTCATATGCTTTTCTTCTATCCCATGGTTCCTAACAGTGCCTTAATAGTAATTGTATCTATCTATGTGGGGTGTTTTCTTTCTTCATTTGGGAACATGCATTGTGATGTAAGATTGGAACGGACCAAGATGGATATATGAGTTGTAGGAGTGGAGGGTGTTAAGTAGCACAAAAGGAAGCCTGTGCCAAGGTCCATTTATAAGGAACCACAAACAAAAAAACAATTTTTAACTGAGGGTGTGCAATAGTATACCAACACTGTTACATATTGGTGCATGGATCCCCATTCATAAGTATTTTTGGGACAATTAGAGAGTGTAGCATCCATGTGCTCTAGTCCGTGTATTTTCAGTTGCGTGGATATATATTCTACTCACACAAACAAAAGCAAACTTGTTCCAAAAAAACAGAGACGGTAGTACCATTTAGCCAGTATTAAAAGATTGTAAATAGGAAACACAGAGCATGAGATAGTGGCTTTGAGAGGTTAGAGAAGAATGGAAGAAGTCCTGAACTAGAAGCATTCAGGAGTAGGGTGCATCAGGGACAAGAGGAACATCCATCCAAATGTGTATAGGTGAAAGGGCCGAAAATAGGATAGAGCTAGCGCACATGGTCACTGCTGACAACCATGAGCTTGAACACAGTGCCGACGCTGACAACCAAGAGCTACAGAAAGCTGCTGGTGAGTCACATACCACAACTGGAGCTAGACTACATTCTTGTTTCTGGAACTTTAAACCGTGGGAGACATGGAGTTGTCTCCAGCATCGTCTTTAGTCAGCGACCCGAGGCATTGTCACAAAATAGTCATTTTCCTCTATTGGCATTCTACTCAGATAAGTGGTTGTGCTACTCCCTTCTCCCTTCCAGCTCGTGTGTGTGATAGCTGACCATGGTATCTATCTTCTATGTTTACTTGTGAAAACTGTGGAAACAATAGATTAGCGCGATAAATAAAGTAGTAAATGGTTGTCCTGAACTCCTACACCTTCTTAAGTTTTTAATAATTGCTGCTTTCTCTCGGCGATCGATAGTGGGTTTTGTGGTGGGGAGTTTGCACTGATGGTGCCTTGCTCCTTACTTCCAGCTTGTGTCCTGCTACCCATCTTCTGTTGTGCTTGTGTGCACTTTGTATCTAACCGACTAATTTGTTCCTATTTTGTATTGAATTGCGCTCTTCCTATTCGATTTTTATTTCATTTTGGTTTTATTGTTTTATTTCTCCCTTTTATTTCATTTTTCATTATATTTTTCATTTTTCTCAAATGCTTGATTTTTTAAAATTTGAAACTTATTTTTGCATTTTGTGAACCTTTCCAAATTTGAATTTTTTCCAAAGTTCAAGTTTTCTTAAAACATTCATGAACCTTTTCATTTTGCAAACTTTTTCAAGTTTTGAACTTTTAAAAGTCTTGAACCATTTTCATTTTTTGAAGTTTTTGCCAAATTTCATAAACCTTTTCCAAATTTATGACCTTTTTCAAAACATTTGTATTTTTTAGAAAAAGAACTTTCTAAAACATTTGTGAAATTTTGGAATTCATAGGTTTTTGAATTCTTGAATTTTTTTTTCTGAATACATGAGCCGGTTAGATTTTCTTCCGAGACAATCCTGCACGGAGCTAGAAAAAAACTATTTTGATTTATTCTTCAACGTACGGCTAGTTAATTATATCCACCAGTAGCTAGAACCGCACACGAACACGATCTAATGATAGCCACACGCACGTAGTTAATGTGCCTCTTTGTTTCTTTACTCAAGTCGATGATGTAATTACATGGTAAGCTTAAAACAGTTGTTGCAGTACCTAAGTTGAGACTATGCAATGTTGACACTAAATAATTTGATGAGCACCGGAAGAAAATCAACATGCGTTAACATAGGCCCTACTGGGTTCATGGAATTTGTACATGAATTTATAGGTATGCTTTCCTATATAATTTTATCCTTAGGATACATTGAGGACAAATAAAAGGATTGATTCTGTTGACGTATAATGTGCTGCCTAGTCTCTTCTATCAGATCGGTCTTTTGGTTGAGTTGGCTGGAGCATGAATTTAATATGGTATCCGAGCCAAGAGGTCTTGAGTTCAAGACCCTGCTAGCGCAGTATTAAATAAAACGATTCTGCGGCCTACATCGATCCCACGTCTAAGGTCTAAAATAGCCTAGACGTGAGGGGGAGTGTTGAAATATATTGCCCGCCTCCCTCTAACAGTTCGGACTTTTGGATGAGTTGGCTGGTGCATAAATTCAATATGGTATCAGAGCCAAGAGGTCTTGAGTTCAAGACCCGGCTGGCGCAATTAAAATTGCAGCCCACTTTCGGTCCACGTTTAGGCCTGAGGGAGCCACACGTGAGGGGGAGTGTTGACGTATAATGTGCTGCCTAGTCTCTTCTATCAGATCGGTCTTTTGGTTGCATTGGCTAGAGCATGCACTTCTACAGATTCCATTTCCTTAGGAAAGGGAAGCAAACCATCCAGATCAGACAAATAACCTATTCCTATGTTCTGGAATCCTGTATTTATATTTTACACTTTTCACCCTATTACTGTGCTGTCCTTTTATTTCTATGGTTTGGAAGCCTGTATTTCCACTTTACGCGTCACTCTATTCCTATACAACTCTTTTATTCATTTGTTTTGTACTCATATGTTGCTAACAGAGCCTTAATAGTAATTAATGGTATATCAATCTATGTATGACAAGATTCGAACGAACCAAGATGGACATAGGAGTTGCAGGAGAGGAGTAGGTGTTAAGTACTCCCTTGAGTTAGATTTGGCATCTTCTGGAGTTGTTTTTTTGCTACGCAAGTAGTGGGATTTCTATAAACAAGATTTGGCATAAGATATTGAACAAAACTAGATTATTTATATCAAAAACAGATTAACTTAATAGAGAAATTTAATCTGAGAACATTCAAAAGAGCTAATGATTAATCTCTAGGAATCAAACCATCCAATTTAGTTCCATAAAACACATGGAGCAGCAGAGAAACTGCAGACTATCTCGAACACGTTCTATATAACGACTATAAATCATAAAACAAAAACAAAAACAAAAACAAAAAATAGTAGCACATGTCCTTTGCTCTATGTGGCATCATGGCAATTTGAATTTCCACCATTTACCAATCCATTATAACACTAAACTCCCTACTTTTAAAGAGGCCACAGTCAATTGATGTCATCAGTTAGAATTGGGTCACCAATTTTGACCGGGTGAACAATTTCTCAAAACCCACTCTTCAATTCTTTTATACTGGGTTGACGTTGATGTGTTCAATTTAGAATTGGGTCGACATCCTCTGGTTTTGACCGGGTCAACAATTTATCAAGTTCTCTCATTTAATTCTTTTAATTCACTATGTTCCCTAATTTTGAAGATTTTACATTCAATTGAAGTATTCAATTTTTTATTTGGTTTATGATTATGACCGAGCCAATGATATTTTAAATCAATCAACAATAACCGGCCTATAAAAACAACAATCCAGCACACACTCCCACAACCTAGAAAAAATAGGCAGCATCCATATAGTACATGCAACCATCGACACAAAAAAATCTGACATAAATATAGGTTTGTTAGCGGATAACACAGAATGACACCACGAAAGGCCCACCAAATCACCGTATTATAAATAAAAATAAAACACACTCTATCATCTCCCCACCTGCCAACGTAAATATTCCATCGGTTCGAAGATATAGGGGTATTAGTTTTGTGGAATGTCAAATTTCTTTAAATTTGAGCAAGTTCACATCAAAAATATCGACATCCACAATATTAAACAAGATAACTGTGAAAGTTCATTTCATGATGAAATGAAAAATACCGATTTGATATTGGATTTTGATATATTTTTTCTGTAAATTTGATCAAATTTAAAAGTTTAACTTTTCAAAAAAGTAGTACATCTTGTATTTTGAAACAGAGTAATTATATTTGAAAGAAACCGAACAACATCAAAGCTGACACCAAAGCGCGCCCATCCCCTCTAGTATCTATACATTTGGACAAAATTTATCCGAGCTTTGCTACATCGACGAAAGAATACGGGGTTTTACGGGCCTGGGCGCCCACCCCACCAATTAAAATCAAGGGGGGGGGGCAGTTAAGTAGGAGGAGAGGTTTAATTTGACCAGTTAAAACAGGACATGTCAGCCAGTCCGTAAAATTTGTTAGTAGTCAGTCCGTGTGTCCAGCAATTTTTGGATTTATCCTATCTAAAATGAGCCTGACTAGTTGGGCCTCCATGTCAGGTATACACAGTTTTTTTGGGGGGTAGAATGGTAAAATTGTTTTCAGGGTAAAACTGTAAAATCGTTTGGGTAGTACAGTGTAGAGATGTTTTCGACCATAAGCGATGTTAAGTGAAACCATAAGCGCGTTTCTTGGTCGAATTTTGCAGGTTGCTCTGAGTATGGTTGCTATTTCACGGTACACTGGTGCAGTGTGTTGCAAACCCACTTCACTTGAGACTTCAGAGAGCCAACGGACAGCAGCCAGCCGCCCGTCCTCGCCGGGCGCCAGGAGGCAGCGATGACGGAGGGTCGTCTCGTCTTCCCAGCGTCGAGGGCGTGGCTATCGTCGTGAAGGCGGAGATCTGGTCCTCGCCCCTCCTCCTGGAAGTCGCCGATCGACCATCTAGCCGGCAGCCAACTTTTGCCTATATAGGCGAGTTGGCCGCACTCATTTGTCAAACAATTTAATTAACTTCCTTTCTCCACAAAAATCTTCTTCCTTGTTTTGCCTATATAGGAGTCTTTTATTATTTTGGGTATTTATTTTATTTTTGAGACTTTTGGTTATTAGAGAAAGAATATTTATTTTGAATTTATTATTACGTTGAGGCATTTTATTTTATTTTTGAAACATTATTTATTAAATTAAAAATATTTATTTCGAATTTATTATTATTTGGAGCTTTTTTAATGATATTGGAGACTTTTATTTATGAAAGTAAGCATATTTATTTTGAGTCTTTTTTCTTTTTTAAACATTTATTTATTATAGTAAAGTTATTTATTTTGAATATATAATTATTTTGAGCCTTTATAATGATTTTTTTAGATTTTTTAGTTATTAAAGTAAGATTATTTATTTAGAATTTTCTGTAATTTGATTGTTTTGTTATTTTTGAAACACTTAGTTATTAAATTAAAAAGTAGTTATTTAATAAAATATATATTATTTTTGATCATTTTATTGATTTTTGTGTCTTTTATTGTTTTTGGTATTTTTTTATTATTTTCTATCACTGGCCTATTGGGCTAGCCAACATTGCGTCGGACCCTTCCCAAGCAAAATCAAAGGGGCCACGACCCCCTCGCCCCAATCGCCCACTCCACTCATTCCCCTTTGAAGTCGCCGCCCTGCTCTCGATCCCTTTTCCGCCGACGATGGTCACCAGTCGGTTCTGGAGATTTCCGGTGTCGTCCTGTCCTCAGCTACACATCGGTGCTTCCCTCCATCACATTGTCGAGTGAAATGGTTCATTTTGATTTTTTTTATATGAGGTGAGATTTACATTCCCAACGTGAGGCTTTCGGCGACGGCAACAAAGACGACGATGGCGGCGATGACGGATTAAGCGATGGCGGCAGCGACCCTCGGCTCCACCCCATGTGAGCATCTCATCCCCCCGTCGTCATTTTTCTTATGTCATGGCCACTACAATTTTGCTCGGTTTTTGTTCACCCTCGTCTTACTGTAACTTTTCTTAGGTCATATGCAAACTTGTTGATAGAAATGTCATCTTTAGAACTGTGTTTGCTCTAGGTCATGGCCATGGCATTTTTAATAATTGTTTAAGTATTGTTTGCTTTAGCTCATGGCCAAAAGACCAAACTAGTCCAAAGATCATGGACATGGCATGCTTAAGAATTGTTTGCTCTAGCTCTAGGTCATGGCCAAAAAGAACATGGCATTTTTAAGAATTGTTTGCTATGGGTCATCGACACAACAATGCCAAGATTTAGTTGCATTTAGTTTAATACATTGCTTGTTCAGTGCCAAAAGTGCCAACATATGCAATATTTGAATTAGTTTTCAGTGGTGTCAAGATTTGGTTGCATTGGCAAAACTTTAACGGTGATAAAATATGCAATATTTAAACTACTTTTCATTGGTGTCAATATTTAGTTGCATTGCCAATCAGTGCCAAAACGATGCCAACATATGCAATATTTGAACTAGTTTCATTTGTGTCAAGATTTAGTGCTTTGTTAATGATTTTGCAGCGTGTGCCGTTAAGGAACACTAGTAAAGTATGAACTAGTGTTTTTTTGCCAAAGCTATATGCATATGTTGTCATCCTAGGAATATGTGAACTACGAAATAATTGTTAGCATCTTCAAATAATTGTTTAACTATATGAACATTTGTGAGATTGTAATCCTACTAGAAGTCATGCTTTTATTTCAGTATACTTGACTTAATTTGGAGGAAATATGATGTGAATTGTCTCAACAAACTAGCTACATCTATGAGGCGTCTGCTAGCATGGTTGTAGGCATATGCTAAACTTAGGGTAATGTTAAGAATCCATGGCAAATCAAACTTTTCTCATGTCAACTATAGATGTCGCGATGCTGGCAATATCTTTAGCAAGCATGGCAAATCATAGCAAAAATTTAAAACACTAAGCAAACACATAACGAGATATAGATTGAAAATGAAAGAGTTGTGATGTAAAACAAAAGCTCGATCCCCCCCAAAAAAGTGTTATGTGACATTGCGTAAATATGTATAGGAAACACCTTACGAATACAAAACAATAATGTGGAAACATCTTACGAATACGAAACAATGCCGGCGTTGGTTGTAGAAGTTGTACCAAAATATTTGCATACAACATTCAGCAATGGACTTTTCTATGACTATGTAGGAACGGCTCCAACTCAAACAATTTTTTTTGTAGTAGGATTCTCTGATTTAAAATGTCCTGTGACCCTGTTCAAGGTGCCCTCTCGATTCTGACTAGTTGCCCTTGCTGTGGGAACGTATCTGGTGCAACATTGAATTTGGTGCTACCGGTGCACCGATCTCTGCATCTCACTTTACAAACATTGAAAATTGTGTAGTTCTGTGAGGGTGTAAGTATGACACACATCTACCATAGTACCAAAATTTTAGATTCAAATTCAACATACATAGTTAGAAACAAAAAAGACGATCATGCTGTGAAAAATACCCAATGTAACCCAGGCCTTGAATTCAGCCCATTTCTATATCATTGTGGATTTTTCTTTTTTTGTTTTTTTATGCCGTGTTTTCAATTTGGATCTCAAATTTTGTAGCATGACAGATTCTTGTTGCTAGTACAACATAGTTTTTGTTCAGAATTTTTTGACTTCCATAAATTGGATTTTGTCCACAGGTAGCATAAGATGGCCGGGTGCAGTGTATATTTCCCCGGCTGATGAAATCCTAGTAGAAGTCATGCTTTTATTTTAGTATACTTGACTTAATTTGGAGGGAAAATGATGTGAATTGTCTCAACAAACTAGCTACATCTATGAGGCGTCTGCTAGCATGGTTGTAGGCATATGCTAAACTTAGGGTAATGTTAACAATCCATGGCAAATCAAACATTTCTCATGTCAACTATAGATGTCGCGATGCTGGCAATATCTTTAGCAAGCATGCCAAATCATAGCAAAAATTTAAAACACTAAGCAAACACATAACGAGATATAGATTGAAAATGAAAGAGCTGTGATGTAAAACAAAAGCTCGACCCCCCCCCCCCCCCAAAAAAAAGTGTTATGTGACATTGTGTAAATATGTAGAGGAAACATCTTACGAGTACGAAACAATGCTGGCGTTGGTTGTAGAAGTTGTACCAAAATATTTGCATACAACATTCAGCGATGGACTTTTCTATGACTATGTAGGAACAGCTCCAACTAAAAAAAAACTAAAAAAATGTAGGAATAGCCGAATAGGATTTTCTGATCTAAAATGTCCTTTGACCGCGTTCAAGGTGCTCTCTCGATTCTGACTAGTTGCCCTAGCTGTTGGAACATATCTGGTGCAACGGTGAATTTGGTGCTACCGGTAGATGTGTGTCATACTTACACCCTCACAAAACTTCATAATTTTCAATGTTTGTAAAGTGAGATAAAAACATTGAAAATTATGAAGTTTTGTGATAATGTAGTATGACACATATCATTATAGTATAAAATTTTAGATTCAAATTCAACATGCATAGTTAGAAACAAAAAGACGATCATGCTGTGAATAGTAGTACCTAAAATGCAACCTGGGCCTTGAATTCAGCTCATTTTCTATATCATTGTGGATTTGTCCTTTTTTGTTTTCTAATGCCGTGTTTTCAATTTGGATCTCAAATTTTGTAGTATGACAGATTCGTGTTGATGGCCGGGTACAACATAGTTTTTATTCAGAATTTGCTAGTACAACTGGATTTTGTCCACAGGCAGCATAAGATGGCCGGGTGCAGTGTATATTTCTATTTCCCCGGCTGATGAGTGGACCCAAAACAAGAGCAGAAATGGTTCGGAGATTTCTGTTCAGTTAGTTCACGATTCAGGTGTGCGGAGCCGCTTCCTTTCTTCTTCAGAGAGGCCGTTGGCGACGGCGGAAATACGGGAGCGGCGGCGGCGGCGAGGTCCTCTCCAGCTTCGGTACAGCGCCAACGGCCAGGGAGGGTCTGGAACTGGCAGGCGGCAGCGAGCGGCGGAGATCTGCCCCTCGTCTTCCTCAGCATTGTCGCCAGCACCAGATCTCCTGTACGCCACCACAGTGTACCTCATACACCAGCTGTGGCTCGGGGGTGAGCAACGGCGGCCATGGAGCAACGCACACTCTTCCTAACTCTTCTCTCGTTTTTTTCCTATTCCAGATTACGCCCAGGCTGCGCCGGTCCGGTAGGTGGTGAGCGGCGGCGGCGCCATCCAACCCCTCCACCCTCCAGGGATTCTTCAGGCCAGGTGGAACTATGAGCCGCCGCCTTGTCCCCGGCAGCAGACGCATCTTGGAGAGGAAAATTGAAGAACGGTACAGCGCTGGAGACATTGGCACTGACGACGCACTCAACCTGTTCGACGAATTGATCCAGGTTGCTGGGCCTTCCTCGGTCCGCGCCATTAACTGCCTCCTCACCGTCGTCGGCCGTGATTGCCCCGCGCTCGGCGTCTCCCTCTTCAACCGCGTCGCAAGAACCAAGGTGCCTCCACACAATATCACCTATGGCATTCTAGTCGACTGCTGCTGCCGTGCTGGCCGCTTGGACCTTGGACACGCTGCCATGGGACACGTCATTAAGTTGGGATTTGCAGCAGAAGCTATCGTCAATTTCAGCCACCTACTCAAGGCCGTCTGTGCGGAGAAGAAGACCAGCTATGCAATGGACATTGTACTCCGAATAATGCCTGAATTTAACTGCATCCCCAACATTTTCTCATACAGCATTCTTTTGAAGGGTCTTTGCAACGAGAAGAGGAGCCAAGAGGCTCTCGAGCTGATTCACATGATGATTGAACATGGAGGTAGCTGCCAACCTAATGTGGTGTCCTATAGCACCGTACTTGATGGCTTGTTGAAAGAGGGTGAGGTGGGCAAGGCCTACAGCCTATTTTGTGTCATGCTACAGAAGGGAATTTCGCCGAATGTTGTGACCTGCAATTCAATCATCTCTGGCATGTGCAAAGTTCATGCGATGGACAAGGCTGAGGATGTTCTTCAACAGATGACTGATAGAGGAATTCTGCCAAATGTTACCACATATACCAGTCTGATACATGGATATTATTCACTAGGACAGTGCGAAGAGGTGGACCGGATTTTCAAGGAAATGTCTAGAAATGGTGTTCAACCAAATATAGTAACTTACACCATACAGATGGATTATCTTTGCAAGAGCGGAAGATGTGCAGAAGCTAGGAAGATTTTTGATTCTATGATCAGTTTGGGCCAAAAACCGACCGTTACTACCTACAACATTATGCTTCATGGGTATGCTATGGAAAAATCTTTTCATGATATGAATTGTCTCATTGAGTTGATGGATGATAATGGTATTTCACTAGATCATTATGGCTACAACATACTCATATCTGCTTATGCTAAAGAAAAAATGGTTGATGAAGTAATGCATATATTTACAAAAATGCGGCAGCAAGGATTGAACCCTGATGTTGCGAACTATGGAGTGGTAATAAACTTGCTTTCTAGTATTGGCCAAATGGATGATGCTATGTCCCAATACAATCAAATGATAACTGAAGGATTACTCCCTGGTATCATACTTTTCAGCCAACTTATTAGTGGTTTCTGTACTTGTGGCAAATGGGAGAAGGTTCATGTACTATTTTCTGAAATGTTGGATCATGGCATCTATCCCGACACTGTGTTCTTCAACACAATTTTGGATCATCTTTGCAAAAATGGAAGGGTTATGGAAGCCCAGGATCTCTTCGACCTGATGGTACACATGGGTGTGAAACCTGACGTGTGTACTTATAACACACTGTTAGGTGGATACTTGTTCATTGGTAAGATGGATGAAGTGAGCAAGTTACTTGACAATATGGTCTCAATTGGCATGGATCCAGATGTTATCACCTATAGCATACTGATTGATGGTTACTGTAAGAATGGAAGGATAGATGATGCATTGGTTGTTTTCAGGGAAATGTTGGCCGGGAAGGTTAAGCCTTGCATTATCACTTTTAATATTATGATTGGTGCATTGCTTAAAGGTGGCAGGAAGGAAGAAGCTAGAGATTTGTTTGATAGTATCTGGGCCGAAGGATTAGCGCCCGACATTGTTACATATAGCTTAATGATACAAAAACTTATAGAAGAAGGATCTCTACAAGAGTCTGATGATCTATTCGTTTCTATGGAGAAGAATGGGTGTGCAGCCAACTCCCGCATGCTAAATGCTATAGTTAGAAGGTTACTTCAGAAAGGGGAGATGCCAAGAGCTGGGACTTATCTGTCTAAAATTGATGAGAGGAGCTTCACCCTTGAAGCTTCCACAGCTAGCTTGTTGACTGCACTTGCTTCAGGGGGGAAAGGCCAGGAATATAAGGAGTTACTCCCTGAAAAATACCACTCTTTTCTGGAACAGGGCACTGATTGAAACCTTTTCTACAGATTTTGCCTAGATATTCTGGACTGCTAATCAAGGCCTGAACTTTTCTTTGTAGGTTACATATCCCCACCTTTTCTTTTTGTAGTATGTCTAAAATGTATGTCACTTCTCTTTCTAGTAATTCTGGGAGGAACTTGTACTAGTACTGAATGTCTGACTGTGCACCATTCTAACGACCATCTGTGTTTCTATATGGCTGCCTTCTACTTCAATGGAGCTGTTGATTTGGCCTCCACTAAGCTGCAATTTATATTAGTTTCATCAGTCTTTGATTTGACCTAATAAATTAATCTCGACGCCTTTTTCTTTGTGTGCTGTAATGATGGACATATACTAGTGATTCACCACTTTATAATGTGAGAAGACCTTTGGCAAAATGGCAACCATTGTCAATAGCCAGCAACCATGATATGATGACCGAGTTCTGCTTGTGGAATCACTGAAGTTGCTAGCAGCAAGTTAGTTTCTGTTTTCCCTTTGATCTTTACATTTGACTAGAGTCCATTACCACTCAACATTCTAATCATTATGAACATTGACAGCGTAAATTTGTTGGATTTGAAATAGTGTAACGTATATATTTTGCAATATAGACAATATTGCATTGCTAAGTTAATTTGGCACTTTTGTTGTTTTCAAGAGGGCAGTTATGCTTATTTTCTTGGTATGATCCTGTCTTGTAGTCTGAACTCCATCAATATAATAGTTTACCACGGTAAACGTAACCACATGAAAAAACAAAAAAGATAGCTCGCTTGCTGGTAGAGATCTCTTTCTTTACCTTAATTTTCATAATGTAAAGCAATCTCTTAACCCAAGTTGAAAAATTTAGCTTTCAGACATTTCCATCCTTCCAATGATCAACGTATCTGTCACATGATTGTTCATCGAGTCCATTGGATATGTTATCACCTACTCCCTCCGTAAAGAAATATAAGAGCGTTTAGATGAGAGCGGCGTTGCTGAGAGCGGTTGTATCTGAACATGGTATCCTGATCATACGTACATGTCTAGGGATATGGGCTAGTGGGACTTTTCAAGCATATACGGTGATAGGAAAATGGATGTGTCAGACGCTATACATAGATAAACAGTGTTGTACGGTAGCCCGCGGGCTTGTTTTTTGAAAACAAGGTTACGGTGACGACCCGAGCCGTGGACCGCCTTCCGTCACGAAAAGCTGAGCGAGGGATCAGAATCGTATTGTCACCGTCTACTGCAGAAACAACGCCGTCAATGGATCGCTTCGAAATATCTCGGTCCCCCAGTTGTAAGTGAATTGTTTCTCCCCTTTCCCCCCTCTTTCGGAGCTCGGCGGCGGAAGGCGAAACAATGGGAAAAAAATTATATGAGACCAGGTCTCATATAAATCAGGTGAGACCCGCCCTGATGGATGACATGTTGCATTCATAAATCATAAAACATCTAATCTCTCCCCCCTGATTTCAGGTGGGGGGTAGGGTGGATGCTTTGTGATTTGTGAATGCCACGTGTCATCCATCAGGATGGGTCTCACCTGCTAATCCGTGAGACCTGGTCTCATAGAATTTTTTTCCGAAACAATGGCGGCGGCAAGCAGTATGGCCAAGCTTGCAGAACTACGCCACAGCGGGCTTGAATTTTTGCTGGATCCGGTAGACAGGTAATGTCTGTATTATTCTGTTCGATTCGATCCGTAGACTCGCAAGCACAGATGTCTAAACGACTGTTTTTCGATTTGATGAACACGCCATAGATTCCCACTCAGAGAGGTCACAGGTGGTGTTGACCAGCTAGATCCGTTGGTTTTGATGGCTGTTGGGCCGTCGGCAGTGGCACACGCCGACTCGTCGTGCAGGGTTGCAGATGGACAAGGACAACACGGCTGCTCTACTGAGCAGATCGACTCCGACCGCAAGAGGAAGCAGCCGCCTGCTGAATCCTTCGAGTCCACCAGAGAGTTGCACCCAGATGCGCCATTGTGGATGAGAAGGTATACATAGAAAATCGTCGTGCACAGGAGGCGCGGGAGCCGGGGCGGTGTTGTAGTGCACCTGCGCCTGCTCCATGCATGGTGAAGTCATCGTGCGCAGGAGGCGCAGGAGCCGGGGCAGTGTCGTCGGAGCCTGTCTCCATCGTGGTCTCGTCCTCATCGTCGAAGATCTTGGGCGAGCTGGCCGGCAAGCCGGTATCCGCTTAGCATGACAGCTTTGCCTCGCAGCAACAAGGGCGGCCACGACATGCTTCATCTCTGTGGAAAGGCTCCCACAGAGCTTCCCACTTGCAATCATGATGGATGCAGTGTAAGGGAGGAGGATGGGAAGGGGCATGTGTGGTAGTGTGGAGTTAGTCGGGTGTGGTCGTCTTTATATAGCGGATTCCGATGAGTCAAGGCGTCCGGGTGCGTCAATGCGCGGCATCGGAGCGGATTTCTTGGCTGGCGAGCCTGGTTAATGCCGGCATACGGACGAATATCGGCATTGAACGGGCGTGGTAGATATTTGTCCCGTCCAGTCACACGTCTCTGGCATTGAACAGGCACGGACACCAGAGACGTGTCGCGGGCAGCCCCCTCGGCCAGTGCGCCGGTTCAGTGGCGGAGGCAGTGAGTGGTCGCGTCTGCCCTCAAATGTAGACATTTAAAAAAAAATCTAAAATTATTTGACACATTCATGTGGGGTATGTCTACAACTTTGAAAAAAAACAGCTCAAAATTCAATGTAAATTTAGAGATTCAAAAAAAGACAAATTCAAACGTGAATAGTAGCATCTTTGGGTGAATAGTATTTTGACACTATTCACATCAGATTTATTTTTTCCTGTCTATATTAATGTAAGTTGAATTAGCTGATGAATTTTTTTAGGTTGTACATCAAACATTGATGATTGTCTACAAAAGAATTGAGAACGATTAAACATGTATTTTTTATCAAAAAATTACACAAGTCTGTCCCCAGACAGCGAACGGTTGCGGGAGATTTAAGCGTGTATTTAAAAAGAAAATCAATCATACCTAATGTGAGATCTCACACAAGTCTCTCCCCATACAACACGGTCCGAACGGTTGTGGGAGATTTAAGAATCGGCGTTGGAGATGCCTTTAACTTCTCATCACTGGTTGGTGCTACGAGAGTAAATGTTGCTATTACACGTGTCTGTGTTGGATCCAGCTGGATGCATGTAAGCACCCTCGTGCATTCAAAAGTGGTAAATACACCCCAAGTCATAGAACGTGCACGCGATGTTCAGTTTAGTGCACAAACTTAAAAAAATACGTGTTTCTGGTCATCTAACTTGTCCTTCCGTTCATATATGGTGAGCTTGCCAACATGGCAGAGGCCCACTGTCAGTGGTTGAGGCGGTGAGTAATCCGCTTACACTATTTTTTAGAAAGCACCCTTGCATTTTATTTATTTATGCAGAAAATCCTTAAATAAAATGAAAAGTGTTGGAGCGTCAGCAAAATTCGAACACACGGCCTGTTATGATTCACCTCACTTAGATAGCCTTGACATCCTCATTGTTGACGTTTATATAGCACAATTAGCTTTATACAAGTATAAAACAGGCCGTATGAGTTAAAGGGGAAAGTACCGGTTCGAACCTATGACCACATAAGCTCGCCGCGTGTGCGACGGTCAACCATCCGGCCACAATGACGTTTAAATAGATAAACACATTCTATCTTAAGTATTTTTTTCTATTTAAGAAAATTACTTCTATTCTAGATAAACTTTTTGGACAAATCAACTAGGAATTGTACGAATTCGAGTAATTTTAAATTTAAAAATCTAGATTAAAGGAAATACAGTGCAGAATGAGTGCACGTATTTTTTCCGACAAATCAACTAATTTTTGTATGAATTTGAGTACTTTTAAATTAAAAATGTAGACAAAACAAAATATAGTGTAGAATGAATGTACATAAATTCTTTTGGACAATCAACGATTTTTTGTTTGACTTCTAAAATTTTAAATCTGAAAATCTAAATAAAATAAAATATAGGTCAGAATGAATGTACATAAACTTTTCGGTCAAATCAACTAAATTTTTATTGAATTTGAATGATCTAGATAAAATATAATATACTTCATAATGAATATACGTAATTTTTTTGGACAAATCAACATAATTTACAGTGAATTCAAAAATCTAGCTAAAAGAAATTATATGTCAAGAAGAATGTACATAATTTTTCGGTCAAATCATCTAAATTTTTGTTTGAATTCAAACAATTAAAAATTTGAAAATATGGATAAAAGGAAATATAGTGCACAATTAATGTACGTATTTTTTGTGGACAAATCAACAAAATTTTGTTTGAATTTGAATAATTTTAAATTCGAAAAGGTAGATAAAAGAAAATATGGTCAAAATTCAGAAAACCTCTGCTGATTGTGGACACGTCCCATTACTTAAGGCCGCAGGACAGGTAGGCTGAGGAAAACGGCTGATCCATCTGCACTTTCCCGTTCCGCTACGGTGCAGTGGTTGAGCACAACTTTACTGCACGGGGCCCGCCACTGAATACACTGTAAATACAGTGGACGCATACGCTCGGGAATACAAAATTCATGCACATCCCAATGAAGACCAAGGGACAAGATTCCAGGCTCAGCTGTGCTCATGATCAGAAACGAATTTTTGCGTTTAGATCACTAATTTAGTTATAACTAATGATATAAACGCTCTTATATTTCTTTATGGAGGGAGTATATTTTTTGCCCAACTGATCAAAGGTCATATAGACCATTTTTCTTTTCTTGATCTATATATAGAAACGTGTCCTAGTCGTCTTCTTGTAAAAACGGTTGTCTCTATTTAATGAAATATAAGTATTAACTTGTCCTAGTCGTCTTCTTGTAAACTGGTTTTCAGGTACGGAGACACAAACTGAGGTATCAGATGCTCGCATCTTTACTCCTGCTTGTTTTTGTTCAATTTTTGTTGGGTGGTTTTACTAGGACTTTTGGGTGTTAAATACTTTTGCTCATAGGAGGTAATGTTTCTACAATTTTCTGAAGAAATTTATAGCTGTCTGATTGTATTATTGTACGCGGGGCATTCATAGCTATTACCTCTCATCCCTGGAGGGGCGATGAGGGGAGCGACTCGCGGCCCTCCCGTGGCGACCGTCGCCGCCGCCCGGCGGTGTCGCCGGATCGGATTGAGGCGCGTGGGAGGTCGTTCGGGCGCTTAGCGGACTCGGAAGATGAGGAGGACGACGACGATCCGGTGCCGGACTACTCGCCAACACCATCCGACGTGATCAACGAGGCGTTCAACCCAGGATACTCGGAGGAAGATGTCGCTGCGTTGGTGGATGAAATCGTGCCCGGAGAGGATCCGGCGCGGCTAGGTCTGCGTTCTACCGATCGAGTCGAGGTGGTTCGCCGGATTGTTCACCGGAGAACGGCGGCGACGGCGATACGATCATGGAAAGGGCCTTTGCCTAAGGTACGCGTTCAGCCAATTTCTTTGTCTGATTATTTTCCGCAAGATGATTGGAACGTGGTTACTCGGAAGAAGAAGAAGAAGAAGGGAGGGAGGCCAGATCCAGCACCTCCGCCGCCGGCGACCAGGGCGGCGGACGGGATCAGGGCGGCCAGATCCTTGCGTTTGAATTCGTTGCTCGGCTCTGAGTGGGCCGGTATGGTGTGGGCCGGTCCTCGGACCATGCATGGGCATGAGGCCCATCATGGGGGTGTAGAGGCCGGCCTTGATTGCGACACCTCCAATGGGTATGTGGCCCAGGAGAATATCGTCCAGTCTGTTCGGCCTGTCGAAGGCGCATGCACGAACGTCGATCGCCTTCTGTCCTTGGTTCGCCTGCCGCCGGCTAGGGTTCGCAAAACGGGCACGAAAGGTTTCCCGTCCTGCGGGGATAGACGTGCGAGGCGCATCCAGCCCGGGCCGGCCATGGCAGGTCGAGGGGAAGCTCCTCCGCCGGCGAAACGGTCCTTGTCTGGCGCTGCAGGTCGGGGTGGGGTGCCTCCACCACCGGCAGCGACCGCCGGACGGGGGGGTCAGTCGCAGATCGGGCAAAGGCCACCGGCGGGAGGAGGCGGCGCCGCCGGTGCCGCGGGACGAGGTGTTCCCACCGGAGGTGCGCAACCGCCGGGGCCAGCCCAGCCGCAGCCGGCTCTTGGGAAGAATGGCATGAGGCCGACGGTTCCAGTCTCGGTGCCCGCGGCGACTTCTGCCGGTCGGGGGGTCGGGAGACCAGCGCCGCCCCTTGCTACTCAGGCTGCGGGCCGAGGGGGACCGAGACCCCACGCGCCGGGTGCTGATGGTGTTGGGCCGGCTGGCCGCGGCGATGGACAACGGCAGGTTCGAGCTGTGCCGGCAACCACGGGAAAACCACCACCGCATTATGTTGCCAGACCGGTGCAGAACAGGTCCACTCAGCCTAATGCTCCTCCCCGAGGCCAGTGGGGAGACGACGGGTATGATGCATACGGTGAGGGACAACACCGCGGCTCCTCGTCGACGGGAGGAGGGCGTGGTTACGCTTGGCAGAGTGACGGGTCAGCCGAGAGACCTTTTCTCGGGCCAGCTGGCGGTTTTGTTGAGGGGGCATCTGGCCCGGATAATCGTCAGAGAGGAGGTTTTCGTGGTAACCGAGGTGGTCGGGCTGGGGTCGGGAGATTTCGCCGCCAACAACCTAGGGGGACTATTCATACTGATGCTACGGATGAGACTCAGCATTCCTCAGAGCTACCTCCACAGGCGATGGAGGTGGTGAAGGAGTTGGCCAATGTTGACGGTTCTGAGGCTGGGACGGTGGATGAGGCTACCGACAGGTCTGATGCAGAGAGGGCGTCCAAGTATGCCCGTAAGAAGGAGAGGATGATTTGCTATCGATGTGGGGACAAGGGCCACTTCATTGCTGAGTGTGTGGCCCAATTGTGTGAGTCATGTGGCAAGCTTGCACATGAGTCGGGTGAGTGCCCGATTTTGCGTGACATTCCTCCGACTCTAAACATCTATGGAGTCTACTGTGCTGAGCTCATGTTTTTTAAGGAGGTAGCTAGGTCTGCTCACCAGCCGCCCACGCAATGTGCAGGAGTTCCCGGGGCGATAGCCCATGACTCCTGGGGGCATAGGTTTAGTCCGGCATGCTGACCTCTCTATTAAGCCTAGGTCGGGTTGTAGCGTATGTTTGGCCGAGGCCTGGCATGACCCAAGAAAGTGTGTCCGGCCGGAGTTAATCGAGCATGGTGGGTAAGTTGGTGCACCCTTGCAGGGAAGAAAACATCTATCGATCGCCTGTCCTACGGTAACGGACACTTGGAGTTGTATCCCGATCGATACAACTAGAACTGGATACTTGAGGTGATAACTGGATAGTATGGCTCTGGGATTGCTTTCTCGCAGGGAGTCGAGAAAGGATCTCTGGCCGAGGTTGTTAACACTACTACTAATTTACTTTATGCTACTCTTGAAGGAAATATGCCCTAGAGGCAATAATAAAGTTATTATTTATTTCCTTATTTCATGATAAATGTTTATCATTCATGCTAGAATTGTATTAACCGGAAACATGATACATGTGTGAATGCATAGACAAACAATATGTCACTAGTGTGCCTCTACTAGACTAGCTTGTTAATCAAAGATGGTTATGTTTCCTAACCATGAACAAAGAGTTGTTATTTGATTAACAAGGTCACATCATTAGTAGAATGATCTGATTGACATGACCCATTCCATTAGCTTAGCACACGATCGTTTAGTATGTTGCTACTGCTTTTATCCATGACTTATACATGTTCCTATAACTATGAGATTATGCAACTCCGTTTACGGAGGAACACTTTGGTACTACCAAACGTCACAACGTAATCGGGTGATTATAAAGGAGTACTACAGGTGTCTCCAAAGGCGATGTTGGGTTGACGATTTCGAGATTAGGTTTTGTCACTCCGATTGTCGGAGAGGTATCTCTGGCCCTCTCGGTAATACACATCACTTAAGCCTTGCAAGCATTACAACTAATGAGTTAGCTGTGAGATGATGTATTACGGAACGAGTAAAGAGACTTGCGTAACGAGATTGAACTAGGTATTGGATACCGACGATCGAATCTCGGGCAAGTAACATACCGATGACAAAGGGAACAACGTATGTTGTTATGCGGTCGACCGATAAAGATCTTCGTAGAATATGTAGGAACCAATATGGGCATCCAGGTCCCGCTATTGGTTATTGACCGGAGACGTGTCTCGGTCATGTCTACATTGTTCTCGAACCGTAGGGTCCGCACGCTTAAGGTTTCGGCGATGTTATATTATGAGTTTATGTATTTTGATGTACCGAAGAAGTTCGAGTCCCGGATGTGATCACGGACATGACGAGGAGTCTCGAAATGGTCGAGACATAAATATTGATATATTGGAAGCCTATATTTGGAGTTCGAATGGTTCGGGTGAAATCGGATTTTACGGAAACCGGGGTTACGGAACCTCCCGGGGCTATTGGGCCTTAGTGGGCCACGAGGGAGAAGAGGAAGGGCGGCGGGGGTGGCGCGCGCCTCCCCTAGTCCGAATAGGACAAGGAGAGGGGGCGCCCCCTTCCTCTTCCCCTCCCCAATCCTACTCCAACTAGGAAGGGGGAGTCCTACTCCCGGTGGGAGTAGGACTCCTCCGGCGCGCCTCCCTTGGGCCGGCCGCACCTCCCCCCTCCCTCCTTTATATACGGGGGCAGGGGGGCACCCTAGGACACACAAGTTTGATCTACGGATCGTTCCTTAGCCGTGTGCGGTGCCCCCTTCCACCATATTCCACCTCGGTCATATCGTCGCGAAGCTTAGGCGAAGCTCTGCGCCGGTAGAACATCAAGATCGTCACCACGCCGTCGTGCTGACGGAACTCTCCCTCGACACTCGGCTGGATCGGAGTTCGAGGGACGTCATCGAGCTGTACGTGTGTCAAGAACTCGGGGGCGCCGGAGTAACGGCGCCGGGATCGGTCGGATCGCGAGGAGAACGACGACTACTTCCTCTACGTTGTGATCGCTTCGCGCCCGGTCTCACGAGGGTACGTAGACAACACTCTCCCTCTCGTTGTTATACATCACCATGATCTTGCGTGTGCGTAGGAAATTTTTGAAATTACTACGTTCCCCAACAAGTGGCATCCGAGCCTAGGTTTTATGGTTTGATGTTTTGCACGAGTAGAACACAAGTGAGTTGTGGGCGATACAAGTCATACTACCTACCAGCATGTCATACTTTGGTTCAGCAGTATTGTGAGATGAAGCGCCCGGACCGACATTACGCAGACGCTTACGCGAGACTGGTTTCACCGCCACGAGCACTCGTTGCTTAAAGGTGACTGGCGGGTGTCTGTCTCTCTCACTTTAGTTGAACTGAAAGTGTGGCTACGCCCGGTCCTTGAGAAGGTTAAACGGAGTCTATTTGACGAAGTATCGTTGTGGTTTTGATGCGAGGTGAGATTGGTTCTTGCTTAAGCCCGTAGCAGCCACGTAAAATTTGCAACAACAAAGTAGAGGACGTCTAACTTGTTTTTGCAGGGCATGTTGTGATGTGATATGGTCAAGACGTGATGCTATATTTTATTGTATGAGATGATCATGTTTTGTAACCGGTTATCGGCAATGGCTGGAGCCATATGGTTGTCGCTTATTGTATGCAATGCAATCGCTTCGTAATGCTTTACTTTATCACTAAGCGGTAGCGATAGTCGAGAAGCATAAGATTGGCGAGACGACAACGATGCTACGATGGAGATCAAGGTGTCGCGCCGGTGACGAAGGTGATCATGGTGGTGCTGCAGAGATGGAGATCACGAAGCACAAAATGATGATGACCATATCATATCACTTATATTGATTTGCATGTGATGTTTATCTTTTATGCATCTTATCTTGCTTTGATTGACGGTAGCATTATAAGATGATCTCTCACTAAATTATCAAGAAGTGTTCTCCCTGAGTATGCACCGTTGCCAAAGTTCGTCGTGCCCAGACACCACGTGATGATCGGGTGTGATAAGCTCTACGTCCATCTACAACGGGTGCAAGCCAGTTTTGCACACGTAGAATACTCGGGTTATACTTGACGAGCCTAGCATATGCAGATATGGCCTCGAACACGGAGACCGAAGGTCGGCGTGAATCATATAGTAGATATGATCAACATAAGATGTTCACCATTGAAAACTACTCCATTTCACGTGATGATCGGCTATGGTTTAGTTGATTTGGATCACGTGATCACTTAGATGACTAGAGGGATGTCTGTCTAAGTGGGAGTTCTCAAGTAATATGATTAATTGAACTTAAATTTATCATGAACTTAGTACCTGATAGTATCTTGCTTGTTTATGTTTGATTGTAGATAGATGGCTCGTGCTGTTGTTCCGTTGAATTTTAATGCGTTCCTTGAGAAAGCAAAGTTGAAAGATGATGGTAGCAATTACACGGACTGGGTCCGTAACCTGAGGATTATACTCATTGCTGCACAGAAGAGTTACGTCCTGGATGCACCGCTAGGTGCTAGGCCTGCTGCAGGAGCAACACCAGATGTTGTGAACGTCTGGCAGAGCAAAGCTGATGACTACTCTATAGTTCAGTGTGCCATGCTTTACGGCTTAGAACCGGGACTTCAACGACGTTTTGAACGTCATGGAGCATATGAGATGTTCCAGAGTTGAAGTTGATATTCCAACAGAATGCCGGATTGAGAGATATGAAGTCTCCAATAAGTTCTATAGCTGCAAGATGGAGGAGAATAGTTCATTAATGAGCACATACTCGGAATGTCCGGGTACTACAATCACTTGACACAATTGGGAGTTAATCTTCCGGATGATTGTGTCATTGATGAATTCTTCAATCACCGCCACCAAGCTACAAAGGCTTCGTGATGAACTATAATATGCAAGGGTTAGTAAAGACTATACCGAGCTCTTCGCAATGCTAAAGGCTGCGGAGGTAGAAATCAAGAAGGAGCATCAAGTGTTGATGGTCAATAAGACCACTAGTTTCAAGAAGAAAGGCAAAGGAAAGAAGAAGGGAACTTCAAGAAGAACAGCAAGCAAGTTGCTGCTCAGAGAAGAAACCCAAGTCTGGACCTAAGCCTGAAATCGAGTGCTTCTACCGCAAGCGATGGTCTTTGGAAGCGGAACTGCCCCAAGTATTTGGCGGATAAGAAGGATGGCAAGGTGAACAAAGGTATATGTGATATACATGTTATTGATGTGTACCTTACTAGAGCTCGCATAGCACTGGTATTTGATCTGGTTCTGTTGCTAATATTTGCAACTCAAACAGGACTACGGATTGCTTAACACGGCAAAGGACGAGGTGACGATGCGCGTGGGAAATGGTTCCAAAGTCCATGTGATCGCGGCCGCACGCTACCTCTACATCTACCTTCGGGATTAGTTTTAGACCTAAATAATTGTTATTTGGTGCTGCGTTGAGCATGAACATTATATCTGGATCTTGTTTGATGCGAGACGGTTATTCATTTAAATCAGAGAATAATGGTTGTTCTATTTATATGAGTAATATCTTTTATGGTCATGCACCCTTGAGGAGTGGTCTATTTTGATGAATCTCGATAGTAGTGATACACATATTCATAATGTTGAAACCAAAAGATGCAGAGTTAATAATGATAGTGCAACTTATTTGTGGCACTTGCCGTTTAGGTCATATCGATTGTAAAGCGCATGAAGAAACTCCATCTTGATGGACTTTTGGAGTCACTTGATTATGAATCACTTGGCACTTGCGAACCGTGCCTCATGGGCAAGATGACTAAAACCCGTTCTCGGTACTATGGAGAGAGCAACAGATTTGTTGGAAATCATACATACTGATGTATGTGGTCCGATAAATGTTGAGGCTCGTGGCGGATATCGTTATTTTTCACCTTCACAGATGACTTAAGCAGATATGGGCATATCTACTTAATGAAACATAAGTCTGAAACATTTGAAAAGTTCAAAGAATTTCAGAGTGAAGTTGAAAATCATCGTAATAAGAAAATTAAATTTCTACGATCTGATCGTGGAGGTGAATATTTGAGTTACGAGTTTGGTCTACATTTGAAACAATGCGGAATAGTTTAGCAACTCACGCCACCGGAACACCACAGCGTAATGGTGTGTCCGAACGTCGAATCGTACTTTACTAGATATGGTGCGATCTATGATGTCTCTTACAAATTTACCGCTATCGTTTTGGGGTTATGCTCTAGAGACGGCCGCATTCACACTGAATAGAACACCGTCGAAATCCGTTGAGACGACACCTTATGAACTATGGTTTAGCAAGAAACCAAAGTTGCCGTTTCTTAAAGTTTGGGGATGCGATGCTTATGTGAAAAAGCTTCAACCTAATAAGCTCGAACCCAAATCGGAGAAATGTGTCTTCATAGGATACCCAAAGGAGACAGTTGGGTACACCTTCTATCACAGATCCGAAGGCAAGACATTTGTTGCTAAGAATGGATCCTTTCTAGAGAAGGAGTTTCTCTCGAAAGAAGTGAGTGGGAGGAAAGTAGAACTTGATGAGGTAATTGTACCTTCTCCCTTACTTGAAAGTAGTTTGTCGCAGAAACCGGTTTCTGAGACATCTACACCAAGTAGTGAGGAAGTTGATGATGTGGATCATGAAACTTCAGATCAAGTTGCTACAGAACCTCGTAGATCAACCAGAGTAAGATCCGCACCAGAGTGGTACGGTAATCCTGTTCTGGAAATCATGCTACTAGATCATGATGAACCTACGAACTATGAAGAAGCGATAGTGAGCCCAGATTCCATAAAATGGCTTGAGGCCATGAAATCTGAGATGGGATCCATGTATGAAAACAAAGTATGGACTTTGGTTGACTTGCCCGAGGGTCGGCAAGCAATAGAAAACAAGTGGATCTTCAAGAAGACCGACGACGACGGTAATGTTACTGTCTACAAAGCTCGACTTGTCGCAAAGGGTTTTCGACAAGTTCAAGGGATTGACTACGATGAGACCTTCTCACCCGTAGCGATGCTTAAGTCTGTCCGAATCATGTTAGCAATTGCCGCATTTTATGATTATGAAATTTGGCAAATGGATGTAAAGACTGCATTCTGAATGGATTTACGGAAGAAGAGTTGTATATGATGCAACCAGAAGGTTTTATCGATCCAAAGGGAGCTAACAAAGTGTGCAAGCTCCAGCGATCCATTTATGGACTGGTGCAAGCATCTCGGAGTTGGAATAAACGCTTTGATAGTGTGATCAAAGCATTTGGGTTCATCTGAGACTTTTGGAGAAGCTTTGTATTTACAAGAAAGTGAGTGGGAGCTCTATAGCATTTCGATATTATATGTAGATGACATATTGCTGATCGGAAATGATATAGAATTCTGGATAGCATAAAGGGATACTTGAATAAGAGTTTTCAATGAAAGACCTCGGTGAAGCTGCTTACATATTGGGCATTAAGATCTATAGAGATAGATCAAGACGCTTAATTGGACTTTCATAAAGCACATACCTTGACAAAATTTTGAATAAGTTCAAAATGGATCAAGCAAAGAAAGGGTTCTTGCCTGTGTTACAAGGTGTGAAGTTGAGTAAGACTCAATGCCCGACCACTGCAGAAGATAGAGAGAAAATGAAAGATGTTCCCTATGCTTCAGCCATAGGCTCTATCATGTATGCATTCTGTGTACCAGACCTGATGTGTGCCTTGCTATAAGCTTAGCAGGGAGGTACCAAAGTAATCCAGGAGTGGATCACTGGACAGCGGTCAAGAACATCCTGAAATACCTGAAAAGGACTAAGGATATGTTTCTCGTATATGGAGGTGACAAAGAGCTCATCATAAACGGTTACGTTGATGCAAGCTTTGACACTGATCCGGACGATTCTAAATCGCAGACCGGATACGTATTTACACTAAACGGAGGAGCAGTTCTAAAAAAGCGTCCTAGCGGGATCTACATGTGAAGCGGAGTACATAGGGAAGCAGCTAATGAAGGAGTCTGGATGAAGGAGTTCATATCCGATCTAGGTGTCATACCTAGTGCATCGGGTCCAATGAAAATCTTCTATGACAATACTGGAGCAATTGCCTTAGCGAAGGAATCCAGATTTCACAAGAGGACCAAGCACATCAAAAGACGCTTCAATTCCATCCGGGATTTAGTCCAGGTGGGAGACATAGAGATTTGCAAGATACATACGGATCTGAATGTAGCGAGACCGTTGACTAAGCCTCTTCCACGAGCAAAACATGATCAACACCAAGACTCCATGGGTGTTAGAATCATTACTATGTGATCTAGATTATTGACTCTAGTGCAAGTGGGAGACTAAAGGAAATATGCCCTGGAGGCAATAATAAAGTTATTATTTATTTCCTTATTTCATGATAAATGTTTATCATTCATGCTAGAATTGTATTAACCGGAAACACGATACATGTGTGAATGCATAGACAAACAATATGTCACTAGTGTGCCTCTACTAGACTAGCTTGTTAATCAAAGATGGTTATGTTTCCTAACCATGAACAAAGAGTTGTTATTTGATTAACAAGGTCACATCATTAGTAGAATGATCTGATTGACATGACCCATTCCATTAGCTTAGCACACGATCGTTTAGTATGTTGCTACTGCTTTTATCCATGACTTATACATGTTCCTATAACTATGAGATTATGCAACTCCGTTTACGGAGGAACAATTTGGTACTACCAAACGTCACAACGAATCGGGTGATTATAAAGGAGTACTACAGGTGTCTCCAAAGGCAGATGTTGGGTTGGCGTATTTGAGATTAGGTTTTGTCACTCCGATTGTCGGAGAGGTATCTCTGGGCCCTCTCGGTAATACACATCACTTAAGCCTTGCAAGCATTACAACTAATGAGTTAGCTGTGAGATGATGTATTACGGAACGAGTAAAGAGACTTGCGTAACGAGATTGAACTAGGTATTGGATACCGACGATCGAATCTCGGGCAAGTAACATACCGATGACAAAGGAACAACGTATGTTGTTATGCGGTCGACCGATAAAGATCTTCGTAGAATATGTAGGAACCAATATGGGCATCCAGGTCCCGCTATTGGTTATTGACCGAGACGTGTCTCGGTCATGTCTACATTGTTCTCGAACCGTAGGGTCCGCACGCTTAAGGTTTCGATGATGCTTATATTATGAGTTTATGTATTTTGATGTACCAAAGAAGTTCGAGTCCCGGATGTGATCACGGACATGACGAGGAGTCTCGAATTGGTCGAGACATAAAGATTGATATATTGGAAGCCTATATTTGGAGTTCGAATGGTTCGGGTGAAATCGATTTTCTGGAAAACCGGGGTTACGGAACCCTCCCGGGGCTATTGGGCCTTAGTGGGCCACGAGGAGAAGAGGAAGGGCCGGCCAGGGGGGGCGCGCCGCCTCCCCTAGTCCGAATAGGACAAGGAGAGGCGGCGCCCCCCTCTCTCTTCCCTCCCCAATCCTACTCCAACTAGGAAGGGGGAGTCCTGCTCGGTGGGAGTAGGACTCCTCCGGCGCCTCCCTTGGGCGGCCGCACCTCCCCCTCCCTCCTTTATATACGGGGCAGGGGGCACCCTAGGACACACAAGTTTGATCTACGGATCGTTCCTTAGCCGTGTGCGGTGCCCCTTCCACCATATTCCACCTCGGTCATATCGTCATGAAGCTTAGGCGAAGCTCTGCGCCGTAGAACATCAAGATCGTCACCATGCCGTCGGTTGACGGAACTCTCCTCGACACTCGGCTGGATCGGAGTTCGAGGGACGCCATCGAGCTGTACGTGTGTCAAGAACTCGGGGCGCCGGAGTAACGGCGCCGGATCGGTCGGATCGCGAGGAGAACGACGACTACTTCCTCTACGTTGTGATCGCTTCGCTTCGGTCACGAGGGTGCGTAGACAACACTCTCCCCTCTCGTTGTTATACATCACCATGATCTTGCGTGTGCGTAGGAAATTTTTGAAATTACTACGTTCCCCAACAAATGGCATCCGAGCCTAGGTTTTTATGGTTTGATGTTTTGCACGAGTAGAACACAAGTGAGTTGTGGGCGATACAAGTCATACTACCTACCAACATGTCATACTTTGGTTCAGCGGTATTGTGAGATGAAGCGGCCGGACCGACATTACGCCAGACGCTTACGCGAGACTGGTTTCACCGCCACGAGCACTCGTTGCTTAAAGGTGACCTGGCGGGTGTCTGTCTCTCTCACTTTAGTTGAACCGAGTGTGGCTCGCCGGTCCTTGAGAAGGTTAAAACGGAGTCTATTTGACGAAGTATCGTTGTGGTTTTGATGCGTAGGTGAGATTGGTTCTTGCTTAAGCCCGTAGCAGCCACGTAAGTTTTGTGGAATGTCAAATTTCTTTAACTTTGAGCAAGTTCACATCAAAAATCGACATCCACAATATTAAACAAGATTAGTATGAAAATTCATTTCATGATGAATCTAAAAATACCGATTTGATGTTGGATTTTGATATATTTTTTCTATAAATTTGATCAAATTTAAAAGTTTAACTTTTCAAAAAAGTAGTACATCTTGTATTTTGAAACAGAGTAATTATATTTGAAAGAAACCGAACAACATCAAAGCTGACACCAAAGCGCGCCCATCCCCTCTAGTATCTATACATTTGGACAAAATTTATCCGAGCTTTGCTACATCGACGAAAGAATACGGGGTTTTACGGGCCTGGGCGCCCACCCCACCAATTAAAATCAAGGGGGGGGGGCAGTTAAGTAGGAGGAGAGGTTTACTTTGACCAGTTAAAACAGGACATGTCAGCCAGTCCGTAAAATTTGTTAGTAGTCAGTCCGTGTGTCCAGCAATTTTGAATTTATCCTATCTAAAATGAGCCCGACTAGTTGGGCCTCCATGTCGGTATACACAGTTTTTTGGGGGTAGAATGGTAAAATTGTTTTTCAGGGTAAAACTGTAAAATCGTTTGGGTAGTACAGGTGTAGAGATGTTTTCGACCCATAACGATGACAAGTGAAACCGCAAACGCGTTTTGCGGGTCGAATTTTTGCAGGTTGCTCTAAGTATGGTTGCTATTTCACGGTACACTGGTACAGGTGTGTTGCAAACCCACTTCACTTGAGACTTTAGAGAGCCAACGGGACAGCAGCCAGCGGCCCGTCCTCGCCGGCGCCGGGGAGGCAGCGCATGACGGAGGGTCGTCTCGTCTTCCCCAGCGTCAGGGCCGTGGCTATCGTCAGCGAGCGCCGGAAGTCGCCGCATCGACCATCTAGCCGGCAGCCAACTTTTGCCTATATAGGCGAGTTGGCCGCACTCATTTGTCAAACAATTTAATTAACTTCCTTTCTCCACAAAAATCTTCTTCCTTGCTTTGCCTATATAGGAGTCTTTTATTATTTTGGGTATTTATTTTATTTTTGAGACTTTTGGTTATTAGAGAAAGAATATTTATTTTGAATTTATTATTACTTTGAGTCTCCCGCGGTGGCTGTTGGGCCGGCTGGCCGTGGCGATGGACAACGGCAGGTTCGAGCTGTGCCGGCAACCACGGGAAAACCACCACCGCATTATGTTGCCAGACCGGTGCAGAACAGGTCCACTCAGCCTAATGCTCCTCCCCGAGGCTAGTGGGGAGACGACGGGTATGATGCATACGGTGAGGGACAACACCGCGGCTCCTCGTCGACGGGAGGAGGGCGTGGTTACGCTTGGCAGAGTGACGGGTCAGCCGCGAGACCTTTTCTCGGGCCAGCTGGCGGTTTTGTTGAGGGCATCTGGCCCGGATAATCGTCGAGAGGAGGTTTTCGTGGTAACCAAGGTGGTCGGGCTGGGGTCGCGGGAGATTTCGCCGCCAACAACCTAGGGGACTATTCATACCGATGCTACGGATGAGACTCAGCATTCCTCGAGCTACCTCCACAAAGCGATGGAGGTGGTGAAGGAGTTGGCCAATGTTGACGGTTACGAGGCTGGGACGGTGGATGAGGCTACCGGCTGTGTCCGATGCGAGAGAGGCGTCCAAGTATTCCCGTAAGAAGGAGAGGATGATTTGCTATCGATGTGGGGACAAGGGCCACTTCATTGCTGAGTGTGTGGCCCAATTGTGTGAGTCATGTGGCAAGCTTGCACATGAGTCGGGTGAGTGCCCGATTTTGCGTGGACGTTCCTCCGACTCTAAACATCTATGGAGTCTCTGTGCTGAGCTCATGTTTTTAAGGAGGTAGCTAGGTCTGCTCACCGCCACCACGCAATGTGCAGGAGTTCCGGGCGATAGCCCATGACTCTGGGGCATAGGTTTAGTCCGCATCTTGACCTCTCTATTAAGCCTAGGTCGGGTTGTAGCGTATGTTTGGCGAGGCCTGGCATGACCCAAGAAAGTGTGTCCGCCGGAGTTAATCGAGCATGGTGGGTAAGTTGGTGCACCCTTGCAGGGAAGAAAACATCTATCGATCGCCTGTCCTACCGGTAACGGACACTTGGAGTTGTATCCCGATCGATACAACTAGAACTGGATACTTGAGGTGATAACTGGATAGTATGGCTCTGGGATTGCTTTCTCGCAGGGAGTCGAGAAAGGATCTCTGGCCGAGGTTGTTAACACTACTACTAATTTACTTTATGCTACTCTTATCTCTTCTGATGCTGCAAGACGCTTGGAGATGCTAGTCTTCGATAGGCTAGGCTTTCCCTCTTCTCTTCTGGCATTCTGCAGTCAGCCCACAGATACAAACCATTTCATTGATACCGATGCATATGTAGTGTAGATCCTTGCTTGCGAGTACTTTGGATGAGTACTCACGGTTGCTTTGCTCCCCCTTTTCCCCTTTCTTCTTCTTTCCAGTTGTCGCAACCAGATGGTGGAGCCCAGGAGCCAGATGACACCACCGGCGACTACTACTACCACGAGGGTGCTTACTACAACGTGGAGGTCGCCGACGACCAGGAGTAGTTAGGAGGCTCCCAGGCAGGAGGCCTTGCCTTTTCGATCGATGTTGCTTTTGTGCTAGCCTTCTTAAGGCAAACTTGTCTAACTCATGTCTGTACTCAGATATTGTTGCTTCCGCTGACTTTTGTGTTTTCGAGCTTATGTATTCGAGCCTCGAGGCCCCTGGCTTGTAATATAAAGTTTGTATTATTTTAATTTGTGTCTAGAGTTGTGTTGTGATATCTTCCCGTGAGTCCCTGATCTTGATTATACACATTTGCGTGTATGATTAGTGATTGAATCGGGAGCGTCACACAAACTGTACGGGTTGAAGTAGGCTGCTATTGACAAGCTCAGACCTAACCATTCTGTAGTCCCTTGGATACATACCAAGATATAACAAGCATGTCTTCAGATGACATGGAAGATCATTGTAGCTAAGATTTAAGAGTTTAGAAAAAAATGTGAGACAAGCATGCGGTGATAAGTTTAGAAAGACATGCAGTGGGGTGGGGCGGGGGGAGGTTTTGCATATTTTTTGAACACTGGGCACACTTCATGGATGGGGATGCTAGACATTGAGTGCCCTATCGGGGTTGAGCAATGCTTGTAGTTGGTGCGGCACTAGAGAGTTCAAACTGGAGAGAAAGCCTGCCGGACCTGATGAAAGGTTAGCGAGGAGCTGAAAGAGGGATGATAGATGCCCAGTTGGTGCCGCGGCGTGAGGAGCTGAGAAACAAGGGCACCCACATCATCCTCAGCGGGCGACACGTCCGGTGTTCTAATCTTCGCTACCTCCAGCACCATACTCCCCTCCTCTCCTACGCCGCCGCGGGCTAGCACCACCGGGCAAAGCCCCATGCGGAAGGAGGCGGCAGCGGGGCTTCCTTTCTTTGTTGGACCCTTAAGCTGACGTCGTTGTTAGTATCCTCCCGGTGCTCGTGCTCGTTGCCACCGGTTGGGCTCCATTCGACGCCAACTGGGAGAGGTGTTCCCGCCTGTGGGCTGGCCAGGAGCGTCATGAGCTCATGACAAATCCGCGACCTCCTGTTAGTCCTTGCAGTGATCACTATGGCCCACGGCGGCGGCCTTGCTACAGGTTGAGTTGACCACCAAAAGATCTTTTTGAGGGTTTCTCTCTTCAGATCCGGTGGTTGACTTTGGTGGCGAGATGTAAACTATGGACGACGACTTGACACAGAGGGATGGTTGTGCAGCGGTGGCGGTCGCAAATCACATGCAGCGACTGGGATCACGGAAAAGTGATGGTGACAACACATGCGTGACATCGATGGTGGTGCTACCTTGGTCACCAAGTCACGAGCTCTGGGGTTAAGACTAGGTCTGATCTGAGTTGGTTATACCTAGCAATTGTTACATAGTTATGTCGTTAACTTGTTGACTGCATTACTCAAATAAGCTCAGAATTGTTCTTCAGGGAGATTCTGCTTTGGGTGGTTGGTCGGTGATGGCGGCGCTTGAGCATTGCGCCCTTCCCTAAGGCTTATCTGTAGAAGAATCTTGTTGTTTGTCTGGCGTCATGCTCTAGTCGGTACGGATATGGTCATTGTTGTAGTTTGCCCAAGACGGATGTGATCGTTTTGTGTTTTTTTTGGCCCACACATAGCTTTGGTCTTGTATGACTTTGCTGTTTGTTAGCTAGTTTTCTGTGTGCGGACGTTAATGTTGATTGTGTGCATCTTACTTATGCAGATGACGGGTGTGTGGTCATTGTTTTGTATCTTATTGATGCTCCATTTGAGCTAATAAAATACACCCTTTGTCGAGAAAACAAATAGAATGATATAATTGCAAAATTTTGGCTTTGTTTTGTGCAATTATTTGTTTATATTTGAGTGGGTCGATCACTATGTCTTAAATTTACCAAAATATCACCCAAAAGAGCCGACATTTTTCACACTATAATAGAAAAAAAACTCCTTGCGCAACTATTAGGTGTAGATCTTCATGTGGAGTACAAGACTTCACATAGTTAATTGGTGGGATGCCCGGATCATGACATAGCAATAAAAAAAGGACGTGGATTGGCCAAAAGTACATATCTTAATAATTTGCTGGACAAAGTATTTGTTGGTATACATTTATATAGAATTTGAGATATAAGGCGACTCTATAAATTGCAGATGATGAAGTGGTAATCTTGAGAAGCTAGGAGTGATGCATCATGCATGGTACAAATTTCACCCCAAATTTCACTCTTTGGCATGGTCGTTTGTTCTCTCTATTGTTGTTGGGGAAGGATTCAGAGGCAACAAGGAAATAAGGCACGCTTTTGCCGATCAATCGTGTTATTTCCACAACGCCTTGTCTCGGGACACAAATGCATTCCGCACTATTGTTTGGGCTATCCGTAGTTGAAACTGAGACTTTTGATTAGGAAAATAAAAATAAGGACCTCTCAAAGCCAGTTGAACATCACATAGAAGTTATGGTTGGCCCAGTGATAATTCATTCTAGGGGCAGAGTTGATGCATGCCTTGTCCGTGCTGCCCCAAGTACGTTGTGCATCCGCACTTCCCCCAGTTCTACCTGCCATGTGATGAATATTACCAGCAGCTAGACTCTAAACACCATCATAATTAGAGTTTGGATTGGTGTATTCTCTTATCAATCACATGGTACACTAAATAAATCAATTTCATGTTATAAGCGCTCACTTTCATTGCTTTGGGCTTAGACATATTTTTAGATTGTTATATACATTTTTTCCTAGGTCTTGCGCGAATATTTTGCTTGCAACTGTTATGATCCAATTTTGGCGATCCATATCTCCTCTTGGGTCCGCATGTATTGCCCAATTTTATAAGTCGGCCATCTTCTGGAGTTGTTTTTTTTTCCTACGCAAGTAGTGAGATTTCTATAAACAAGATTTGGCATAAGATATTGAACAAAACTAGATTGTTTATATCAAAAACAGATTAACTTAATAGAGAAATTTAATCTGAGATCATTCAAAAGAGCTAATGATTAATCTCTAGGAATCAAACCATCCAATTTAGTTCCATAAAACACATGGAGCAGCAGAGAAACTGCAGACTATCTCGAACACGTTCTATATAACGACTATAAATCATCAAAAGAAAAACAAAAAAAATAGTAGCACATGTCCTTTGCTCTATGTGGCACCATGGCAATTTGAATTTCCACCATTTACCAATCCTTTATAACACTAAACTCCCTACTTTTAAAGAGGCCACAATCAATTGACGTCATCAATTAGAATTGGGTCACCAATTTTGACCGGGTGAACAATTTCTCATAACCCACTCTTCAATTCTTTTATACTGGGTCGACGTCGACGTGTTCAATTAATTGAGGTGTTCAATTTAGAATTGGGTCGACGTCGTCCGGTTTTGACCAGGTCAACAATTTATCAAGTTCTCTCATTTAATTATTTTAATTCACTATGTTCCCTAATTTCAAAGATTTTACATTCAATTGAAGTATTTAATTTTTTATTTGGTTTATGATTTTGACCGAGCCAATGATATTTTAAATCAATCAGCAACCCCCGGCCTATAAAAACATCAATCCAGCACACACTCCCACCACCTAGAAAAAAATAGGCAGCATCAATATAGTACATGCAACCATCAACACAAAAAAAAAATCTCACATAAATATAGGTTTGTTAGTGGATAACACAGAATGACACCACGAAAGGCCCATCAAATCACTGTATTATAAATAAAAATAAAACACGCTCTATCATCTCCCCACCTGCCAACGTAAATATTCCATAAGTTCGAAGATATAAGGGGTATTAGTTTTGTGGAATGTCAAATTTCTTTAACTTTGAGCAAGTTCACATCAAAAATCGACATCCACAATATTAAACAAGATAAGTATGAAAATTCATTTCATGATGAATCTAAAAATACCGATTTGATGTTGGATTTTGATATATTTTTTCTATAAATTTGATCAAATTTAAAAGTTTAACTTTTCAAAAAACTAGTACATCTTGTATTTTGAAACAGAGTAATTATATTTGAAAGAAACCGAACAACATCAAAGCTGACACCAAAGCGCGCCCATCCCTTCTAGTATCTATACATTTGGACAAAATTTATCCGAGCTTTGCTACATCGATTTAAAGAATACGGGTTTTACGGGTTTAGGCGCCCACCCCACCAGTTAAAATCAAGGGGGGGCAGTTAAGTAGGAGGAGAGGTTTACTTTGACCAATTAAAACAGGACATGTCAGCCAGTCCGTAAAATTTGTTAGTAGTCAGTCCGTGTGTCCAGCAATTTTTGAATTTATCCTATCTAAAATGAGCCTGACTAGTTGGGCCTCCATGTCAGCTATACACAGTTTTTTTGGGGGGTACAATGGTAAAATTGTTTTTCAGGGTAAAACTGTAAAATCGTTTGGGCAGTACAGGTGTAGAGATGTTTTCGACCCGCAAACGCGATGTTCGTGGAACCGCAAACGCGTTTTGCGGGTCGAATTTTTCCAGGTTGCTCCGAGTATGGTTGCTATTTCACGGTACACTGGTACAGGTGTGTTGCAAACCCACTTCACTTGAGACTTCAGAGAGCCAACGGACAGCAGCCAGCGGCCCGTCCTCGCCGGCGCCGGGGAGGCAGCGCATGACGGAGGGTCGTCTCGTCTTCCCCAGCGTCAGGGCCGTGGCTATCGTCAGCGAGCGCCGGAGATCTGGTCCTCGCCCCCCTCCCGTACGTCGCGGTGTACCTCTTACAGCAGCTGTAGCTCGATGGTAAACATCCTTGCGTCCAGCCAACAATACTGACTACTTGGTAGATAGTGGTGGCGTTGGATTTGTATGAACGCCGTAAGTAATTAGTCTAGTGCTCGCGTTTATTGAATTTGAACGCCAACACTAACTTTTGCCTATATAGGAGAGTTGGCCGCACTCATTTGTCAAACAATTTAATTAACTTCCTTTCTCCAAAAAAATCTTCTTCCTTGTTTTGCCTATATAGGAGACTTTTATTATTTTGGGTATTTATTTTATTTTTGAGACTTTTGGTTGTTAGAGAAAGAATATTTATTTTGAATTTATTATTACTTTGAGGCAGTTTATTTTATTTTTTGAAACATTTATTTATGAAATTAAAAATACTTATTTGGAATGTATTATTATTTAGAGCTTTTTAATGATATTGGAGACTTTTATTTATCAAAGTAAGCATATTTATTTTGAGTCTTTTTTTAATTTTTAAACATTTATTTATTGTAGTAAAGTTATTTATTTTGAATATATAATTATTTTGAGCCTTTATAATGATTTTTCAGATTTTTTAGTTATTAAAGTAAGATTATTTATTTACAATTTCCTGTAATTTGATTGTTTTGTTATTTTTGAAACACTTAGTTATTAAATTAAAAAGTAGTTATTTAATAAAATATATATTATTTTTGATCATTTTTATTGATTTTTGTGTCTTTTATTGTTTTTGGTATCTTTTTATTATTTTCTGTCACTGACCTATTGGGCTAGCCAACATTGGGTCGGACCCTTCCCAAGCAAAATCAAAGGGGCCACGACCCCCTCGCCCCAATCGCCCACTCCACTCATTCCCCTTCGAAGTCGCCGCCCTGCTCTCGATCCCTTTTCCGCCGACGATGGTCACCAGTCGGTTCTGGAGATTTCCGGTGTCGTCCTGTCCTCAGGTACACATCGGTGCTTCCCTCCATCACATTGTCGAGTGAAACGGTTCATTTTTATTTTTTTTATACGAGGTGAGATTTACATTCCCAACGCAAGGCTTTCGGCGACGGCAACAAAGACGACAGTAGGCGACAGTGACGGATTAGGCAGTAGGCGACAACGACCCTCGGCTCCACCCCATGTGAGCATCTTGAAGGAAATATGCCCTAGAGGCAATAATAAAGTTATTATTTATTTTCTCATATCATGATAAATGTTTATTATTCATGCTAGAATTGTATTAACCGGAAACATAATACATGTGTGAATACATAGACAAAACTATAGTCACTAGTATGCCTCTACTTGACTAGCTCATTAATCAAAGATGGTTATGTTTCCTGACCATAGACATGTGTTGTCATTTGATTAGTGGGATCACATCATTAGAAGAATGATGTGATTGACATGACCCATTCTGTTAGCCTAGCACTTGATCGTTTAGTATCTGCTATTGCTTTCTTCATGACTTATACAAAGTTCACGCAACTATGAGATTGTGCAACTCCGTTTACGGAAGAACACTTTGTGTGCTACCAAACGTCACAACGAATCGGGTGATTATAAAGGTGCTCTCAGGTGTTTCGAAGATACATGTTGAGTTGGCATAATTCGAGATTAGGATTTGTCACTCCGATTGTCGGAGAGGTATCTCTGGGCCCTCTCGGTAATACTCATCACCTAAGCCTTGCAAGCATGTAACTAATGAGTTAGTTATGAGATGACGTACATGAGCGAGTAAAGTGACTTGCCGTAACGAGATTGAACTAGGTATTGGATACCGACGATCAAATCTCGGGCAAGTAACATACCGATGACAAAGGGAACAAAGTATGTTGTTATGCGGTTTGACCGATAAAGATCTTCGTAGAATATGTAGGAACCAATATGGGCATCCAGGTCCCGCTATTGGTTATTGACCGGAAACATGTCTCGGTCATGTCTACATTGTTCTCGAACCGTAGGGTCCGCACGCTTAAGGTTTCGATGACAGTTATATTATGAGTTTATGTATTTTGATGTACGAAGGTTGTTCGAGTCCGGATGTGATCACGGACATGACGAGGAGTCTCGAAATGGTCGAGACATAAAGATTGATATATTGGATGGATATATTTGGACACGAGAAAGGTTCCGGAGAGTTTGGGAATATACGGAGCTCGGGAGGTTACGGAACCCCGGTAAGTATATGGGCCTTATTGGGCCCTAGTGGAAGGAGGAGAAGGAGCAGAGAGGCGCCCCCAAGCCCAATCCGAATTGGGGGGGGCGCCCCCTTTCTCTCTCCTTCCCTCCTCCTTCCTACTACTACTACTCCTTCCTTCCCCTTCCTCCTCCTATGGCGCGCCCCCCCTTGGGCCGGCCACCTCCTCCCTCCCTCCTTTATATACGGGGGTAGGGGGGCATCCTAGACACACAAGTTGATCATTGAGATTGTTCCTGAGCCGTGTGCGGTGCCCCCCTCCACGATATTACACCTCGGTCATATTGTAGCGGTGCTTAGGTGAAGTCCTGCGACAGGAGAACATCAAGATCGTCACCAAGCCGTCGTGCTGACGGAACTCCTCCCCGCGCCTCTGCTGGATCGGAGATCGGGGTGCGTCATCGAGCTGTACGTGTGTCAAGAACTCGGAGGTGCCGAATAACGGTGCTTGGATCGGTTGGACCGGGAGGACGACGACTACTTCCTCTACGTTGCGTCAAACGCTTCGCTTCGGGGTCACGAGGGTGCGAGACAATACTCTCCCTCATTGCTATATCATCACCATGATCTTGCGTGTGCGTAGGAAATTTTTTGAAATTACTACGTTCCCCAACAGTGGCATCTGATGGATTCATATACCTAGGGTAGGGTCATAGGCCTGACCTAAACGTCCTACCCAAGGACACTCTCAGAAGAGATCATCTTCCAGTCGACCAAAGAGGAACCCACTCGACTGACTGGAAGGACTCGACCATGAAGACTCACTCGACTACCGGAAGGTCGAAGGCACTCCAAGCACAACGGCTTGCTATTGAATAGACTTAATGATAGTTAAGGCGCTTTATGAGGCGTTACGATGCGCCTGGACTTAATGTACTTTAACCTCTCCAATCGTGGGCTGGCTGGGGTCTGGCGACTCTATATAAGCCACCCTCCTCCACAGGTAGAGGGGTTCGCATTCTTGTAATACTCATATCCATAATCCACTCGACCGCCTCAGGGCTCCGAGACGTAGGGCTGTTACTTCCTTCGAGAAGGGCCTGAACTCGTACATCACTTGTCTTCACAACTACTCCATAGCTAGGACATCGCCTCCCCTTACCTACCCCTACTTCTACTGTCAGACTTAGAACCACGACAGTTGGCGCCCACCGTGGGGCAGGTGTTTTAGCGATTTGTGGAGGAGTTGCAAGATTTCAGTACCCTCATCACGATGACTGCTGGAGTTTTGGTTGAGGCGCGAGATCCGTCTCGGTGCTCTCACTTTTGTCGCCGACGACTCCGCATGGCTCCGTGGAGGCTCCACTTGACATCGAGGCGCCTCCCGCTGGGCGACACACTTCGCGCATGTGTTCGCGGCGTTACTGCTGCGGCAACCGTCGACCCGTGTCGGTCGACTCCCTATCGATCGCCCACCGGTCTCCCACCAGCGCAAGCGTTCTGGTGATAGAGGCTCCAGCGGTGGGTGAAACCTTGATGGCTCGCCAGACAGCCACCGCCCAAGTCGCGCCATCGAGCCCGGCGAATCCCTCTGCCTGTTCGATCTGTCGACCGGCTCCGAGAGAGCGCATCCGAGTGTGATAGCAGTGATCCAGCGGCGGAGATCCTCATGGTCGACGGCCCTCGCGATCCTCCGGCCGCCCACGGCGGTGGGGGCGCGGAGGAGGAGACCCGTGCAAGAACACAAAGAGTACCAGCCGAGACACTCGACTCTGCGAGAGAAGAGCTTCGTCGCAGAACATGGATGCACTTCATACTCCTATCGCCGGAGAAACCCCGAGGCTCGTGCCTTGGAGGAAGCACGTTTGGCCAATGTGGCTGAACGCGCTCGCTGGAGAATCTTCAGCGAGCACTTTCGGCAAGCGCTGCGCAACGAATCCCGAAGCGGTCGACGTCGACTCTTTCCACCGACTCGTATACCGACGCCGATTCAGAATTTAGCAATTGCAACTCGCATAGCAGAGTCCATCCAGCCGCCCCGATCGGAAGCTGGGAGAGGCTTGCAGCAGAATAGATTTACTCCGAGCAGCAGGAGACCAGAACTCAGCCGTGTCGCGATCGCGCAACAGATTCACGGTCGATCCGTCGCTGCGAACACCATCGATCGGCTCACAGCCCAGATCGCCTCCGCGGCGAGAAGGGCGCGACAATGGCGAGCAGCACGGAGACCGATTCGACCGAGATGACAGCGCCGAGTGCCCTTTCCTCCGAGGAAGGGTCGCGCCTCGGCGGCAAGATGACAGACGACGATTCAAGATAGGCGAAGAGTTCCGGTCGACCCGTGGAACCAGGCTTTGACGCGCGATCCATTATCGTGCAAGGCTTGGTCGACCGAACAGAGCCCATCGAGGCGGACCGAGAGGATGCACCCACCAGCGATCGAGTGCATGTCTCGGTCCGAGTGTTTTAGCAGGGCTATCGAGCCGCGATGATCCCCCAATTTCAGATTAGCAACAGGAGTTAGCAAGTTCATCGGGGAATCCAAGCACGAAACTTGGCTTGAGGATTACCGAGTGGCTGTTCAGATTGGTGGTGGGAATGATGAGGTGGCCATGAAGCCTTTGCCCCTCATGTTGGAAGGTTACGCGAGCATGGCTGAATCAGTTACCTCACAAAGATATATATACTTGGGAAGATTTGTCCCGAGTGTTCGTCAGGACTTTTGAAGGGACTTGCAAGCGACCGGCTGGTTTGACAGAGCTGCAAGTTTGTGTGCAGAAGACCAATGAAACTCTCCGAGAGTACATTCAGAGGTGGATTACCTTGCACCATACTGTGGAAAATGTGTCTGACCATCAGGCGGTTTGCGCCTTCAAGGATGGCGTCAAAAACAGAGAATTGAGTCTGAAGTTTGGTCGAACCGGGGACATGACCCTGAGTCGAATGATGGAGATTGCTAGCAAATACGCCAATGGCGAGGAAGAAGACCGACTCCGAAGCGGTAAATACAAGCCAAGTCAGTCGGAGAAGGGCAATTCCAGTCGGAAGCAGAAGCGCAAAGCCAAGCCAGCAGCTCCTGGAGAGGCCCTGGCCGTGACTCAGGGGAAGTTCAAGGGGAAGCCCAAAGGATCCTGGAATCCGAAGAAAGTGAAAGATAAAGAAGGAAATGACGTGATGGATATGCCATGCCATATTCACACGAAGAAGGATGAAGAGGGCAACATTATTTACCCGAAGCACACCACTCGCCAGTGTCGACTCCTGATCCAGCAGTTTCAGGGAAAACAGTCTAAGGACAAGGAGAAGGAGCCAGACAAGGCCGGAGACAAAGAGGACAGTGAGGAGGAATACCCGCATGTCAACTCCACTCTGATGATCTTCGCGGATGTGGAAATCAAAAGTCGACTGAAAGTCATCAACCGGGAGGTGAATATGGTTGCCCCAGTAAAGCCAAGTTATGTGAAGTGGTCCCAGACACCCATCACATTCGACCAATCTGATCACCCGACTCACATTGCCACTCCTGGGCGGCAAGCGTTAGTGGTCGATCCAGTTGTCGAAGGCACTCGACTGACAAAAGTGCTGATGGATGGTGGTAGTGGGCTGAATTTGTTATATGCGGATACATTGAAAGGGATGGGCATTCCGATGTCGATTGGCGCCGACAATATGAGTTTCCACGGAGTCATACCAGGGAAGAAGGCCAACTCACTCGGCCAAATAGCCCTGGACGTGGTCTTTGGTGATTCCAAGCACTTTCGCAAAGAAAAGTTGACCTTTGAGGTTGTGGATTTTCAGAGTGCATACCACGCCATTTTGGGGAGGCCCGCCTATGCACGATTCATGGCTCGACCATGCTACGTGTGCCTCAAACTGAAAATGCCAGGACCAAAGGGAGTGATCACTGTCACCGGCGATCGGAAGAAGGCAGAAGAGTGCTTTCAGAAGGGCTCGAAGATTGCCGACTCCCAAGTGACAGCGGTCGAATTCGACGAATACATGCAAGCCGCAGACCCGAGTGACTTGTTACGATCCAAGAAGCCAACAACAGAGTCTGCATTTCAGTCGTCTGGTGAGACGAAGCCAGTCCATATTCATCCCGTGATCCCAATGCAGCCCGACCCACATCTCCACAACACTCGACTCGAAATAGGAAGAAGCGCTCATCCGGTTCCTCCGTGAGAAGCTGGGACATTTCGCATGGAAGCCGGTGACATGCGGGTGTTCGTGGAATGGCTGAGCATCGCCCCGAGTCGACAAGTCAGCGGCCTATCAAAGAGCATCTTGGCGGTCCGCCGCCCGTAAGAGAAAGGCTATTGGTGAAGAAGTGGCTCATTGTTGACGGCAGGATTTATTCGAGAGATATACCACTCCAGTGGCTCGCTAATGTCGTCATGGTTCCCAAGAAGGACAACTCACTCCGCATGTGCATTGATTTTAAGCACATCAATCGGGCCTGCCGAAGGATCATTCCTCTCCCCGCATAGATCAAATTGTTGACTCGACCGCGCGGTGTGAGAGATTGTCTTTCTAGATGCATATTCGGGTATCATCGATCCGTGCAGTATGGACCCGATGAAATAAAACAGCTTTCATCACTCCATTCGGATGCTTCGCTATATCACCATGCCATTCGGCCTCAAGAATGCGGAGCCACATTTATGCGAATGATTGAAGTGTCTTCTCACTCAAATCAGTCGGAATGTGGAAGCGTATATGGATGATATCGTCGTTAAGTCGCAAAAGGTTCCGACCTGCTTGCTGATCTCGCGAAACATTTGCCAACCTCGGAAGATGCGATATCAAGCTCAATCCGTCAAAGTGCACATTCGGAGTTCCGGTGGCAAGTTACTCGGTTTTCGTTTCGAGCGAGGAATCGGCGCTAATCCGAGAAGATTGGCACTATTCTCCGAATGAAAGCATACATGCGAGTGCACGACGTCGAAGCTTCTTGGATGCTTGGCGCATTAAGTCGATTCATCTCTCACCTCGGTGAAAAGGCGTTGCCTCTTTACCGATCGATGAAGAAGGTGACAAGTTCGAGTGGACTCGAAGTGATGCAGCGTTTGCCGAGCTAAAAGCTCTGCTCTCCACCCAGCCGGTGCTTGCTGCTCCAATCAGCAAAGAGCCTCTGTTGCTTTACATCGCAGCCCATCGGACAAGTTGTCGATCTTGTGCTTACGGTCGGCGGAAGAGGAAGGAAAGGCCTTCAAAGTTCAGCGCCGGTGTATTATCCGTCTCAAGTCTTGACTCCATCCAGCAGAGATATCCTCATTATCGAAGCTTGTGTATGGTATATACATGACCACAAAGAAGGTTGCTCACTATTTCTCGATCATTCTATCACGATCGTCGCCGACGCTCCTTTATCGAGATCCTGCACAATGAGACGCAACCGGTCGAGTGGCAAAATGGGCGATTGAACTTCTTCCCCTTGATATCAAATTCGAGGCAAAGAAAGCCATTAAGTCCCAGGCTATAGCGGATTTCCTTGCCGAGTGGATTGAACAACAACAACCGACTGAAGTTCACTCGGAGCATTGGACCATGTTCTTGACGGCTCCAAGATGCTGAATGGTTCTGGTGCTGGGGTTGTTCTAGTTTCCCCCAGAGGAGATAAGCTTAGGTATGTGCTCCAGATTCACTTTGATTCCTCCAACAATGAGGCGATACGAGGCCCTCTTATATGGATTGCATGGCCATCTCACTCGGCGTCCGTCGCCTGATGGTCTATGGCGACTCAGATCTAGTGGTCAATCAAGTGATGAAAGAGTGGGACGTGAGAAGCCCAGCTATGACTGGATACTGCAATGCAGTGAGGAACCTGGAAAAGAAGTTCGAGGGGTTGGAACTCCATCACATCCCTCGATTGAAAAATCAAGCAGCAGATGATCTGGCGAAGATAGGGTCCAAAAGAAAAGCCATTCCGAGTGGTGTGTTTTTGGAACATATACACACTCCATCAGTTAAAGAAGACCCCTTCACAGAGGAAGCTCCACAACCCAAGAGTGCCACAGACTCGACTGAGGTTGAGGTCCCAGCAGTGGTCGACTTAGTCATAGAAGTGTTAGTGGTCACTCCCGATTGGACGATTCCATACATCGCATATATTCTGAGAAAGGAACTCCCAGAAGATGAGGAAGAGGCTCGACAGATCGTCCGTCGATCCAAAGCCTTTACCGTTATCAATGGGCAGTTGTATAGAGAAAGCCCGACGGGAGTCGGACAAAAATGCATAACGCCAGAAGAAGGTCGAGTCATACTCAATGACATCCACTCGGGGACCTGTGGTCACCATGCGTCCTCTCGGACCATTGTAGCCAAAGCATACCGAGCCGGATTTTCTTGGCCAAGAGCAAATGAGATGGCAAAAGAAATAGTGGACAAGTGCGAAGGATGCGGTTCTACTCCAATATGTCACACAAGCTGCGTCGACCTTGAAGACCATTCCACTCGTCGGCCTTTCGCGGTATGGGGTTGGACATGATCAGTCCCTTGCGAACAGGTCGGAGCGGTTTCACGATGTGTCTTGGTGGCGATCGACAAGTTCACCAAGTGGATTGAAGCTAAGCCAATCAAAAACTTGATGCCGGTATGCTGTTTCCTTTGTCGAGAGGTTGGCGTTCAGATATGGAGTCCCGCGGTATTATCACGACAATGGGTGAATTTTGACTCGGAAGAATTCAAGGATTTCGCAACTCCCAAGGCACACGAGTCGACTACGCTTGATCGCTCATCCACGGTCGAGCGGACAAGCGAACGAGCCAACGGATTAATCCTCAAGGGTGCGAAGCCCGATTGATGCGAGATCTCAAGCGTCGGCTGGAGCTTGGGTCGACGAACTTCCTTCGGTGCTTTGGGGTTTGCGGACCACGCCTAATCGGTCGATGGGAGAACTCCTTCTTCTTGGTCTATGGAGCGAAGCAGTCTTACCGAAAGTGATCTCCTTCACAATGCTCCCGAATTGAACTTTACAATGAAGCGAAGCTGAGCAAGCGCGTCGGGATCGATCGACCTCCTAGAAGAGGAAAGGAAATGGCTCGATCCGCTCGACCATTTACCAGCAAGACTTGCGTCGCTCAGACGCCGTAAATGTGAGAGGTCGAGCCTTCCGGGAAGGAGATCTGGTCCTTCGAGTGGATCAACGAAGCAACATAAGCTCGCCTTCCCGGAAGGACCCTTCATCGTCACAAAGGTTCTCCACAATGGGGCGATCGTCTCTATAACGTCGAACACAATATCGAAGAGCCCGAGCTTGAACGCGGATCTGCTCCGCCCGTTTACACTTAAAGTTTTCACTCGGAAGAGTTGTAATAAAATATACAGTAGTTCATGGGCTTTGAAATAATAGTGTAATAATTCCTTCGTAATTGTCATCACTTTTTATTTTTTGGTCCAGCAAAATTTTCCCCCAGTGGGTGGCTTAGTCGCGAATCCGTTTCGCCTAAGTTTGTACAAATCCTACCGAGTGGTAAGCCAGACTTCCACTCGGAGGCTTAGCTGCGAATCCGTTTCGCCTAAGTAACAAAAAATCCTACCGAGTGGTAAGCCAGACTTCCACTCGGAGGCTTAGCTGCAGTCCAGTACTCACCTAAGATATAAGAAATCCTACCGAGTGGTAAGCCAGACTTCCACTCGGAGGCTTAGCTGCAGTCCAGTACTCGCCTAAGATATAAGAAATCCTACCGAGTGGTAAGCCAGACTTCCACTCGGAGGCTTAGCTGCAGTCCAGTACTCGCCTAAGATATAAGAAATCCTACCGAGTGGTAAGCCAGACTTCCACTCGGAGGCTTAGCTGCAGCTCAGTGCTCGCCTAAGTTATTAAAAATCCTACCGAGTGGTAAGCCAGACTCACACTCGGAGGCTTAGCTGCAGTCCAAGGACTCGCCTAAGTATAATGTGTACCCGCAAGGAAGACAAGGTGCAGGTCGACTGCGACCCTCTCCTCCGAGCTTCGTCACAAATACAATGAAAATCCTACCGAGTGAAGAGCAAACCTCTCACTCGGGGGCTTTGCTGCAGCCCAGTGCTTGCCTAAGGTAAAAGAAATCCTACCGAGTGAAGAGCAAACCTCTCACTCGGGGGCTTAGCTGCAGCCCAGTGCTCGCCTAAGGTAAAAGAAATCCTACCGAGTGAAGAGCAAACCTCTCACTCGGGGGCTTAGCTGCAGCCTAGTGCTCGCCTAAGGTAAAAGAAATCCTACCGAGTGAAGAGCAAACCTCTCACTCGGGGGCTTAGCTGCAGCCCAGTGCTCGCCTAAGGTAAAAGAAATCCTACCGAGTGAAGAGCAAACCTCTCACTCGGGGGCTTAGCTGCAGCCCAGTGCTCGCCTAAGGAATAAGTCGACTGCAGTGGGCATCTTGCTGTTAACCTGCAAAAGGACAATTCAAGCCAAAAGCAATCATATCCAAAACATCCAATCCAAATTTAGGTCGATACCTAAAAGAACCGAGAGTGCTCAGGCGCTAAGCCTGTTAAGGTTTTATCGGTTACAGCTCCACTCGGCATACCGAGGCAAATTTAAGGTCAAGGAAAGTTTTTTACCCCTCCTGTGGAGGGCTGGATGGAGCAACGAACTCGTCAAGGTCAATCCCGTCTGCAATCCGCGTAGCAGCAGCAATGAAAGTCTCCATGAAGGCCCTGAAGTCGTGCTTTTTGGTGTTGGCCACTCGGAGAGCCGCCAGCTTATCCTCTCGGGCATCCTTGCAATGGACTCGTGCCAGACACAGGGCGACATCTGCGCCACATCGAGCTGAAGACTTCTTCCACTCTTGCACTCGGTCAGGGACAGCGTTCAGTCGAGTCACCAACGACTCGAGGTCATTTTGGAGTGTTTCCCTGGGCCAGAGCGTCGAGTCGATGCGGGATGTAGCAACCTTCAGTCTTGCGAGATAATCCACGACGGCAGCAACACGGGACTCCAGTCGGAAGATGTTCATGGCAGTTTCATCATTCACGGAGAGTTGCGAGGTCAAGGTTCGTCTCCGGTGGCTGGTTTCTTCTTGAAGTTGCGGCGAGAACTTTGCAAAGACAAAATCCCGAATTAAGAAAACAGTCGAATGGGAACATAACAGTTGGGAGAATTGGTCGAGTGAAGAAGATTACCTTCAAGCATAAGGAACAATTTTTTAGCAAGACCACCCAAGAAGCCTTCCAGCTCGTTCTTCTTCCCAGCCATCTGGTTGATCTTCTCAGTCAGAGTAGTCTTGTCAGCCTTCAGTCGTTCAACATCCTTGGTGGCAATGGCCAGAGCAGCCTTCAGATTGGCGTTGTCCTGTTCGAGCTTGGTGACTGAGGCCAGCTTTTCATCAGCGAGCTTGATCTTCTCAGACAGCTCAAGCTCCTTCTTCCTCTGGGCCTCCTTCACCTTGCCTGTAAATTACAGCAAAGTCAGGTTTGAAGCAAAGGAGGGGGGAAAAGAGTCGTCGAAATCTCACCAAACATACCTTTGGTCTCCTCCTTTGCCTTCGTCAGATTCTCCTACACTAGCTTCAAGTCCAACTCGAGCTGAATATGCTTCGCTCTAGTTCATATAATAGCGCCGCAAGATCGCAGGATTTCTCTGAAGAGTCAATTGCAAAATATCGAGATAATCCACTTCCGAGTGAATAAAGAAAAATGATGCGTTTCTAAGATTACGATCGAATGCAAGCATTCGACCGTAATCTCGAGGACTACACCGGTGGGTGCACTCAGCGTGCCCCACTTGGTCTTATTCAAACAGAGTCGACCGATCGACCAGCAAAAAAAAAGAGAGAGAGCGAGTCGACGATCGATCGAAACTTCTTCAGATGTAATCAAGCGCCGTGATCGACCACGATCTCGGGACTACACCCGGTGGGTGCACTCAGCGTGCCCCACCGATCTCGAAAACCCATTCGTTCCATTCGAGTGATGATCAATATCTACTTAGTAAGCCTAAGACCGATTGCCAGTGATCGACCTTATATGGGGACTACACCGGCGGGTGCACTCAGCGTGCCCCGCTAACACGGAGTTTTACCAACACACCTTTGGGTGACTGCTATGAATTCGAGAAAGAAAAGTTTTGATAATATATCCTAACAGAGCAGGCGGTGGTCGTCGACTGAACATTGCTCAAGGGCGGAGCTGGCGTCGAAGCTGCTTGGCTCGCATCGAGCGATCTTCACTGCTCCATCATGATCTCGCTGACGGATAGCCTCCTTAGCAGCACTAGCCTGGTCCTCCGGGGCGTGGTGCGTGGCGAAGATCGATGGCTGCCCAGCACTCGGCGAAGTGGGTCGAGCACTCGTCAGCGGCACATGAATGACACGGTGTGTCGAGTGCCGACCTCCCTTCCGTCGCCATGGTCTCGGACGCCACCACACCTTGGGCTGCATGGCCAGTAGATGCCTTCCTGCTCCGCCTAGCCCTCAATGGTTCCTCATCCTCATCATCGTCGTCGGGAAGGGTGATAATGTCATTGGTTGGAGCTTCAGGAAAAAGTCAAAGTCAGAAATTATGCATCAGTCGACCAAGAACAAGATTTAAAGTTGCGGTACCAGGATTTGAAGTCGCCGCGTCCTCCATCTCATGGTCCTCAGCCTTGCCTGAGGTTTCGGAAGTCGCAGCCGCTGAAATGGTGGGGATGGCTACCTTCATTTTTGGCAGAGGCTTGGTCGTCCTCGACGGAGCCACTTTCGACTGCTTCGGCGCCTTCTCAGTCGGCACCGGAGAAGCGGTCCGAGGGCGTTTGGTCGACTGTGAGGCAGTCACCACTCCCTTGCCGCGTTCAGTCGAAGGGTCGTGCACAAGTTTTGTCCGCCTTTCCGAGCGCGGCGGTGCCTCTTCCTCCTCTTCGTCCTCGTCGTCATCATCCTCGTCATCATCATCGTCGTCATCGTCATCTTCTGCAGCGTCTGAATCCCACTCTTCCTGGCTCTCGCCCCCGCTGGCTTCCCCCTCCTCAGTCGGAGTTTGAGCGCCATTGGGCATCGAGTATAGCTCGGTAAGGGCCTGGAAACATCAAAACGGAACTCAGTCGACCAAATCACAGAAACACATTCGACGAAGATACAATGGAAAACAGAGCAAATGTACCTTTTCTGGAACACTGTTGTGGTCAAGTGGGGAAATCCTCCGGGATCCGCGAGGGTTGTCCTTGTTTCCAGTGATCGCAGCCATCCATCTTTCCATTATGGCATCATCGACCGCCTCCGGGTGGACGCGAGTCTCGTCTTGGTGCCTTGATACAGCCACATGCAAGGCTTCGAATCAAGAGGCTGGATTCGCCTCGAAGAAAAACCTCCGGAGATCCATGCCGATCCGCCATCCCGAACCAGCTGCACCACGCGGTCCATCAACATCTTCACCTCAGTTCTCTCCTCTGGAACTACCTTGAGGAGGAGGGTCATTCACTCAACTCATGGTGAATGCGGGAAGACCCCGATCGCCTTGGCGTCGTCTCATTCCGGCAATAGAACCAGGTCGACTGCCAGCCCCTGACCGACTCGGGAAAAGACATAGCTGGGAAGGTGCTTTTATTCCTCAACTGGACCCCTAAGCCACCACACATCTGAACTACTTGGGTCTTCTCGTCACCAGGGCTTGCCTTCTTCACAGTCTGAGAGCGACATGTGAAGATGTACTTGAACAAACCCGGTCGCGATTCGACAGCCCGGGAAGTTTTCGCACATAGACACAAAGCGCAGCAAGATATGCGATGGAGTTTGGAGTAAAATGGTGGAGCTGGGCTCAAGAAATTCAGAAAACCCGAAAGAAGACACGGCGGCGGTGAAAAACCTCGGTCGACATGGGTGGCGAAGCACGCACTCACCCTCTTCGGCTGAGGCTGCCACTCTCGGCCGGGAAGCCTCGCGACACCGTGGGGATCAACCCGTCGTTGGCCATGTCGAGAGATCCTTCTCCACGATGGTCATTGGATCAATCTCCTGGACCCAGCCCTTCGCAAGTTGGATCTCGACGAGGAACCGCCATGCCGGTAGATCTCCCTTCGCCTTCTCGGCCGCCGACGCCTTCTCCGCCCGCGCCTTCTTGGCGCTCCAACACCGCCGTCTTCTCTTTGCCCATGGTGGCCGGCGGAATGCGCAGGAGAGGAGGTAGCAGGAGCAGCAGCAGTTGCAGAGGGCGGAGGCGAAGAGAGCGGAGGAAGAAGAACAGGGTACTGTGCAGAGGCCCCTGCGAGTTGCATTTATAGCATCCTTTCCGAGTGGATGACTGGTGGACCCGAACAATCCAATCATATCCCGAACAGTTGCGCTGCACGATACGTGGCGGAAAAAGCGGCGCGGAAATCGAGGCGTTCCTGTTATGTCCCATCCGAACGCCGTAGTCCGTTCCGCTTCGCGCGCTTCCCCAAATTTCGTATCCCGCGAGATCCGCGAGAGACAGATCGGTCTGTCAAGCGCGAGATTTCCTGCGATCCGTCGCTCGGGAATAGCAAAGTAAAAGAAGGTCACTCGACCAAAGAACAAGAATGGATCAAGTCGACTGAAGAAAAGTTGCTTGTTATCAACAGGGAAGATCTTGATCCAAGACAACACGTAGCCGGTACGCAAAAGACAATCGGAAACAACATCAACTCCTACTTCACTCAAGCTTCAATCCATTCGGGGGCTAATGATGGATTCATATACCTAGGGTAGGGTCATAGGCCTGACCTAAACGTCCTACCCAAGGACACTCTCGAAGAGATCATCTTCCGATCGACCAAAGAGGAACCCACTCCGTGGTTGGAAGGACTCGACCATGAAGACTCACTCGACCACCGGAAGGTCGAGAAGGCACTCCAGACAACGGCTTGCTATTGAATAGACTTAATGATAGTTAAGGCGGCTTTATGAGGCGTTACGATGCGCCTGGACTTAATGTACTTTAACCTCTCCAATCGTGGGCTGGCTGGGGTCTGGCGCACTCTATATAAGCCACCCTCCTCCACAGGTAGGGGTTCGCATTCTTGTAATACTCATATCCATAATCCACTCGACCGCCTCGGGGCTCCAGGGCGTGGGGCTGTTACTTCCTCAGAAGGGCTGAACTCGTACATCACTTGTCTTCACAACTACTCCATAGCTAGGACATCGCCTCCCTTACCTACCCCTACTTCTCTTTGTCGGGACTTAGAACCACGACTGACATCCGAGCCTAGGTTTTATGCGTTGATGTTATATGCACGAGTAGAACACAAGTGAGTTGTGGACGATATAAGTCATCTGCCTACCAGCATGTCATACTTTGGTTCAGCGGTATTCTTTGGATGAAGCGGCCGGACCGACATTACGCAGACGCTTACGCGAGACTGGTTTACCGCCGTGCTTTGCACACGGTGACTAAGCGGGTGTATGTTTCTCCAACTTTAGTTGAACGAGTGTGGCTACGCCGGTCCTTGTGAAGGTTAAACGGAGTCTATTTGACAAACTATCGTTGTGGTTTTGATGCGTAGGTAAGAACGGTTCTTGCTAAAGCCCGTAGCAGCCACGTAAAATTTGAAACAACAAAGTAGAGGACGTCTAACTTGTTTTTGCAGGGCATGTTGTGATGTGATATGGTCAAGACGTGATGCTATATTTTATTGTATGAGATGATCATGTTTTGTAACCAAAGTTATCGGCAACTGGCAGGAGCCATATGTTGTCGCTTTATTGTATGAAATGCAAACGCCCTATAATTGCTTTACTTTATCACTAAGCGGTAGCGATAGTCGTAGAAGCAATAGATGGCGTAACGACAACGATGCTACGATGGAGATCAAGGTGTCGCGTCGGTGACGATGGTGATCACGACGGTGCTTCGGAGATGGAGATCACAAGCACAAGATGATGATGGCCATATCATATCACTTATATTGATTGCATGTGATGTTTATACTTTATGCATCTTATCTTGCTTTGATTGACGGTAGCATTTTAAGATGATCTCTCACTAAAATTATCAAGAAGTGTTCTCCCGAGTATGCACCGTTGCCAAAGTTAAATCGTGCCGAGACACCACGTGATGATCGGGTGTGATAAGCTCTCGTCCATCTACAACGGTGCAACCAGTTTTGCACACGCGAATACTCAGGTTAAACTTGGCGAGCCTAGCATATGCAGATATGGCCTCGTAACACGGAGACCGAAGGTCGGCGTGAATCATATAGTAGATATGATCAACATAATGATGTTCACCATTGAAAACTACTCCATCTCACGTGATGATCGGTTATGGTTTAGTTGATTTGGATCACGTGATCACTTAGATGACTAGAGAGATGTCTGTCTAAGTGGGAGTTCTTAAGTAATATGATTAATTGAACTTAAATTTATCATGAACTTAGTACTGATAGTATCTTGCTTGTCTATGTTTGTTTGTAGATAGATGGCTTGTGCTGTTGTTCCGTTGAATTTTAATCGTTCCTTGAGAAAGCAAAGTTGAAAGATGATGGTAGCAATTACGGACTGGGTCCGTAACACGAGATTATCCTCATTGCTGCACTGAAGAGTTACGCCCTGGAAGCACCGCTGGGTGCGAACCTGCTTCTGATGCAACCGACGACGTTAAGAACGTCTGGCGAGCAAAACTGATGACTACTCTATAGTTCATGTGCCATGCTTTACGGCTTAGAACCGGGTCCTCAACGGCGTTTTGAGCGTCATGGAGCATATGAGATGTTCCAGAGTTGAAGTTAATATTTCAAGCAAATGCCGGATTGAGAGATATGAAGTCTCCAATAAGTTCTATAGCTGCAAGATGGAGGAGAATAGTTACTGTCGGTGAACATATACTCGAGAATGTGCAGGTATAACAATCACTTGATTCAAGCGGGAGTTAATCTTCACGATGATAGTGTCATTGATGAATTCTTCAATCACTACCACCAAGCTACAAGAGCTTTGTGATGAACTATAATATGCAAGGGATGAACAAGACTATTCCGAGCTCTTCGCGATCTTTGAAAGCAGCGGAGGTAGAAATCAAGAAGGAGCATCAAGTGTTGATGATCAACAAGACCACTAGTTTCAAGAAAAGGGCAAAGGGAAGAAGAAGGGAACTTCAAAAGAACGGCAAGCAAGTTGCTGCTCAAGAGAAGAAACCCAATGCGGAACTAAGCCTGGCCGAGTGCTTCTCGCAAGCGCATCGACTTCGAAGCGGAACTGCCCCAAGTATTTGGCGGATAAGAAGGATGGCAAAGTAAACAAAGGTATATGTGATATACATATTATTGATGTGTACCTAACTAGAGCTCGTAGTAGCACCTGGGTATTTGATCTGGTTCATTGCTAATATTTGCAACTCAAGCAGGACTACGGAATAAGCGAGCATCGCCAAGGGCGAGGTGACGATGCGCGTGGGAAAGCGGTTCCAAAGTCGATGTGATCGCCATCGGCACGCTACCTCTACATCTACCATCGGGATTAGTTTTAGACCTGAATAATTGTTATTTGGTGCCTGCGTTAAGCATGAACATTATATCTGGATCTTGTTTGATGCGAGACGGTTATTCATTTAAATCAGAGAATAATGGTTGTTCTATTTATATGAGTAATATCTTTTATGGTCATGCACCCTTGAAGAGTGGTCTATTTTATTGAATCTCGATAGTAGTGATACACATATTCATAATGTTGAAGCCAAAAGATGCAGAGTTGATAATGATAGTGCAACTTATTTGTGGCACTTGCCGTTTGGGTCATATCGGTGTAAACGCATGAAGAAACTCCATCTTGATGGACTTCGGAATCACTTGATTATGAATCACTTGGTACTTGCGAACCGTGCCTCATGGGCAAGATGACTAAAACACCGTTCTCGGTACTATGGAGAGAGCAACAGATTTGTTGGAAATCATACATACTGAGATGTATGTGGTCCGATGAATGTTGAGGCTCGTGGCGGATATCGTTATTTTCTCACCTTCACAGATGATTTAAGCAGATATGGGTATATCTACTTAATGAAGCACAAGTCTGAAACATTTGAAAAGTTCAAAGAATTTCAGAGTGAAGTGGAGAATCATCGTAACAAGAAAATAAAATTTCTGCGATCTGATCGTGGAGGAGAATATTTGAGTTACGAGTTTGGTTTACATTTGAAACAATGCGGAATAGTTTCGCAACTCACGCCACCTGGAACACCACAACGAAATGGTGTGTCCGAACGTCGTAATCGTACTTTACTTGACATGGTGCGATCTATGATGTCTCTTACCGATTTACCGCTATCATTTTGGTGTTATGCTTTAGAGACGGCCCATCAAAATCCGTTGAGACGACGCCTTATGTACTGTGGTTTGGCAAGAAACCAAAGTTGTTGTTTCTTAAAGTTTGGGGCTGCGATGCTTATGTGAAGAAACTTCAACCAGATAAGCTCGAACCCAAATCGGAAAAATGTGTCTTCATAGGATACCCGAAAGAGACTGTTGGGTACACCTTCTATCACAGATCCGAAGGCAAGACATTCGTTGCTAAGAATGGATCCTTTCTAGAGAAGGAGTTTCTCTCGAAAGAAGTGAGTGGGAGGAAAGTAGAACTTGATGAGGTAACTGTATCTACTCCCTTATTGGAAGGTAGTGCATCACGAGAACCGGTTCCCGTGATAACTACACCAATTAGTGAGGAAGCTAATGATATTGATCATGAAACTTCAGATCAAGTATCTCTTGAACCTCGTAGGTCTACGAGTAAGATCCGCACTGAGTGGTACGGTAATCCTATTCGGAAGTCATGTTACTTGACCATGATGAACCTACGAACTATGAGGAAGCGATGATGAGCCCAGATTCCGCAAAATGGCTGGAGGCCATGAAATCTGAGATAGGATCCATGTATGAAAACAAAGTATGGACTTTGGTTGACTTGCCCGATGATCGGCAAGCCATTGAGAATAAATGGATCTTTAAGAAGAAGACCGATGCTGATGGTAATGTTACTGTCTATAAAGCTCGACTTGTTGCGAAAGGTTTTCGACAAGTTCAAGGGGTTGACTACGATGAGACTTTCTCACCCGTAGCGATGCTTAAGTCTGTCCGAATCATGTTGGCCATTGCTGCATTTCATGATTATGAAATTTGCCAAATGGATGTCAAGACTGCATTCTTGAATGGATTTCTAGAAGAAGAGTTGTATATGATGCAGCCAGAAGGTTTTGTTGATCCAAAAGGTGCTAACAAAGTGTGCAAGCTCCAGCGTTCCATTTATGGACTGGTGCAAGCATCTCGGAGTTGGAATAAACGCTTTGATAGTGTGATCAAGGCATATGGTTTTATACAGACTTTTGGAGAAGCCTGTATTTACAAGAAAGTGAGTGGGAGCTCTGTGGCATTTCTAGTTTTATATGTTGATGACATATTATTAATTGGAAATGATATAGAATTTCTGGATAGCATAAAGGGATACTTGAATAAAAGTTTTTCGATGAAAGACCTCGGTGAAGCTGCTTACATATTAGGCATCAAGATCTATAGAGATAGATCAAGACGCTTAATAGGACTTTCACAAAGCACATACCTTGACAAAATATTGAAAAATTTCAATATGGATCAGGCAAAGAAAGGTTTCTTGCCTGTGCTACAAGGTGCGAAGTTGAGTCGAACTCAATGCCCGACCACAGCAGAAGATAGAGAGAAAATGAAAAATGTTCTCTATGCTTCAGCCATAGGCTCTATCATGTATGCAATGCTGTATACCAGACTGGCGTGTGCTTAGCAATAAGCTTAGCAGGAAGGTACCAAAGTAATCCAGAGTGGATCTTTGGACAGCGGTCAAGAACATCTGAAATACGAAAAGGACTAAGGATATGTTTCTCGTATATGGAGGTGACAAAGAGCTAGTCGTAAATGGTTACGTCGATGCAAGCTTTGACACGATCCGGACGATTCAAACCGGATCGTGTTTTTATTAAGCGGTGGAGCTGTAAGTTGGTGCAGTTCTAAACAAAGCGTCGTGGCGGGATCTACATGTGAAGCGAGTACATAGCTGCTTACAAGCAGCGAATGAAGGAGTGCGGATGAAGGAGTTCATTTCCGATCTAGGTGTTATACCTAGTGCATCGGGACCAATGAAGATCTTCTGTGACAACACTGGTGCAATTGCCTTGGCAAAGGAATCCAGATTTCACAAGAGGACCAAGCACATCAAGAGACGCTTCAATTCCATTCGGGACCAAGTCCAAGTGGGAGACATAGAGATTTGCAAGATACATACGGATCTGAATGTTGGAGACCCGTTGACTAAGCCTCTCTCACGAGCAAAACATGATCAGCACCAAGACTCCATGGGTGTTAGAATCATTACTATGTAATCTAGATTACTGACTCTAGTGCAAGTGGGAGACTGAAGGAAATATGCCCTAGAGGCAATAATAAAGTTATTATTTATTTCCTCATATCATGATAAATGTTTATTATTCATGCTAGAATTGTATTAACCGGAAACATAATACATGTGTGAATACATAGACAAAAATATAGTCACTAGTATGCCTCTACTTGACTAGCTCATTAATCAAAGATGGTTATGTTTCCTGACCATAGACATGTGTTGTCATTTGATTAGCGGGATCACATCATTAGAAGAATGATGTGATTGACATGACCCATTCTGTTAGCCTAGCACTTGATCGTTTAGTATACTGCTATTGCTTTCTTCATGACTTATACAAAGTTCCTGCAACTATGAGATTGTGCAACTCCCGTTTACCGGAAGAACACTTTGTGTGCTACCAAAGCGTCACAGCGTAATCTGGGTGATTATAAAGGTGCTCTACAGGTGTTTCTGAAGGTACATGTTGAGTTGGCATAATTCGAGATTAGGATTTGTCACTCCGATTGTCGGAGAGGTATCTCTGGGCCCTCTCGGTAATACTCATCACCTAAGCCTTGCAAGCATGTAACTAATGAGTTAGTTATGAGATGACGTATTCTGAGAACAAGTAAAGAGACTTGCCGTAACGAGATTGAACTAGGTATTGGATACCGACGATCAAATCTCGGGCAAGTAACATACCGATGACAAAGGGAACAAAGTATGTTGTTATGCGGTTTGACCGATAAAGATCTTCGTAGAATATGTAGGAACCAATATGGGCATCAGGTCCGCTATTGGTTATTGACCGAAACATGTCTCGGTCATGTCTACATTGTTCTCGAACCGTAGGGTCCGCACGCTTAAGATTTCGATGATAGTTATATTATGAGTTTATGTATTTTGATGTACGAAGGTTGTTGAGTCCGGATGTGATCACGGACATGACGAGGAGTCTCGAAATGGTCGCGACATAAAGATTGATATATTGGACAGATATATTTGGACACGAAAGGTTCGGAGAGTTTGGGAATATAGGAGCTCGGGAGGTTGCGGAACCCCGGTAAGTATATGGGCCTTATTGGGCCCTAGTGGAAGGGAAGGAGAAGGAGCAAGAGAGGGGGCGCGCCCCCCCAAGCCCAATCCGAATTGGGTGGGGGGGGGGGGCGGCCCCCCTTCTCTCCTTCCCCCTCCTCCTTCCTACTACTACTACTCCTTCCTTCCCCCTCCAACTTGGATTAGGAAAAAGAGAGGAAACCTCCTACTTGGAGTAGGTTTCCTCCTCCTATGGCGCCCCCCTGGGCCGGCCTCCTCCTCCCTCCCTCCTTTATATACGGGGGTAGGGGGGCACCACACAAGTTGATCATTGAGATCGTTCCTTAGCCGTGTGCGGTGCCCCCCTCCACGATATTACACCTCGGTCATATTGTAGCGGTGCTTAGGTGAAGCCCTGCGACAGGAGAACATCAAGATCGTCACCACGCCGTCGTGCTGACGGAACTCCTCCCCGCGCCTCTGCTGGATCGGAGATCGGGGTGCGTCATCGAGCTGTACGTGTGTCAAGAACTCGAAGGTGCCGGAGTAACGGTGCTTGGATCGGTTGGACCGGGAGGACATACGACTACTTCCTCTACGTTGCGTCAAACGCTTCCGCTTCGGTCTACGAGGGTACGTAGACAATACTCTCCCCTCGTTACTATATCATCACCATGATCTTGCGTGTGCGTAGGAAATTTTTTGAAATTACTACGTTCCCCAACACATCTCATCCCCCCGTCGTCATTTTTCTTATGTCATGGCCACTACAATTTTGCTCGGTTTTTGTTCACCCTCGTCTTACTGTAATTTTTCTTAGGTCATATGCAAACTTGTTGATAGAAATGTCATTTTTAGAACTGTGTTTGCTCTAGGTCATGGCCATGGCATTTTTAATAATTGTTTAAGTATTGTTTGCTTTAGCTCATGACCAAAAGACCAAACTAGTCCAAAGATCATGGCCATGGCATGCTTAAGAATTGTTTGCTCTAGCTCTAGGTCATGGCCAAAAAGAACATGGCATTTTTAAGAATTGTTTGCTATGGTTCATGTACAAAACAATGCCAAGATTTAGTTGCATTTAGTTTAATACATTGCTTGTTCAGTGCCAAAAGTGCCAACATATGCAATATTTGAATTAGTTTTCAGTGGTGTCAAGATTTGGTTGCATTGGCAAAACTTTAACAGTGATAAAATATGCAATATTTAAACTACTTTTCATTGGTGTCAATATTTAGTTGCATTGCCAATCAGTGCCAAAACAATGCCAACATATGCAATATTTGAACTAGTTTCATTTGTGTCAAGATTTAGTGTTTTGTTAATGATTTTGCAGCGTGTGCCGTTAAGGAACACTAGTAAAGTATGAACTAGTGTTTTTTTGCCAAAGCTATATGCATATGTTGTCATCCTAGGCATATGTGAACTACGAAATAATTGTTAGCATCTTCAAATGATTGTTTAACTATATAAGCATTTGTGAGATTGTAATTCTACTAGAAGTCATGCTTTTATTTCAGTATACTTGACTTAATTTGGAGGAAAAATGATGTGAATTGTCTCAACAAACTAGCTACATCTATGAGGCGTCTGCTAGCATGGTTGTAGGCATATGCTAAACTTAGGGTAATGTTAAGAGTCCATGGCAAATCAAACATTTCTCATGTCAACTATAGATGTCGCGATGCTGGCAATATCTTTAGCAAGCATGCCAAATCATAGAAAAATTTAAAACACTAAGCAAACACATAATGAGATATAGATTGAAAATGAAAGAGTTGTGATGTAAAACAAAAGCTCGACCCCCCCCCCCCAAAATGTTGTGATGTAAAACATTTCTCATTTTTCTTATGTCATGGCCACTACAATTTTGCTCGGTTTTTGTTCACCCTCGTCTTACTGTAATTTTTCTTAGGTCATATGCAAACTTGTTGATAGAAATGTCATTTTTAGAACTGTGTTTGCTCTAGGTCATGGCCATGGCATTTTTATAATTGTTTAAGTATTGTTTGCTTTAGCTCATGACCAAAAGACCAAACTAGTCCAAAGATCATGGCCATGGCATGCTTAAGAATTGTTTGCTCTAGCTCTAGGTCATGGCCAAAAAGAACATGGCATTTTTAAGAATTGTTTGCTATGGTTCATGTACAAAACAATGCCAAGATTTAGTTGCATTTAGTTTAATACATTGCTTGTTCAGTGCCAAAAGTGCCAACATATGCAATATTTGAATTAGTTTTCAGTGGTGTCAAGATTTGGTTGCATTGGCAAAACTTTAACAGTGATAAAATATGCAATATTTAAACTACTTTTCATTGGTGTCAATATTTAGTTGCATTGCCAATCAGTGCCAAAACGATGCCAACATATGCAATATTTGAACTAGTTTCATTTGTGTCAAGATTTAGTGCTTTGTTAATGATTTTGTAGCGTGTGCCGTTAAGGAACACTAGTAAAGTATGAACTAGTGTTTTTTTGCCAAAGCTATATGCATATGTTGTCATCCTAGGCATATGTGAACTACGAAATAATTGTTAGCATCTTCAAATAATTGTTTAACTATATAAGCATTTGTGAGATTGTAATCCTACTAGAAGTCATGCTTTTATTTCAGTATACTTGACTTAATTTGGAGGAAAAATGATGTGAATTGTCTCAACAAACTAGCTACATCTATGAGGCGTCTGCTAGCATGGTTGTAGGCATATGCTAAACTTAGGGTAATGTTAAGAGTCCATGGCAAATCAAACATTTCTCATGTCAACTATAGATGTCGCGATGCTGGCAATATCTTTAGCAAGCATGCCAAATCATAGAAAAATTTAAAACACTAAGCAAACACATAATGAGATATAGATTGAAAATGAAAGAGTTGTGATGTAAAACAAAAGCTCGACCCCCCCCCCCCAAAAAATGTTATGTGACATTGTGTAAATATGTATAGGAAACATCTTACGAATACAAAACAATAATGTGGAAACGTGTTACCGATACGAAACAATGCCGGCGTTGGTTGTAGAAGTTGTACCAAAATATTTGCATACAACATTCAGCAATGGACTTTTCTATGACTATGTAGGAACGGCTCCAACTCAAACAAAAAAAAACTAAATTTTTTGTAGGAATAGCCGAATAGGATTCTCTCATTTAAAATGTCCTTTGACCCTGTTCAAGGTGCCCTCTCGATTCTGACTAGTTGCCCTGGCCGTGGGAACGTATCTGGTGCAACAGTGAATTTGGTGCTACCGGTGCACCGATATCTGTATCTCACTTTACAAATACTGAAAATTATGAAGTTTTGTGAGGGCGTAAGTATGACATATATCTACCATAGTACCAAAATTTTAGATTCAAATTCAACATACATAGCTAGAAACAAAAAAGACGATCATGCTGTGAATAGTACCTAATGCAACCTGGGCCTTGAATTCAGCCCATTTTCTATATCATTGTCGATTTGACTTTTTTTTTTTTGTTTTCTAATGCCGTGTTTTCAATTTGGATCTCAAATTTTGTAGTATGACGGATTCTTGTTGCTAGTACGACATAGTTTTTGTTCGGAATTTTTTGACTTCCATAAATTAGATTTTGTCCACAGGTAGCATATTTCCCTGGCTGACGAGTGGACCCAAAACAAGATTTTCTGTTGAGTTAGTTCACGATTCAGGTGTGCAGAGCCGCTTCCTTTTTTCTTCACAGAGCGATTCGGGGTCTCGGGCCGTTGGCGACGGCGGAAATACGGGAGCGGCGGCGGCGGCGGCGGCGGTGAGGCCCTCTCCAGCTCCGGTACAGCGGAAGCCAACGGCCAGGGAGGGTCTGGAACTGGCAGGCGGCAGCGAGCGGCGTAGATCGCCGGCACCGGATCTCCTGTACGCCCTCATACACCAGCTGTAGCGGCCATGGAGCAATCTAGACTTCCTAACTCTGCTCTCGTCTTTTTTCCTATCCCAGGTTAACGCCCAGGCTGCGCCGGTCCCGTAGGTGGTGAGCGCCGGCGGCGCCATCCAACCCCTCCACCCTCCAGGGATTCTTCAGGCCAGGTGGAACTATGAGCCGCCGCTTTGTCCCCCTCGACAGACGCATCTTGGAGCGGAACATCAAGGCTCGGTACCACGCCGGAGACATTGGCACCGAGGATGCACTCAACCTGTTTGACGAATTGCTCCAGTGTGCTGGGTCCTCCTCGATCCGTGCCATCAACTATCTCCTTACTGTCGTCGGCCGTGATTGCCCTGCGCTCGGCGTCTCCCTCTTCAACCGCGTCGCAAGGGCCAAGGTGGCACCCAACAATGTCACCTATGGCATTCTAGTTCACTGCTGCTGCCGTGCTGGCCGCTTGGACCTTGGACACGCTGCCATGGGACACGTCATTAAGTTGGGATTTGCAGCAGAAGCTATCGTCAATTTCAGCCACCTACTCAAGGCCGTCTGTGCGGAGAAGAAGACCAGCTATGCAATGGACATTGTACTCCGAATAATGCCTGAATTTAACTGCATCCCCGACATTTTCTCATACAGCATTCTTTTGAAGGGTCTTTGCAACGAGAAGAGGAGCCAAGAGGCTCTCGAGCTGATTCACATCATGGTTGAGCATGGAGGTTGCTGCCGACCTGATGTGGTGACCTATAGCACTGTAATTGATGGCTTGTTGAAAGAGGGTGAGGTGGACCAAGCTTACAGCCTATTTTGTGAAATGCTGCGTCAGGGGGTATCGCCGAATGTTGTGACCTGTAGTTCGATCATCTCTGGCATGTGCAAGCTTCACGCGATGGACAAGGCTGAGGAGGTTCTTCAACAGATGCTTGATAGACGAATTCTGCCAGATGTTACCACATATACCAGTCTGATACATGGATATTATTCTTTAGGACAGTGCGAAGAGGTGGACCGGATTTTCAAAGAAATGTCTAGAAATGGTGTTCAACCAAATATTGTAACTTACAATATACAGATAGATTATCTTTGCAAGAATGGAAGATGCGCAGAAGCTAGGAAGATTTTTGATTCCATGATCAGTTTGGGCCAAAAACCAGATGTTACTACCTACAGCATTATGCTTCATGGGTATGCTATGGAAAGATCTTTTCATGATATGAATTGTCTCATTGAGTTGATGGATGATAATGGTATTTCACCAGATCATTATGGCTACAACATACTCATATCTGCTTATGCTAAAGAAAAAATGGTTGATGAAGTAATGCATATATTTACAAAAATGCGGCAGCAAGGATTGAACCCTGATGTTGTGACCTATGGAACGGTAATAAACTTGCTTTCTAGTATTGGCCAAATGGATGATGCTATGTCCCAATACAATCAAATGATAACTGAAGGATTACTCCCTGGTATCATACTTTTCAGCCAACTTATTAGTGGTTTCTGTACTTGTGGCAAATGGGAGAAGGTTCATGAACTATTTTCTGAAATGTTGGATCGTGGCATCTATCCTGATACTGTGTTCTTCACGGCAATTATGGACCGCCTTTGCAAAAATGGAAGGGTTATGGAAGCCCAGGATCTCTCTGACCTGATGATACACATGGGTGTAAAGCCGAACATGCATACTTATAACACACTGTTAGGTGGATACTTGTTCATTGGTAAGATGGATGAAGTGAGCAAGTTACTTGACAATATGGTCTCAATTGGCTTGAAACCAAATGTTATCACATATAGCATACTGATTGATGGTTACTCTAAGAATGGAAGGATAGATGATGCATTTGTTGTTTCAAGGGAAATGTTGGCTGGGAAGGTTAAGCCTTGTGTTATCACTTTTAATATTATGATTGGTGCATTGCTTAAATGTGGCAGGAAGGCAGAAGCCAAAGATTTGTTTGACGGTATCTGCGCCAACGGATTAGTGCCCGACGTTACTACATATAGTTTAATGATACAAAAACTTATTGAAGAAGGTTCTCTACAAGAGTCTGATGATCTATTCCTTTCTATGGAGAAGAATGGATGTGTTGCCGACTCCCATATGCTAAATGCTATAGTTAGAAGCTTACTTCAGAAAGGGGAGGTGCCAAGGGCTGGGACTTATCTGTCTAAAATTGATGAGAGGAGGTTCACCTTTGAAGCTTCCACAGCTAGCTTGTTGGCTGCACTTGCGTCAGGGGGGAAAAGCCAGGAATATAAGGAGTTACTCCCCGAAAAATACCACTATTTTCTGGAAGAGGGCACTGATTAAATCCTTTTCTAGAGATTTTGCCTAGATGCTCTGGAGTGCTAATCGAGGGGTGAACTTCTCTTTGTAGGTTACTTCTTCCAACCTTTTCCTTTTTTAGTACGTTTGAAATGTAATAATCGTTGAAGAAACTGTAGTAAACTTTCTGACTGTCAACCTTTTCTAGAGTTTTTTTAGTACTTCTTCCAACAAGTTAGTACTCCCTCCGTAAACTAATATAAGAGTATTTAGATCACTATTTTAGTAATCTAAACGCTCTTATATTAGTTCTGAGGAGTAGTAAACTTTCTGACTATCACCATTTTGTTGATATATACGGATGTATATGTGTTTCATACATACGGATGGCTACTACTTCAAGGGAGTTACACATTTGGCCTCAGCTAAGCTGCAATTTTTAATTAGTTTTGTGAGTCCTGGATTTGTCCTAATAAGTTATCCTTGGCACCTTTTACCTTACTTTTCTGCTGTACTGATGGTCATATGCTAGATATTCAGCCCTTCATAACTTGAGTAAACTTTGGAGTAAAGCTATGGCAAGTTGGCAACCATTGTACTCCATTAGACTTCAAGAACGACCACAATCAATGCATGGTAGTTTAAACTGTCAGAATTATTTACACTCCTAACTGATAAGAATTTATGATCTGTTTAGTTTGAGAAACTGTTTATAACAGAGCTTCCTTGGTTTCTAGCTTGCCAACAAGGACAAAAGGAGGACAAAAAAAGAGAAGGAGAAATGGTGTCATCCTAAGCCATGCATGTTCAAGTTCATAAGATAAATAATGGTCTCTCAAAAATACGGCTAGCAATTGCTGAGGAGAAGAAAACTTGAGCAGGCAGCACAGAGAGCTATAAATATAGGGAGTTATTAACTAAAATGGGCTATCTCTTGCTGAGGAGAAAGAATAAGCTGTAGTATGTATCCGAATGAGCTAGCAGATGACGAAGTCCAGAGTAGGGCAGCTGGGGTCTCCATGGTCGTGAGACTGCGGGGGATGTTTTCGATTCCAAAAATCAAAAGGACTACCAATACTGAATATATATACTCGTTCATTGTTGGGCTGAAACAAATCTCGGGGTTTTCTAACCTGAGCATGAATCCTGCTTGAAACATCATCTTCATCCCGTTCCCGTACCCATCACACGTACAGTAAACGAAATCACTCAGGCGTGGGAATCCCAACAGTGAGCTGTCCTTCAGACATTCTTTCTCCTATTAGTGTCTGAGCGAGGAGAGCAGGTAAGCCTCCAAGGATGCAGAGGTCTTCATACAGTTCAATCCATAATTACTGAATGATGAGGGAACCCATCCAATTCGAACCCTTGGGGAGGTTGACCACCAGGTCGACCAAGTGGAGCAGGGCACCATTCTTCTTCCAGTAATAATCTGCAGTCACAATTCCAGATAGATAAAGAACGAAGATTGTGTGTGCCTATTTCACAGAGAGAAGATGCAATAGCTTTTATGCACTCCCCTTTTGTATCTTCAGTGGCCTCTTGATCATCGCTAAGATTAATATTCAGCTTCCAAAAATTCTGTAGCTTGCCAAAATCTTGAAGACATTGAATTGGCTGCTTATTTATATAACTCTTTTTTTTTGCTGGGGATTATTCATATAACTCTGTATAAGGATTCACTAGGGTAAATTTAATCACATGAACAACCAAAGCTTAGTTATTAAGCTTAAATTGCACAATGTAAAACCATGCTTTTATCCAGCATCAGTGGAAACGTCGAGCTTTTTCAGCCTTCCAGTGACCAACTTATATTTCACAAGAGTATTCATTGAAGTCCTTGGGTAAGTTATCAACTTTATTTGTTCTATGAAATGAATAAAGGTCATAGAAATATCTTTTTTTTATATGAAGAGTACTTGAAAGATATATAAACAAGGTGGCTCTTTCAAATGAATAATTATCAAATTTTGCATCTGTAGGTCCACATTTTTTCCTTCAGACTTTGGGCAGTTTACTAGTATTGTAGTGTGTTTAATACTTCTGATTGACATGAGGCAAGGTTACTATGTTTTTGAAGAAATTTATATTTGTCTAATTGTATTATTGTACAGCTGCAGAATGAGAAAATTTTGTGGTTTCAATAAAATTCATGTTGATACGATTTTTCTCGTATCAGTTTTACAACGATAGCACTTGTTCTATGTCAGTGATAAACTTGGTGCGTCGTCGCATGTAACTAGCCAGCCAGCCAATGTATTAGTTGCTACTGTTACTGAATCAACACACAGGTTCGTCTAGTTCCAAACCTTTTTTTTCATGTCATTGTTTATTTGTTGGCTACATGTTTTCTGAAATTCAGAGGAAAATTGGAGCTTTACCTTGTCAGTCCTGCTAGTTGATCTTACCATGGATTAAGTAGGCGCTGAGAATGAATTTCTCGCAGGTTCCATGAGTTCCAATTACTGTATAGTTTATTTTTTTAGGAAGCAGAAAAGCTTTGAGTCTCGTTGTATTGAAAAGGCAGGAACAGAGTTATGTACAGGAGAAGAAACAGAGCAAGGAAAGGGAAAAAGCAAAGGGGCGCCGGCTGGATGTACAGTACTTCTTGCTCTTACAAATATGTTACCCCTTCTGTGACCATGTTCACCGATGTTCTTTGCTAATGTATTGGGCAGACACATTATCGGGTGCAGCCAAGGATGCTCTTCTTGAAGGTGCAGATATGCTTCTGAATCAAGTTATGACGGTGATGAATGCTCACGATAAAAGTGTGGTACGTGCTTTAGGCTCTTACCACCCTTTGTCCAGTGTGGTTCTGTTTTGGCTTACTGTGCGGTCTCTCATGTTGCAGCTTGCATCAAAATTCTTAGCACATTTGGTGATAATGTTACTGTTATAGCTGTACCAGTAGGTTTCCCTCAAAACCAGTAGCTGTTCGACAAAAATGTGTGCGGTGGGTTTCCTGCTGATGCTATCAATGGAGAAACTAAATCAGTGTCAACTAATATCGATCGGAGGGAGTATTATATTTTTGTATGATCTACAAATAAGAATTTATATCATTTAACTGCATACATCTAGCATCCTGAGAGACATATGAGTTATACGGTTGCCAGTTAGAACGAAAACACATATCATTTGAGCTACAACCTCTTGATGGTGGTGTTACTGATTCTTGAGCCCGGGGAGTGGCTGGCACTGAAAATGATTGACATGTATCAGCAAACTTCAAGAGCAACCACAATCAATGCATGGTAGGTTAAACTGTCAAAACTATTTATAACTGATAAGAGTATATGATCTGTTTAGTTTGAGAAACTGTTTATAACAGAGCTTCCTTGCTTTCTAGCTTGCCAACAACGACCAAAGGAGGACACAAAAAAGAAAGGAAAAAGAGAAATAATTAAAACTACCAAAGGAGTATTGACGTGTCATCCTAAGCCGTGCATGATCAAGTTCACAAGATAAATAATGGTCACTACAAAATAAGACACTTGGAGAAGAAAACGTGAGCAGGCAGCACAGGAGAGCTATAAATATAGAGAGTTAATTAAAATGGGCTAGCTCTTGTTGAGGAGAAAAAATTAGCTAGCGTGTACCTGGATGAGCAGTACTAGCTTAGCTAGCAGATTGCAAAGTCCAGAGCGGGGCAGCTGGGGGTGTGTGCTGGCTGCTCTCCCCATGGCCACCATTGTGGCTTCAAGGGTGTCGTGCAGTCTTCATTATAATCTCCACGCTTACATGCGACGGTCATGAGAGGTCAGACTGCGGGGCATGGTTCTTGATTCCAAAATCAAAAGATACACGTTCATTGTTGGGCTGAAACAAATCTTGAGCTTTTCTAACTTGAGCCTGAATCCTGCTTCAAACATCATCTCTATCCCTAACCCACGGGAATCCCATATCACCGCTAACAGTGAGCTGTCCTGACATTTTTTCTCCTATTAGTGTCTAAACGAGGAGAGCAGGTAAGCCTATAAGGATGCAGAGGTCTTCATGCTTGACCCTCTGCAGTACAAACTGTAACTGCTAAAGGTTGACGAGGGAGCCCATCCAATAGTTTTCATGCACTATCTTGTATCTTCAATGGTTTTTGATCATAGCTAAGATCGATATTCAGCCTCCTCAGATTCAGTAGCTGGCCAAAATCTTGAAGAAATTAAATTGGCTGCTTATGCTCTGACCTGTTTCAACATCTCTAGTGCTTGCATCTCCCTAATTCCTCCTTCAGGAAATTTAGCAGAGTCGCAAATGCTTCAACTCATCTAGAGAAGGGATTCCCCACAACAACCCAGACACTGGAAGTGATCGGGCATGAGATAATACAAGGTGAATCTCTAGAAAAGAATCGCTCTCCTTGTTAGCTTGGAGGGAGAGTTGCTGAACTGTGCTTCGTATCTGATCAATAGTTGGACGGGCAACTATGGTGTAACAAAGTTCTCTTTGATGACTGTATCATGAACTTGACAAGTTTTAACATTACCATACTGGTCTATTTTCATAGGTTGGATCAAACTTCTTTTCACGAGCTCATTAAAAATAACTCTATCCTAACTCATGTACTACATATCTTCATTCTCCATGAAAGCATCCTTCAGGAATCCAACTTGTTATCTGGTCCTTCATCTTAATAGTAGATCATTTTGTGAACATATTGAGGTATAAGAGACATGATTTTAGATGACGGTGAAGATCAAAGTAACTAAGTGACAAAATCATCATTATCTTTTCTGTGAAGTCACTTGTTTCAAGTGCACGACCAACTGAATTTGCTATGTGATTTATGAGTGATATTAGTGTGGCTTTACTGTGGAGAGAAAACATTGAAATAAAATAAAAATACATTGTTCTTCTTGAGAAACTACCATCAGTAAGAAAAGTTGACACAGGTGATTAAATGGCGCAAGGCATGACAGGGCCACCGTATTAATGCCTCCAATTCTTGAGATGATGGCATTTTCGACATTTGCAGGGTACCAAAAAAGGCATGGCCAACATGTGCCAGGGTGCATTTACCTGGTAATACCATCAAAATATATATATGGCTTTTATTGAGGGTGTACAACAATCGCCACAGAGATCTGCAAGTGTATGGTTGGGGACGCAGATTTTTTGAGCACCTGCACCCAGGCCCATCTATCTTAGCTCTTCATTATTGCTTTGAGATCTATGCAATACAACTAACATTTTACATGTAAATTTTTCTTTTTTGTTTCTCTCATATAGAACATGTCTTGAATCTAAAACTTTACAGTACAATAAAGCTTCCTAACTAGAACGTGAGATAAAACTTTCATATTTTTTGGTCCGACATAAATTTTAAAAATAAGATTTTTTTAACCAAAAAAATCTTAATTCGTATATTTATATTAGACGAAAAAATCTGAAAGTTTTATCCCAGATTCTAGATAGAAATCTTTGCTGTGTTGTGGAAGTTTGAAGTTCAAAACATGTTCTATAGGGGAGAAACAAAAAAGAGAAATGTGCTTGCACGAATCGCGATGCAAAAGATGGATGGCTAGGATAGACGGGCCTGGGTGCAGGTGTTCTAAAACATATTTTCGGTATGGTTGAGGGATTCATTTTCTGCATGGCACGTTGATCTCATCTTGAGGAGATGCTCCCCTACTCCCCTCCCCGCTCCCTTGCCTAGCCTAGCCCTCCACCAGCCTCGCCGCTGTCGAATCCCCACCCGTAGCCCTCCTCTCTTCCCAGCCCATCCCTTGCCCGCCGCCGTGGCCATGGCCTCCGCCGACGCTCGTTCCGGCGGCTCCAGCCCCGATGGTCGCTTCCGCTGGAGCGGTTCTGCGGGCGAGTCCTCCGACTCACGCTCCTTCTACGAAGTCGTGAGCACCCGCCGACCCCGTGCAGCCCCATCCCCCTCCCCCCGCCGGCCGCGCCGCGCCCGGCCCCTGCCTCCTCGGCCCTGGTGCCTCTCCGCTCGACCACGCCGGCCGCCCGCGTACCGGCCGCTGCCTGCCTCGGACCCCACTTTGAGGTCCATCGCGTCAATGGAGGCCCTGTGCTTGACGCCGATGGATTCCAGCAGCCGCAGCGAAAGAACCGTCGCCGGGGCGAGCGGCGCGCGGCCACCCCACCCCCCAACGCCATCGTCGCAGCCTGTCGCCAGAGGAAATCGTCGGCCTGTGCTTCAGGTGTCTTGACGATGGGCACCAGCTGCGGGATTGCACCAACCCCGTGCGCTACTGTCGCTGCCTCATCTACGGCCACGAGTCTAGCTTTGGAGACGCTACTGCCCGGCGACCCCCGTGAGCAGCCTCCGGCGGCCCGCACTCGTGCACCCCCAGCTCCCCCACGTCGCTTCGCCACGCAACACCCACCTCCACCGCCGCCCCCGCCGCCCGCCTTCGAGCGGGTGCATGTCACCATCGCTCGTTCCATCGAGATGAAGGAGGCGGAAGAGGTGATGATGCCTGGCATGGTGGCCACCATCATCGGCACCAGGCCCCCTGTCTCCCCGGGCGACGTGGAGACAACCTTGCACGCAATGTTCGACCTGCAGCCCGGCGACTTCACCCCGCACATACACGCCCCGGAGGACTTTCTCACCATTTTCTCAGGAAGATCATGGACAGGATGGCCGGCGACCACCTCATCTCAATGCCGCCAACTTTACCCTGCTGCTCCACCCATGGTGCAAGCTCACCCACGCCACCGTTGGAAGCTTTGCATACTGTGTGCAGCTCGAGCTCCGCGGCATCCCGGTGCAGGCATGTTCTGTCCACGGCCGAACACATTCTTGGGACTGGCTGCTGGGTTGAGCGGCTGCACCTGGACATGCGTTCCCGCGCTGACCTCGCCACATTCCGGCTCACCGGGCGCGTGCGAGACCTAGCCACCATTCGCCGGGAGGCCATCCTGGAGATCGTCGAGCACGTCCCCGACACCTGCCCCGACCTGCCTCGTGAGTTCTGATGCCCTCCCTCGTCGAGCACCCTGGAGTATCCCATCTTCGTCCAGCTCGTGAGTTCTGATGCCCTCCCCCGTGCGGTTGATGGGGCTGCCAATGGTGGTGGCAATGCTCGCGACAACGAGAACGACTGCTGGGATTCTTTCCACATATCAGCATTTACTCATCTCACCTGCCTTTCGACCCTCCTCTCTGCACGCTCGATCTGCTACCGTCCATCGCTCTTGTACTGGTAGGCTATGCCACGTGGCCTCATCCAACAACGAAGGACGGCGCTCCAAAAAAGAGGTTTGGGTTCCCAAGCCCTCCCGGCTGCCTGCCGATACGCATTCCTCCTCGCCCTGCGTGCCCTCCTCTGCTCCTCTGCAGACGCCTCTGCCACCAACAATGGCAAACTTCCCCGTCAACATCGTCCCCTACCTCCCGCAGGGCATGACGGTGGAGCTTGGTCCGCCTGATCGGAAGGTGCGGAGTGACATGGTGGTCAGTGCAGTACCTCCTCTCCGCCATGATTTCTTGGCAATCGCAGAAGCTAACAGGTTCATCCCGCAGCATCAGAAAGCAGCTCTCAGGGATACTATCCAAGGTTTGCTCCATGAATCCCACTTCTTCCCCACTGAAGTCGAAGATCATCCATTAGGGATTGGCATTTTTGGATTTGATGACTCTTTGATCTGTGATTCTGTTGTGGGCACCACGTTTGAGCTAGATGAGTTTCAGGCAGAGGAACATACTGTTATCTCGTTTGTCCCCCATGATGCTGCGTTAAACATGCGTCTCACAACGTTTGGGCCTGAGATTTGGATTCTATATGTTGGGTTCTCGTATGATTACCAAACTCAGCATTATTTGCACAAGTCTGTGGATACTTTTGGTACTCTGATTGAGTGGCATAACCCACGAGGTGACAGAAGGTTTGTTCTCCTAAAAGCTAGGGTCATCCATCTTCGATTGGTTCCTAAAAGTATTGTCATGAGGCAGATTGGGGGGGGGGCTCGGCATTGCTGGACGGTTGCGGTCACCATGCTGCGTAGCAGCGATTGGAATGCTCACTTACCGGAAGTGCCGCCGGCCGGAGAAGACCCCCCTCCAGATGATGGTGTCCCTCATCCTCTCTTTGGGGAGGGTTTGACTGCTGAACAGATTTATCAGGCTCAACTCCACAACTGGATGGCCCAAAATGTGGCAGCTGATCAGGTTAACAATGCTGCTAACAATGAAGCTGATGATGTCGTGGTTGATCAAGGTAACAATTTGCAGTTTCAGGCGAACTGGGGTGCTTGGCCTGCCCCCCCTCCTCCGGCTGTCTATAACTTTCAGGCATGGCTTGCAAGTGAAGGCCTTCAGGTTGCTGACGGTCTGCTTCTAGAGAACAACCTTCAAGACAGCCCGGCCATGGCTTGGAATGATTCCATCTCTCAACGCAGCAGCTCCAGTTCCAGTGTTAACTCTGATAGCTTGGTTTTAGTACCTGTTACCCTGCTGAATACTTTGTGGAGAAACAACAGTTTCAATGCTATCAGTACTAGTCAGGCTCCTGCACGTCCTGCTCCAGCTCTTCATATTGACCTCTCTCTCAATAACTCTGGTCTGCATTTGTCATGGTCTGATCAGGGAAACATGGTTGCATCTTTGCTCCTTCATAACGCTAGACCAGCGAGACAGATATCCTCTTTTCTTATGCAGGCTGTCAGGCATATTTTGGCTTCTTTTGGTCCTTGGAGTTCGGGTCTTGGATTCAGAGACAGCCTGAATGTCCAGGTTCAGGTGTCTAACCACAATGGCACTCTTTTCGTCACTGCAGAACATCAACTCTCTGGAGAGAATGCTGATTCTATCACAACTACACAGTGCTGGACAATCTCTGATGCTGTCAACCTGGATGCAACGCCTACCCTGATGCCGAGCAGCTCCTCTGTTCCTTCTGCTGATGATAACTCTTTGGTGGCCCTTAATGACAGCAATGGAACTGCTAGCTACCATGGAAAAATCCCGGTCCCTGAATCTGGTGTTAGCCTTTGGCGCAGTGCGCGCTCAAATAAGTATGATGGCTTCCGGGTCCATGCTCTCTCTGACACTAAGAAGAAAGTTTCCAAGGTCAAACCACGGCGCACTCCGGCGGCTCCTTCTTCAGTTGTCATCACGGAGATTGAGGATGATGAGGTGCCTCCTCCCACTCCCATCCAGGTGATCCAGCAAGTGGGCGTGCAATGCGCCATTCTTGCGGAGGAGCTGTCTGAAGCTGACTCATGGCCTCCTCTGCTGCGGGGTCGTCCTCCTCTGCTTTGTTTATTTGTTTCTCGCTTCTCATGGGTCTTTTGGTTAATTGGAACGTTTTATGTTGGAACATTCGCGGGTTGAATTCTGGCGACAAACAGTTAGCTCTGTCTAATGCTATCGCTACTAGTGGCTGTTTGGTTTTATGTCTGCAAGAAACTAAGAAACCAGTTATTGATCATGTGTTCATCAAATCATGTTGCCCTCGTCGTTTTGATCAGTTTGCTTTTATTCCTTCGAGTGGGGCTTCGGGTGGGATTGCCACCATCTGGAATAGTGCTGTTTTCACTGGTACGGTCATTGCTTCAGAGGATTTTGCCCTGGTCATCAGATTTCAATCCACACAATCTTCACAATCCTGGACTCTCGTGAATATTTATGGACCCTGCCAGGGTGATCCACGTACCACTTACACCAATTGGTTGTTTTCCTTAAATATTCCGTCTAATGAAGATTGGCTTCTCGTGGCGGATTTCAACTATATCCGCAGCCCAGATAACCGTAATAAACCGGGAGGGAATGTAAATGATATGATCACATTTAATGATTTCATACGATCACAAAGTTTGGTTGAATTACCAATCAAGGGCCGCACTTTCACCTGGAGTAACATGCAACAAGATCCCCTTTTAGAACAGCTTGACTAGTTCTTTACTCCTTGTAATTGGACACATGCTTACCCTAACACCAATGTTAAACCCTTAGGTAAACCTGTGTCAGACCATATCCCGTGTGTTGTCACAATCGAAACAACAATCCCACGGAGTAAGCTTTTCCGATTCGAGCCTTACTGGACTGACCACCCTGGTTTCATGGAAACTGTCCAAGCAGCTTGGGATAAGCCAGTCAGAGTGACCAACAGTGCAACTATACTCTGCAAAAATTCAAGCACTTGCATCAAAATCTGAAACGTTGGAGCAAAAACATCTCCCACCTATCCATTGCCATTACCAACTCCAATAAGGCTTTGTCCGATCTGGATGCAATTGAAAACAAAAGGAGACTGACCATTCCCGAGACCAACTTTTGATCTATCCTCAAAGCCCACATTCTGAGACTTCTATCATACCAGAAACAATATTGGAAGAAAAGGTGCACCATTCGCTGGGTTCATTTTGGGGATGAGAACTCAAATTTTTTTCAGGCCATGGCGTCAGAAAGATACAGAAGGAATAATATCGCATCTCTCACTCTTCAAGATGGCACGGTTGCTGAAGATCATGCGAGCAAGGAGTCTGTTATCTTTCACTCCTTTAAAGAAAGACTGGGTACCTCATCCAAGCATGAGATGAAATTTAATCTTGCTAGCATTATTAAGAGGATTGATGGTCTTGACGTTCTAACTGTTCCGTTCACTAGACAGGAGATTGACCTCGTTATCAAAGAAATGCCAGCCGACAGGGCTCCTGGACCGGATGGATTTAATGGCTCATTCCTCAAATCTTGTTGGCACATAATAAAAGAAGACTTCTATGCTTTATGCGATCAGTTCTTTGAGGGAGGGCTCAATCTTGAGAGCATTAAAGATGGCTATATTACTCTCATTCCCAAAGTTGCCGTACCGCAAGGAGTTATGACTTCCGACCCATCACTCTTCTTAACTGATGTCTTAAAGTCATCACTAAACTCCTGGCTAATCGGTTGCAAAAAGTTATTTTGAAGATCATACACCGCAACCAAGGACGGGTACTGCACCGGAGCCATTGGCACCGAGGATGCACTCCACCTGTTTGACGAATTGCTCCAGGATGCTGGGCGCTCCTCGATCCATGCCATCAACTGCCTCCTCACCGTTGTCGGCCGTGATTGCCCTGCGCTCGGCGTCTCCCTCTTCAACCACATCGCAAGGACCAAGGTGGCGCCTTGCATTATCACCTATAGCATTCTAGTCGACTGCTGCTGCCGTGCTGGCCGCTTGGACCTTGGACACGCTGCCATGGGACACGTCATTAAGTTGGGATTTACAGCAGAAGCTATCGTCAATTTCATGCCACCTACTCAAGGCCATCTGCGCGGATAAGAAGACCAGCTATGCAATGGACATCGTACTCCGAATAATGCCAGAGTTTAACTGCATACCAAACATTTTCTCCTACAACATTATTTTGAAGGGTCTCTGCAATGAGAAAAGAAGCCAAGAGGCACTCGAGCTGATTCACATGATGGTTGACGATGGACGTAGCTGCCAACCTAATGTGGTGTCCTATAACACCGTAGTTGATGGTTTGTTGAAAGAGGGTGAGGTAGGCAAGGCTTACAGCCTATTTTGTGTAATGCTGCGTCAGGGGGTATCGCCGAATGTTGTGACCTGTAATTCAATCATCTCTGGCATGTGCAAGGTTCATGCAATGGACAAGGCCGAGGAGGTTCTTCAACAGATGCTTGATAGACGAATTCTGCCAAATAGTACCACATATAATGGCCTGATACATGGGTATTATTCACTAGGACAGTGCGAAGAGGTGGGTCGGATTTTCAAGGAAATGTCTAGAAATGGTGTTCAACCAAATAATGTAACTTACAGTATACAGATGGATTATCTTTGCAAGAGCGGAAGATGCGCAGAAGCTAGGAAGATTTTTGATTCTATGGTCAGTTTGGGCCAAAAACCAGATGTTACTACCTACAGCATTCTGCTTCATGGGTATGCTATGGAACGATCTTTTCATGATATTCATTGTCTCATTGATTTGATGGCCGAAGATGGTCTGTCACCAGATCATCATGTCTACAACATACTCATATCTGCATGTGCTAAAGATAAAATGGTTGATGAGGCGATGCATATATTTACAAAAATGCGGCAGCAAGGATTTAACCCTGATGTAGTGAGCTATGGAATGGTGATAGACTTGCTTTCCAGTATTGGCCGAATGGATGATGCTATGTCCCAATTCAATCAAATGATAACCAAAGGGTTAGCTCCTGATATCATAGTTTTCACCCCCCCTTATTAGTGATTTCTGTTCTTGTGGCAAATGGGAGAAGGTTCATGAACTATTTTCTGAGATGTTGGATCGCAGCATCTGTCCCGACAGAGTGTTGTTCAACACTATTATGGATTACCTTTGCAAAAATGGAAGGGTTATGGAAGCCCAAGATGTGCTTGACCTGATGGTACACATGGGTGTGAAGCCTAACGTTTATACTTATGCCACATTGATGCATGGATACTTTTCAGATGGTAAGATGGATGAAGCGAGGAAGTTACTAGAAAATATTGGCTCAATTGGCATACTGATAGATGGTTACTCTAAGAATGGAAGGATAGATGATGCACTGGTTGTTATCAGGGAAATGTTGGACGGGAAGGTTAAGCCTTCAATTATCACTTTTAATATTATGATTGGTGTGTTGCTTAAAGGTAGCAGGAAGGAAGAAGCCAAAGATTTGTTTAAAGGTATATGGGCCAAAGGATTAGTGCCCGATGTTGGAAACGATGTTTGGGCAATGCTTACGATGTATTGATCGGTGCAAAGCGCACGTATATATGGAGTACAAAGTGGGCCACAACCTCAACTATACAAAGACTAGGAGGTGGGCCAGACTATACAATAGACATGTACAAACCATATATTCAACACCCCCCCGCAGTCGAAGCGTCGCCGGAGACGCAAAGACTGGACCTGAACTCCTCGAAAACAGAAGTAGGTAGTCCTTTCGTCATGACGTCGGCGAACTGCTGCGCCGTCGGGACGTGGAGGACCCGGATGCGCCCGAGAGCCACCTGCTCACGAACAAAGTGTTTATCGAGCTCAATATGCTTTGTTCGACGATGATGGACCGGGTTGGCGGAGAGGTAGACGGCGGAGACGTTGTCGCAGTAGACGAGCGTGGCCTTGTGAACATCACAAAGCAACTCCTGTAGCGGTAGCCGACGGAGCCAAGAGCATTCAGCAACGGCGTTAGCCATCTGCGCGATACTCAGCCTCGGCACTCGGCGGGAGGCGGTGGGCTGTCGCTTGAAGACCAAGAGATCAGGGCGGCCCAAGGTAGACACAAGTACCCGAGGTGGAGCGCCGTGTGTCGGGGCAGCCAGCCCATCCGCGTCGAGTAGGCGGCGAGGTCGGTGGAGGCGGAGACCGTCAACGTGAGTCCCAAAGACTGGGTGCAGCGTATGTATCGGAGGATACGCTTCACCGAGTCGATGGGAGTCGCGGAGCATGCATGTGTAAACAGACCTGCTGAGCGGCATCCGCAAGTCGGGCGCGTGGTCGGTCTTGCAAAGCGCGCGACGATGGAGCGGTAGAAGGCGCATCGATGCAAAGCGAACCCTCCAAAGCGGAGACCTTGGCCTTGGTGTCGACTGGCGTGGGAGCGGGCTTGCAGTTAAGCATGCCAGCTCGGTCGAGAAGCTCATGGGCATAGCGCTGCTGATGCAGGAAGAACCCATCTGGCCGTCGACCCACCTCAATGCCAAGGAAATAATGCAGAGGACCCAAATCCTTGAGGCAAACTCATCACGAAGGCGAAGCGGTGAGCGGCTGGAGGAGCGCGACGATGGATGCCGTCGAATGATGTCGCCGACGTCAGCAGCAAGTAGGCCGTGTCAGCTCCGTGATGATACACGAAGAGGGACGACGGAGCGAGTCGATGTAAATCCGGCGTCTGCGGGAAGGCGGCGTCTTGCGCTGGTACCGAGCTCGAGGTGCCTGCTTCAGCCCGTAGAGAGAACGGGAGAGCAAGCACACATGATCTGGATGCGTGGCGTCGACGAAGCCGGTGGGCTGCTCACAGAACACCTGCTCAGCCAGGTGGCCGTGCAAGAAGGCGTTGGACACATCCAAGCGATGCACGTGCCATGCTCGGGATCGGCTAGCTGGAGCACGGTGCGGATCGTGCCGGTTTTACAACCGGGGCAAAGGTGTCGGTGAAGTCCACGCCGCTGCGTTGCGGAAGCCCGAACCACCCAGCGAGCTTTGTAGCGCTCGAGAGTGCCATCGGGTTAGTCTTGTGCGAAAGACCCACTTGCCCGTGATAATGTTGGCACGGGGCGCCGAGGAACAAGCTGCGAGTACGATTCCGTGGGCGCGTCGAACTCTTCTGCATCGCAGCGAGCCAATGAGGATCCCGAAGGCGGCTCGAGCGGCGATGGGAGAGGAGAGGGCTCAGCGGCGAAGCAGCGAGAAGATACTCATCGCTAGGGTACCGCGTGCTCGGACAACGGGTGCCAGCCCGAGAGCGAGTCATCGGGCGCGGCAGTGGGTCCGGAGGGGAGGCGGGCGGTGATGAAGACGAGCCCGCCTCCAACGAGACCGACGCGGACGAGGCCGCCGCGACGAGGCGGCGGGCGAGGCCGCCCAGACGAGGCGGCGGGCGAGCCTCTGGCGAGGCCGCTGCGGGCGAGCGACGAGCGAGGCCGCCCGGCGTGGCGGCGGAGGAGGCCGCCGGCCAGGCGGTGGAGGTGGCCGCCGGCAGGGTCGGGCCGGGACACCGGGGCGTCATGGGCGTCGAGGGGGTGCAGCCCTAAGGCAGCCAAGCGGGAGAGACTCGACCCGTGGCGCGGAGGGCACCCTCAAAGCCGGGAGGCGGCCCCAGAGAGAGGCGGCGCGGCCATCACCGGGAGCGGGCAAGGCCGCATCGTCCGAAGGTACCTGCTGAAACGGAAAGACCATCTCATCAAAGTAAACGTGTCGTGAGGTGATGACCCGATGAGAGATGGGATCATAGCAGCGGTAGCCTTTGGTGTTAGGAGGATAGCCGAGAAAGATGCAAGCCACAGACCGGGGTGTTGGGGAACGTTGCAGAAAATTAAAATTTTTCCTACGACTTCACCAAGATCCATCTATGAGTTCATCTAAGCAACGAGTAGCGGGAGAGAGTTTGCATCTACATACCACTTGTAGATCGCGTGCGGAAGCTTGCAAGGTGATGATGGAGTCGTACTCGAGCGTGATTCAGATCACCGATGCCAAGTGCTGAGCGGACAGCACCTCGCGTTCAACACACGTGACGGACGATCGGCGTCTCCTCCTTCTTGATCCAGCAAGGGGGAAGGAGAGGTTGAGGAAGATAGCTCCACCGGCAGCACGACGGCGTGATGATGGTGGAGATGCAGTACTCCGACAGGGCTTCGCCAAGCTCTACGGAGGAGGAGATGTGTTGGGAGGGGGGGCTGCGCCTTGGGAGTTGTGTACAGCAGCCCCCCTACCTCCCCCCCTTTATATAGGCCCCAGAGTGGCGCCCTGGAGATCCAATCTCCAGGGGGGGCGGCGGCCAAGGGGGTGGAGTACCCCCCAAGCCAGGTGGGGCGCCCCCCACCCCTAGGGTTTCAACCCTAGGCGCAGGGGGTGGGCCCTAGGGGGGCGCACCAGCCCCTTGTGGGCTGGTTCCCTTCCCCCTTTGGCCCATGGGGCCCTCCGGGATAGGTGGCCCCACCCGGTGGACCCCCGGGACCCTTCCGGTGGTCCCGGTACTTTACCGGTAGACCCCGAAACTTTCCCGATGGCCGAAACACCACTTCCTATATATTATTCTTTACCTCCGGACCCTTCCGGAACTCCTCGTGACGTCCGGGATCTCATCCGGGACTCCGAACAACATTCGGTGGTCACATACTTGACTTCCTACAAACCCTAGCGTCACCGAACCTTAAGTGTGTAGACCCTACGGGTTCGGGAGACACGCAGACATGACCGAGACGACTCTCGGGCAATAACCAACAGCGGGGTCTGGATATCCATGTTGGCTCCCACATGCTCCTCGATGATTTCATCGGTTGAACCACGATGTCGAGGATTCGATCAAACCCTGTATGCAATTCCCTTTGTCAATCGGTACGTTACTTGCCCGAGACTCGATCGTCGGTATCCCAATACCTTGTTCAGTCTCGTTCCCTGGCAAGTCACTTTACTCGTACCGTAATGCATGATCCGTACAACACCTTGGTCACATTGAGCTCATTATGATGATGCATTACCGAGTGGGCCCAGAGATACCTCTCCGTCATACGGAGTGACAAATCCCAGTCTCGATCCGTGTCAACCCAACAGATACTTTCGGAGATACCTGTAATGCACCTTTATAGTCACCCGATTCGTTGTGACGTTTGATACACCCAAGGCACTCCTACGGTAACCGGAGTTACACGATCTCATGGTCGAAGGAATAGATACTTGACATTGGCAAAGCTTCTAGCAAGCGAACTATCCGATCTTTTATGCTATGCTTATGATTGGGTCTTGTCCATCACATCATTCTCCTAATGATGTGATCCGTTATCAACGACATCCAATGTCCATAGTCGAAACCATGACTATCTATCGATCAACGAGCTAGTCAACTAGAGGCTCACTAGGGACTCATTGGGTCTAAGTGTTCACATGTGTATTACGATTTCCGGATAATACATTTATAGCATGAACAAAAGACAATTATCATGAACATTGAAATATAATAATCCTTTTATTATTGCCTCTAGGGCATATTTCCAACAGTCTCCCACTTGCACTAGAGTCACCAATCTAGTTACATTGTGATGAATCGAACACCCATAGAGTTCGGTGTTGATCATGTTTTGCACGCGAGAGAGGTTTAGTCAGCGGATCTGCGACATTCAGATCCGTGTGCACTTTGCAAATCTCTATGTCTCCATCTTGAACATTTTCACGGATGGAGTTGAGCGACGCTTGATGTGCTGGTCTTCTTGTGAAACCTGGGCTCCTTGGCTAAGGCAATAGCTCGGTGTTGTCACGAGAAGAGTTTGATCGGCCCCACGCGTTGGGTATGACTCCTAGGTCGGTGATGAACTCCTTCACCCAAATCGCTTCATGCGCTGCCTCCGAGGCTGCCATGTACTCCGCTTCACACGTAGATCCCGCCACGACGCTTCGCTTGCGGCTGCACCACCATCGCTCCACCATTCAACATATACACGTATCCGGTTTGTGACTTAGAGTCATCCAGATGTGAGTCGAAGCTAGCGTCGGCGTAACCCTTCTGACGAGCTCTTCGTCTCCTCCATAAACGAAACATGTCCTTTGTCCTTTTCGGTACTTTAGGATATTCTTGACCGCTGTCCGGTGTTCCTTGCGGGATTACTTTGGTATCTTGCAACCAAACTTACGGCAAGGTTTACATCAGTGCAGTACACAGACATGGCATACATAATAGATCCTATGGCTGAAGCATAGGGGATGACACTCATCTCTTCTTTATCTTTTGCCGTGGTGGGTGGAGCCGAGCTCAATCTCACACCTTGTAACATAGGCAAGAACCCTTCTTGGACTGATCCATTTGAACCTCTTCAAAATCTTATCAAGGTATGTGCTTTGTGAAAGACCTATGAGGCGTCTCGATCTATCTCTATAGATCTTGATGCCTAATATATAAGCAGCTTCTCCAAGGTCCTTCATTGAAAAACACTTGTTCAAATAGGCCTTAATGCTGTCCAGAGTGTCGTATCATTTCCCATCAAGAGTATGTGATCTACATATAACAGGAGAAATGCTACGGAGCTCCCACTCACTTTCTTGTAAACGCAGGCTTCTCCATAAGTCTGCATAAACCAAACGCTTTGATCATCTCATCAAAGCGAATGTTCCAACTCGAGATGCTTGCACGGTCCATAAATGGATCGCTGGAGCTTGCATACTTTGTTAGCGTTCGAGGATCGACAAAACCTTCCGGCTGCATCATATACAGCTCTTCCTTAAGATGTCCATTAAGGAATGCCGTTTTGGCGTCCATCGCCATATCTCATAATCATAGTATGCGGCAATTGCTAACATGATTGAGACGGACTTAAGCTTCGCCACAGGAGAGAATGTCTCGTCGTAGTCAATCCCTTGAACTTGTCGATAACCCTTAGCGACAAGTCGAGCTTTATAGATGGTAACATTACCATCGCGTCATCTTCTTCTTAAAATCCATTTATTTTCTATTGCTCGCCGATCATCGGGCAAGTCTGTCAAAGTCCATACTTTGTTTTCATACATGGATTCTATCTCGGATTTCATGGCTTCAAGCCATTTGTTGGAATCCGGCCCGCCATTGCTTCTTCATAGTTCGAAGGTTCATTGTTGTCTAGCAACATGATTTCCATGACAGGTTGCCGTACCACTGCAGTGCGGGCGTGTCCTCGTGGACCTTCGAAGTTCAGTAGTAACTTGATCCAAGTACCTTGATCATCATCAATGTTTTCCTCTTGGTTGGTGTGGGCATTACAGAGCGGTTTCTGCTGCACCACTTTCCGTTCGAGAGGTAGTACTTCATCGAGTTCCACTTTCCTCCACTTACTTCTTTCGAGAGAAACTCTTTCTCTAGAAAGCATCCGTTCTTGGCAACAAAGATCTTGCCTTCGGATCTTAAGTAGAAGGTATACCCGACAGTTTCCTTAGGGTATCCTATGAATACGCATTTGTTGGAAATATGCCCTAGAGGCAATAATAAAAGGATTATTATATTTCAATGTTCATGATAATTGTCTTTTGTTCATGCTATAAATGTATTATCCGGAAATCGTAATACACGTGTGAACACTTAGACCCAATGAGTCCCTAGTGAGCCTCTAGTTGACTAGCTCGTTGTGATCGATAGATAGTCATGGTTTCGACTATGGACATTGGATGTCGTTGATAACGGGATCACATCATTAGGAGAATGATGTGATGGACAAGACAATCATAAGCATAGCATAAAAGATCGGATAGTTCGTTTGCTAGAAGCTTTGCCAATGTCAAGTATCTATTCCTTCGACCATGAGATCGTGTAACTCCGGTTACCGTAGGAGTGCCTTGGGTGTATCAAGCGTCTGGCGTGGCGGGTGACTATAAAGGTGCATTACAGGTATCTCCGAAAGTATCTGTTGGGTTGACACGGATCGAGGCGGGATTTGTCACTCCGTATGACGGAGAGGTATCTCTGGGCCCACTCGGTAATGCATCATCATAATGAGCTCAATGTGACCAAGGTGTTGGCGGCGGGATCATGCATTCTGATGCAGTAAAGTGACTTGCGAGGAACGAGACTGAACAAGGTATTGGGATACCGACGATCGAGTCTCGGGCAAATAACGCACCGATTGACAAAGGAATTGTATACAGGGTTTGATCGAATCCTCGACATCGTGGTTCAACCGATGAAATCATCGAGGAGCATGTGGGAGCCAACATGGATATCAGACCCGCTGTTGGTTATTGCCCGAGAGTCGTCTCGGTCATGTCTGCGTGTCTCCGAACCCGTAGGGTCTACACATAAGGTTCGGTGGCGCTAGGGTTTGTAGGAAGTCAAGTATGTGACCACGAATGTTGTTGAGTCCGGATGAGATCCGGACGTCACGAGGAGTTCGGAAGGGTCGGAGGTAAAGAATAATATATAGGAAGTGGTGTTTGACCATCGGGAAAGTTTGGGGTTTCGGTAAAATCTGGGACCACCGGAAGGTCCGAGGTCCACCGGTGGGGCCACCTATCCGGAGGGCCCCATGGGCCAAGGGGAAGGAACCAGCCCACAAGGGGCTGGTGCGCCCCTAGGCCCACCCCTGCGCCTAGGGTTGAAACCCTAGGGGCGGGCGCCCTTGGGGGTACTCCACCCCCTTGGCCGCCGCCCCGGAGATTGGATCTCAGGGCCGCCACAGGGGCCTATATAAAGGGGGGAGGGAGGGGGGCTGCGGTACACGACTACCAAGGCGCAGCCCCTCCCCTCCCCAACACATCTCCTCCTCCGTAGAGCTTGGCGAAGCCCTGTCGGAGTACTGCTTCTCCACCATCACCACGCCGTCGTGCTGCCGGTGGAGCTGTCTTCCTCAACCTCTCCTTCCCCTTGCTGGATCAAGAAGGAGGAGGCGTTGCTCGTCCCGTCACGTGTGTTGAGCGCGGAGGTGCTGTCCGTTCAGCACTTGGCATCGGTGATCTGAATCACGTTCGAGTACGACTCCATCATCACCTTGCAAGCTTCCGCCTTGCGATCTACAAGTGGTATGTAGATGCAATCTCTCTCCGTTACTCGTTGCTTAGATGAACTCATAGATGGATCTTGGTGAAACCGTAGGAAAATTTTAATTTTCTGCAGCGTTCCCCAACAGTGGCATCATGAGCTAGGTTTATCGTAGTTCTCTATTGCACGAGTAGAACACAATTTGTTGTGGGCGTTGATCTTGTCATCTTACTTGCCTCTACTAGTCTTTTCTTGCTCAACGGTATTGTGGGATGAAGCGGCCGGACCAACCTTACACGTGCGCTTACGTGAGACCGGTTCCACCGATCGACATGCACTAGTTGCATAAGGTGGCTGGCGGGTGTCTGTCTCTCCCACTTTAGTTGGAGCGGAATCGATGAACAGGGCCCTTATGAAGGGTAAATAGAAGTTGACAAAATCACGTTGTGGTGATTAGTAGGTAAGAAAAACGTTCTTGCTAGAACCCAATCGCAGCCACGTAAAAGATGCAAACAACAACTAGAGGGCGTCTAACTTGTTTTTGCAGCGATTGATCATGTGATGTGATATGGCGAAGTTGTGATGAATGTTGAATTGTGATGTATGAGATCATGTTCTTGTAATAGGATTCACGACTTGCATGTCGATGAGTATGACAACGGCAGGAGCCATAGGAGTTGTCTTTATTTTTGTATGACCTGCGTGTCATTGAAGAGCGCCATGTAAACTACTTTACTTCATTACTAAGCGCGTTAGTCATAGAAGTAGAAGTAGTCGTTAGCGTGACAACTTCATGAAGACACGATGATGGAGATCATGATGATGGAGATCATGGTGTCAAGCCGGTGACAAGATGATCATGGAGCCCCAAGATGGAGATCAATGGAGCTTGATGATATTGGCCATATCATGTCACAACTATATAATTGCATGTGATGTTTATTATGCTTTTACATCTTGTTTACTTAGGACGACGGTAGTAAATAAGATGATCCTTAAAATTTCAAGAAGTGTTCTCCCTAAGCGTGCACCGTTGCTACAGTTCGTCGTTTCTAAGCACCACGTGATGATCGGGTGTGATGGATCCTTACGTTCACATACAGCGGGTGTAAGACAGTTTTACAGCGAAAACACTTAGGGTTAACTTGCGAGCCTAGCATGTGCGAGACATGGCCTCGGAACACGGAGACCGAAAGGTCGAACACGAGTCGTATGGAAGATACGATCAACATGGAGATGTTCACCGACGATGACTAGTCCGTCTCACGTGATGATCGGACACGGGCTAGTCGACTCGGATCGTGTAACACTTAGATGACTAGAGGATGTCTAATCTAAGTGGGAGTTCATAATTTTGATTAAGAACTTTATTATCATGAACTTAGTCTAAAACCTTTGCAAATATGTCTTGTAGATCAATGGCCAACGCTAATGTCAACATGAACTTCAACGCGTTCCTAGAGAAAACCAAGCTGAAAGATGATGGCAGCAACTATACGGATTGGGTCCGAACACGAGATCATCCTCATAGCTGCCAGAAGCAATATGTCCTAGAAGGACCGCTAGGTGCCGCTCCGTCGAAGAACCAAGGCGTTATGAGCGCTTGGCAAACTCGTGCTTGATGATTACTCCCTCGTTCGGTGCGGCATGCTCTCTGACTTAGAACCGGGGCTCCAAAAGCGTTTTGAGCATCACGGAGCATATGAGATGTTGAAGAGCTGAAACTAGTTTTCCAAGCTCATGCCCGGTCGAGAGATATGATGTCTCCGACAAGTTCTACAGTTGTAAGATGGAGGAGAACAGTTACGTCGGTGAGCACATCCACGAAGATGTGCGGGTTGCACTTCGTATGACCCAGATTGAACATTAACCTCCAGATGAGGCGGTCATTGACAGAATCCTCGATCGCTCCCACCAAGCTACAAGAGCTTTGTGATGAACTACAACATGCGGGGATGGTAAAGACCATTCTGAAGTGTTCTCGATCTGAAGTCAGCAGAGGCTGAAATCAGAAAGAACATCAAGTGTTGATGGTCGATAAGACCACTAAGTTCAAGAAGGGCAAGGGTAAGAAGAACTTCAAGAAGGGCGGCAAAGATGTTGCCGCGCCCGTAAGCTTTGTTGCGGGAAGAAGTCAAAGAATGGACCCAAGCACGAGACCGAGTGCTTTTATTGCAAGGGAAGGGGCTTCGAAGCGAACTGCCCCAAATACTTAGCGGATAAGAAGGCCGGCAACACCAAAGGTATATTTGATATACATGTAATTGATGTGTACCTTACGATTACTCGTAGTAACTCACGGTATTTGATACGGTGCCGTTGCTCACATATGTAACTCACGGCGGGAGCTGCGGAATAAGCGGAGGCTGGCGAAGGACGAGGTGACGATCGCGTCGGGAATGGTTCGTGGTCGATGTGATCGCCGTCGACACGCTGCCTCTACATTTACCTACGGGATTAGTTTTAAACCTCAATAATTGTTATTTAGTGCCAAGTTTGAGCATGAACATTGTATCCGGATCTCGTTTGATACGAGATGGCTACTCATTTAAGTCTGAGAATAATGGTTGTTCGATTTATATGAGAGATATGTTTTATGGTCATGCTCCGATGGTCAATGGTTTATTCTTGATGAATCTCGGCGTAATATTACACATGTTCATAGTGTGGATGCAAAAGATGTAAAGTTGATAACGATAGTCCCACATACTTGTGGCTTTGCCGCCTTGGTCACATTGGTGTCAAGCGCATGAAGAAGCTCCATGCTGATGGACTTTTAGAGTCTCTTGATTATGAATCGTTTGACACATGCGAACCTTGCCTCTTAGGCAAGATGACCAAGACTCCGTTCTCCGGAACAATGGAGCGAGCAACCAACTTGTTGGAAATCATACATACCGATGTGTGCGGTCCAATGGCGTTGAGGCTCATGGAGGATATCGTTATGTTCTCACTCTCCGATGACTTAAGTAGATATGGGTATGTCTACTTAATGAAACACAAGTCTGAGACCTTTGAAAAGTTCAAGGAATTTCAGAGTGAGGTGGAGAATCAACGTGACAGAAAGATAAAGTTCCTACGATCGGATCGTGGAGGAGAATATTTAAGTCACGAATTTGGCTCACACTTAAGAAAATGTGGAATCGTTTCACAACTCACGCTACTGGAACACCTCAAATAAACGGTGTGTCCGAACGTCGTGTCGCACTCTATTAGATATGGTGCGGTCTATGATGTCTCTTACCGATTTACCGCTATCATTTTGGGGATACGCTCTAGAGACAGCTACATTCACTTTAAATAGGGCACCGTCTAAATCCGTTGAGACGACACCGTATGAATTATGGTTTGGGAAGAAACCTAAGCTGTCGTTTCTAAAAGTTTGGGGATGCGATGCTTATGTCAAGAAACTTCAACCGAAAAGCTCGAACCCAAGTCGGAAAAATGCGTATTCATAGGATACCCTAAGGAAAGCTGTCGGGTATACCTTCTACTTAAGATCCGAAGGCAAGATCTTTGTTGCTAAGAACGGATGCTTTCGAGAAAGAGTTTCTCTCGAAAGAAGTAAGTGGGAGGAAAGTGGAACTCGATGAAGTACTACCTCTCGAACGGGAAAGTGGTGCAGCGCAGGAAACCGTTCCTGTAATGCCCACACCAACTGAAGAGGAAAACGTTGATGATGATCAAGGTACTTGGATCAAGTTACTCTGAACTTCAAGGTCCACGAGGACACGTTCGCACTGAGTGGTGCGGCAACCTGTCATGGAAATCATGTTGCTAGACAACAATGAACCTTGAACTATGAAGAAGCAATGGCGGGCCGGATTCCAACAAATGGCTTGAAGCCATGAAATCCGAGATAGAATCCATGTATGAAAACAAAGTATGGACTTTGACAGACTTGCCCGATGATCGGCGAGCAATAGAAAACAAATGGATTTTTAAGAAGAAGACGGACTCGGATGGAAATGTTACCATCTATAAAGCTCGACTTGTCGCTAAGGGTTATCGACAAGTTCAAGGGATTGACTACTGACGAGACATTCTCTCCCGTAGCGAAGCTTAAGTCCGTCCGAATCATGTTAGCAATTGCCGCATACTATGATTATGAGATATGGCAGATGGACGTCAAAACGGCATTCCTTAATGGACATCTTAAGGAAGAGCTGTATATGATGCAGCGGAAGGTTTTGTCGATCCTCGTAACGCTAACAAAGTATGCAAGCTCCAGCGATCCATTTATGGACTGGTGCAAGCATCTCGGAGTTGGAACATTCGCTTTGATGAGATGATCAAAGTGTTTGGGTTTATCTTGAGACTTATGGAGAAGCCTGCGTTTACAAGAAAGTGAGTGGGAGCTCGTAGCATTTCTCCTGTTATATGTAGATGACATACTCTTGATGGGAAATGATACGACACTCTGGACAGCATTAAGGCCTATTTGAACAAGTGTTTTTCAATGAAGGACCTTGGAGAAGCTGCTTATATATTAGGCATCAAGATCTATAGAGATAGATCGAGGCGCCTCATAGGTCTTTCACAAAGCACATACCTTGATAAGATTTTGAAGAGGTTCAAAATGGATCAGTCCAAGAAGGGTTCTTGCCTATGTTACAAGGTGTGAGATTGAGCTCGGCTCGACCACCGACCACGGCAAAAGATAAAGAAGAGATGAGTGTCATCCCTATGCTTCAGCCATAGGATCTATTATGTATGCCATCTTTGTGTACTGGACCGATGTAAACCTTGCCGTAAGTTTGGTTGCAAGATACCAAAGTAATCCCGCAAGGAACACCGGACAGCGGTCAAGAATAACCTGAAGTACCGAAAAGGACAAAGGACATGTTTCTCGTTTATGGAGGAGACGAAGAGCTCGTCAGAAGGGTTACGCCGACGCTTAGCTTCGACTCAGATCTGGATGACTCTAAGTCACAAACCGGATACGTGTATATGTTGAATGGTGGAGCGAAGAAGAGTGCGGTACCGCAAGCGAAGCGTCGTGGCGGGATCTACGTGTGAAGCGGAGTACATGGCAGCCTCGGAGGCAGCGCATGAAGCGATATGGGTGAAGGAGTTCATCACCGACCTAGGAGTCATACCCAACGCGTCGGGGCCGATCAAACTCTTCAGTGACAACCTTTGGAGCTATTGCCTTAGCCAAGGAGCCCAGGTTTCACAAGAAGACCGAGCACATCAAGCGTCGCTTCAACTCCATCCGTGAAAATGTTCAAGATGGAGACATAGAGATTTGCAAAGTGCACACGGATCTGAATGTCGCAGATCCGCTGACTAAACCTCTCTCGCGTGCAAAACATGATCAACACCGTAACTCTATGGGTGTTCGATTCATCACAATGTAACTAGATTGGTGACTCTAGTGCAAGTGGGAGACTGTTGGAAATATGCCCTAGAGGCAATAATAAAAGGATTATTATATTTCAATGTTCATGATAATTGTCTTTTGTTCATGCTATAAATGTATTATCCGGAAATCGTAATACACGTGTGAACACTTAGACCCAATGAGTCCCTAGTGAGCCTCTAGTTGACTAGCTCGTTGTGATCGATAGATAGTCATGGTTTCCTGACTATGGACATTGGATGTCGTTGATAACGGGATCACATCATTAGGAGAATGATGTGATGGACAAGACCCAATCATAAGCATAGCATAAAAGATCGGATAGTTCGTTTGCTAGAAGCTTTGCCAATGTCAAGTATCTATTCCTTCGACCATGAGATCGTGTAACTCCGGTTACCGTAGGAGTGCCTTGGGTGTATCAAGCGTCACAACGAATCGGGTGACTATAAAGGTGCATTACAGGTATCTCCGAAAGTATCTGTTGGGTTGACACGGATCGAGCGGGATTTGTCACTCCGTATGACGGAGAGGTATCTCTGGGCCCACTCGGTAATGCATCATCATAATGAGCTCAATGTGACCAAGGTGTTGGCCGCGGGATCATGCATTACTGATGCGAGTAAAGTGACTTGCCGAGGAACGAGACTGAACAAGGTATTGGGATACCGACGATCGAAGTCTCGGGCAAGTAACGCATCGATTGACAAAGGGAATTGTATATGTGGTTTGATCGAATCCTCGACATCGTGGTTCAACCGATGAAATCATCGAGGAGCATGTGGGAGCCAACATGGATATCCAGACCCGCTGTTGGTTATTGCCCGAGAGTCGCCTCGGTCATGTCTCGTGTCTCCGAACCCGTAGGGTCTACACACTTAAGGTTCGGTGACGCTAGGGTTTGTAGGAAGTCAAGTATGTGACCACGAATGTTGTTCGAGTCCGGATGAGATCCCGGACGTCACGAGGAGTTCGGAAGGGTCCGGAGGTAAAGAATAATATATAGGAAGTGGTGTTTCGCCATCGGGAAAGTTTGGGGTTTCGGTGAAATCTGGGACCACCGGAAGGGTCCCGGGTCCACCGGTGGGGCCACCTATCCCGGAGGGCCCCATGGGCCAAGGGGAAGGAACCAGCCCACAAGGGGCTGGTGCGCCTCTAGGCCCACCCCGCGCCTAGGGTTGAAACCCTAGGGGTGGGGCGCCCACCGGCTTGGGGGTACTCCACCCCCTTGGTTGCCGCCCCCGGAGATTGGATCTCAGGGGCCGCCACTGGGGCCTATATAAAGGGGAGGGAGGGGGCTGCTGTACACGACTACCAAGGCGCAGCCCTCCCTCCCAACACATCTCCTCCTCCGTAGAGCTTGGCGAAGCCCTCGCCTTGATCTTGCTTCTCCACCATCACCACGCCGTCGGCTGCCGGTGGAGCTGTCTTCCTCAACCCTCCTTCCCCTTGCTGGATCAAGAAGGAGGAGCGTTGCTCGTCCGTGCACGTGTGTTGAACGCGGAGGTGCTGTCCGTTCAGCACTTGGCATCGGTGATCTGAATCACGCTCGAGTACGACTCCATCATCACCTTGCAAGCTTCGCACGCCGCGATCTACAAGTGGTATGTAGATGCAATCTCTCTCCCGTTACTCGTTGCTTAGATGAACTCATAGATGGATCTTGGTGAAACCGTAGGAAAAATTTTAATTTTCTGCAACGTTCCCCAACAGCATTTTTCCGACTTGGGTTCGAGCTTTTCAGGTTGAAGTTTCTTGACATAAGCATAGCATCCCCAAACTTTTAGAAACGACAGCTTAGGTTTCTTCCCAAACCATAATTCATACGATGTCGTTTCAACGGATTTAGACGGTGCCCTATTTAAAGTGAATGTAGCTGTCTCTAGAGCGTATCCCCAAAATGATAGCGGTAAATCGGTAAGAGACATCATAGACCGCACCATATCCAATAGAGTGCGATTACGACGTTCGGACACACCGTTTCACTGAGGTGTTCCAGGCGGCGTGAGTTGTGAAACGATTCCACATTTCCTTAAGTGTGTACCAAATTCGTGACTTAAGTATTCTCCTCCACGATCTGATCGTAAGAATTTTATCTTTCGGTCACGTTGATTCTCTACCTCACTCTGAAATTCCTTGAACTTTTCAAAGGTCTCAGACTTGTGTTTCATTAAGTAGACATACCCATATCTACTTAAGTCATCAGTGAGAGTGAGAACATAACGATATCCTCCGCGAGCCTCAACGCTCATTGGACCGCACACATCGGTATGTATGATTTCCAACAAGTTGGTTGCTCGCTCCATTGTTCCGGAGAACGGAGTCTTGGTCATCTTGCCTAAGAGGCAAGGTTCGCATGTGTCAAACGATTCATAATCAAGAGACTCTAAAGTCCATCAGCATGGAGCTTCTTCATGCGCTTGACACCAATGTGACCAAGGCGGCAGTGCCACAAGTATGTGGGACTATCGTTATCAACTTTACATCTTTTTGCATCCACACTATGAACATGTGTAATATTACGCTCGAGATTCATTAAGAATAAACCATTGACCATCGGAGCATGACCATAAAACATATCTCTCATATAAATCGAACAACCATTATTCTCAGACTTAAATGAGTAGCCATCTCGTATCAAACGAGATCCAGATACAATGTTCATGCTCAAACTTGGCACTAAATAACAATTATTGAGGTTTAAAACTAATCCCGTAGGTAAATGTAGAGGCAGCGTGCCGACGGCGATCACATCGACCCTGGAACCATTCCCGACGCGCATCGTCACCTCGTCCTTCGCCAGTCTCCGTTTATTCCGCAGCTCCTGCTGTGAGTTACATATGTGAGCAACGGCACCGTATCAAATACCCTGGAGTTACTTGAGTCTTGGTAAGGTACACATCAATTATATGTATATCAAATATACCTTTGGTGTTGCTGGCCTTCTTATCCGCTAAGTATTTGGGGCAGTTCCGCTTCAAAGGCCCCTTCCCTTGCAATAAAAGCACTCGGTCTCGTGCTTGGGTCCATTCTTTGACTTCTTCCGGCAATAAAGCTTACGGGCGCGGCAACATCTTTGCCGTCCTTCTTGAAGTTCTTCTTACCCTTGCCCTTCTTGAACTTAGTGGTCTTATTGACCATCAACACTTGATGTTCTTTCTTGATTTCAGCCTCTGCTGACTTCAGCATCGAGAACACTTCAGAATGGTCTTTACCATCCCCTCGCATGTTGTAGTTCATCACAAAGCTCTTGTAGCTTGGTGGGAGCGATCGGAGGATTCTGTCAATGACCGCCTCATCGGGAGATTAATGTTCAACTGGGTCATACGGCGTGCAACCCGGACATCTTGAGGATGTGCTCACCGATGTAACTGTTTTCCTCCATCTTACAATCTGTAGAACTTGTCGGAGACATCATATCTCTCGACCGGGCATGAGCTTGGAAAACTAGTTTCAGCTCTTCGAACATCTCATATGCTCCATGATGCTCAAAACGCTTTTGGAGCCCCGGTTCTAAGCTGTAGAGCATGCCGCACTGAACGAGGGAGTAATCATCAACACGAGTTTGCCAAGCGTTCATAACGTCTTGGTTCTCTGGGACGGGAGCGGCACCTAGCGGTCCTTCTAGGACATATTGCTTCTGGCAGCTATGAGGATGATCTCGGGTTCCGACCCGATCCGTATAGTTGCTGCCATCATCTTTCAGCTTGGTTTCTCTAGGAACGTGTTGAAGTTCATGTTGACATTAGCGTTGGCCATTGATCTACAAGACATATTTGCAAAGGTTTTAGACTAAGTTCATGATAATAAAGTTCTTAATCAAAATTATGAACTCCCACTTAGATTAGACATCCTCTAGTCATCTAAGTGTTACACGATCCGAGTCGACTAGCCCGTGTCCGATCATCACGTGAGACGGACTAGTCATCGTCGGTGAACATCTTCATGTTGATCGTATCTTCCATACGACTCGTGTTCGACCTTTCGGTCTCCGTGTTCCGAGGCCATGTCTCGCACATGCTAGGCTCGTCAAGTTAACCCTAAGTGTTTTCGCTGTGTAAAACTGTCTTACACCCGTTGTATGTGAACGTAAGGATCCATCACACCCGATCATCACGTGGTGCTTAGAAACGCATTTAACTGTAGCAACGGTGCACAGTTAGGGAGAACACTTCTTGAAATTTTGTAAGGATCATCTTATTTACTACCGTCGTCCTAAGTAAACAAGATGCATAAACATAATAAACATCACATGCAATTATATAGTTGTGACATGATATGGCCAATATCATCAAGCTCCATTGATCTCCATCTTCGGGCTCCATGATCATCTTGTCACCGCTTGACACCATGATCTCCATCATCATGATCTCCATCATCGTGTCTTCATGAAGTTGTCACGCTAACGACTACTTCTACTTCTATGACTAACGCGTTTAGTAATGAAGTAAAGTAGTTTACATGGCGTTCTTCAATGACACGCAGGTCATACAAAAATAAAGACAACTCCTATGGCTCCTGCGGTTGTCATACTCATCGACATGCAAGTCGTGAATCCTATTACAAGAACATGATCTCATACATCACAATTCATCATTCATCACAACTTCTGGCCATATCACATCACATGATCAATCGCTGCAAAAACAAGTTAGACGTCCTCTAGTTGTTGTTTGCATCTTTTACGTGGCTGCGATTGGGTTCTAGCAAGAACGTTTTTCTTACCTACGAATCACCACAACGTGATTTTGTCAACTTCTATTTACCCTTCATAAGGGCCCTGTTCATCGATTCCGCTCCAACTAAAGTGGGAGAGACAGACACCCGCCAGCCACCTTATGCAACTAGTGCATGTCGATCGGTGGAACCGGTCTCACGAAGCGCACTTGTAAGGTTGGTCGGGCCGCTTCATCCCACAATACCGCTGAGCAAGAAAAGACTAGTAGAGGCAAGTAAGATGACAAGATCAACGCCCACAACAAATTGTGTTCTACTCGTGCAATAGAGAACTACGATAGACCTAGCTCGATACCTTTGTTGGGGAACGTTGCGTAAAATTAAAATTTTTCCTACGGCTTCACCAAGATCCATCTATGAGTTCATCTAAGCAACGAGTAACGGGAGAGAGTTTGCATCTACATACCACTTGTAGATCGCGTGCGGAAGCTTGCAAGGTGATGATGGAGTCGTACTCGAACGTGATTCAGATCACCGATGCCAAGTGTTTGAACAGACAGCACCTCCGCGTTCAACACACGTACGGGACGATCGACGTCTCCTCCTTCTTGATCCAGCAAGGGGGAAGGAGAGGTTGAGGAAGATAGCTCCACCGGCAGCACGACGGCGTGATGATGGTGGAGATGCAGTACTCCGACAGGGCTTCGCTAAGCTCTACGGAGGAGGAGATGTGTTGGGGAGGGGAGGGGCTGCGCCTTGGGAGTTGTGTACAGCAGCCCCCCTCCCTCCCCCCCTTTATATAGGCCCCCAGGGGAGTTGTGTACAGCAGCCCCCACCCTCCCCCTTATATAGGCCCCAGTGGCGGCCCCCGAGATCCAATCTCCGGGGCGGGCCAAGGGGGTGGAGTACCCCCAAGCCGGTGGGCGCCCCACCCCTAGGGTTTCAACCCTAGGCGCAGGGGTGGGCCCTAGGGGCGCACCAGCCCTTGTGGGCTGGTTCCTTCCCCTTGGCCCATGGGGCCCTCAGGGATAGGTGGCCCCACCGGTGGACCCGGGACCCTTCCGTGGTCCGTGATTTTACCGTAGACCCCAAACTTTCCCGATGGTCAAACACCACTTCCTATATATTATTCTTTACCTCCGGACCCTTCCGAACTCCTCGTGACGTCCGGGATCTCATCCGGACTCGAACAACATTCGTGGTCACATACTTGACTTCCTACAAACCCTAGCGCCACCGAACCTTAGTGTGTAGACCCTACGGGTTCGGAGACACGCAGACATGACCGAGACGACTCTCGGCAATAACCAACAGCGGATCTGGATATCCATGTTGGCTCTACATGCTCCTCGATGATTTCATCGGTTGAACCACGATGTCGAGGATTCGATCAAACCTCGTATGCAATTCCTTTGTCAATCGGATGCGTTACTTGCCCGAGACTCGATCGTCGGTATCCCAATACCTTGTTCAGTCTCGTCCTCGCAAGTCACTTTACTCGCATCGTAATGCATGATCCCGTGGCCAACACCTTGGTCACATTGAGCTCATTATGATGATGCATTACCGAGTGGGCCCAGAGATACCTCTCCGTCATACGGAGTGACAAATCCCGCCTCGATCCGTGTCAACCCAACAGATACTTTCGGAGATACCGTAATGCACCTTTATAGTCACCCGTTACGTTGCCAGACGTTTGATACACCCAAGGCACTCCTACGGTAACCGGAGTTACACGATCTCATGGTCGAAGGAATAGATACTTGACATTGGCAAAGCTTCTAGCAAACGAACTATCCGATCTTTTATGCTATGCTTATGATTGTCTTGTCCATCACATCATTCTCCTAATGATGTGATCCCGTTATCAACGACATCCAATGTCCATAGTCGAAACCATGACTATCTATCGATCACAACGAGCTAGTCAACTAGAGGCTCACTAGGGACTCATTGGGTCTAAGTGTTCACACGTGTATTACGATTTCCGGATAATACATTTATAGCATGAACAAAAGACAATTATCATGAACATTGAAATATAATAATCCTTTTATTATTGCCTCTAGGGCATATTTCCAACACGGGGTGCGAGCTTATGAGGAGCGGTGGAAGCGATGCTGGGGTAGCACAGGCAACCGAAGATGCGGAGCTCGGCATAGGAGGGTGGCGTGCCAAACAACAGGTGATGAGGAGCGAAGTTTTCGCGAGTGCGACAGGGACGAATGTTAATGAGTAGTGATGCGGTGGCAAGCGCGTCGGGCCAAAAACGTGGTGGCACGTTGGCGTGAAAGAGGAGGGTGCGAACGCTGTCATTGAGAGTGCGTAGCACGCGCTCAGCGCGACCATTTTGTTGCGAAGTGTACGGGCAAGTAAGACGAAAGATCGTGCCGTGTGTGGCGAGAAGAGTGCGGATCGCAAGGTTATCAAACTCCTTCCCGTTGTCTGTTTGCAACGCATGAATGGGACGTCCAAACTGCGTGGAGACATAGGAGTAGAAGGCGGTGAGAGTGGCAACAGAGTCGACTTTCGCCGCAACGGGAAGGTCCACACATAGTGCGAAAAATCATCAAGGATGACAAGATAATAAAGATAGCCCGTGTTACTTGCAACGGGAGAGGTCCAGACATCACTATGAATTAACTCAAATGGGTATGACGCGACATGCGAGGAAGTGCTAAAAGGAAGGCGAGCATGTTTGCCTAGGCGACAAGCATGACAAGTGTGATCGTCGATCTTATTACACGTGAATGAAAAACTCCAAAGAATGTGGCGAAGAGTGGCGATGTTGGGATGACCGAGACGAAGCGTTAAAGATCCACTCCGGAAAGCGCCATGGGTGCAGCAACAGATGAGGTAGGTGAGTGGACCGGTAGAGCTCGTCGGGCTGTCACATCGGTGGAGCACCATCCGGGTACGGGCATCCTTGACAGAAAAGCCAAACATGTCAAATTCAACGGTAACAGGATTTTCACGTGTAAGAGAACGAACGGAAACAAGATTTTTAATGATGTCAGGAGAAACAAGCACATTAGAAAGATGTAATGGCAAGGAGTTAGAAGGAAAAGCAGCATGGCCGACATGAGTAATGGGCATGGAGCAGCCGTCACCCACGGTAATGCGAGCAGCGGTGTGAACGGGGTGAGCGGCAAGGAGGTTACCGGGGTTGGCGGCCATGTGAGCCGTGGCTCCGGTGTCCATATACCAGTCGCCACCGCCGGTGTACTGCTGCGGTGTGGGAGCGGTGTGCAGAGCCGCTAGGAGTGCGGGATCCCAAGGCGCCGGCGGGAGGGCCGGGGCAGACGGCGCCGGCTGAGGCGGTGGCGCCACATACCCGTAGCCTGAGGGGCCGTAGAGCGGTGCAGGCTGGTACGCCTGAGGGTACGCCTGAGGGGCCGCGACAGGCTCGGTGAGTGGCGGGCGGGCGCCGGCGAGCCGGGACGGGGCACGCGGATAGGCATGGAGTACGCGGCACAACCCCGCCCACGGGTTCTCGCCGCTTGCTGGCGCGCCGGCGGCGGCGGGTGCTGCGGCTGGCGGGGCCTCGCCATGGGCAACGGGCTGCTGCGGTTGCTGCTGCTGCGGCCTCCACGGCCGCGACGCCGCCGCGCTGCTGCTGCTGCTCGGCGGGGCGGAGGGCCTATGGCGGCACCGGAAGGGGAACCGGGCGGCGGCGGCGCCGAAGGGCCGCGGCGGGCCGCGGTGGTGGAGTCGGGGCGGTGGGCGGCGCACCGCCACGGGTACCGGCGGTGAGGGCCGTGTGCGTGGCCCGGGTGCGTGACATCCGCATCCGCCTCTCCTCCAGCTTCAGGTACGCGACGATCTTGGGGAAGGTCGGGTTGGTGATGAGGGGGATGTTGGAGGCGGCGTTCCCGAAGTCGTCATTCAGGCCCGCGATGAGGGTGCTGAGGAGGAGCTCGTCGGAGACCTTCTCGCCGAGGTCACGGAGCTCGTCAACGAGCTTCTTGAGGCGCATGCAATAATCGTCAACAGACGACTCAAGCTGCTGGCACCCAAAAAACTCGCCGTGCAGGAAGACCTTGCGTTGGAGCGCGTTGTCGGTGAAGAGGCCGTTGAGCTTGGTCCAAACGGCGTGAGCGTCGTCGTCGGCGGAGACCACCGTGTGGAAGAGGTCCTTCGAGATGGTGGTGTAGAACCAGCGGATGAGGGTGGCGTCGATAGCCGTCCACTCCTCATCGTCCGCCATGAAGCGGGAGTCCATGGAGCCATCAATGTGATCACGGAGATTGTACTCACGGAACACAAGAGAGAAGTACGTCTTCCAGGCATAGTACGTGGAGGTGAGGTGGTCAAGGACGACGGGAACCCGCGCGAGGATGTTGAGATCGCGGATGACGACCGGGTCGGGACCCTCGAACGGGTTGGTGCGGCGGCTGCGGGAGGTGCCGGTGGAGCCGGGAGAGGCCATGGCCGAGGTGGGTTAGGGCGGCGGCGCGAGCGGCGACGCGGCAGGGAAGTGGGAGGCGCGCGCTGGGGCGGCGCGACGGAGAGATGGCGGCGCGGCGTGGAGCGGCGCGGCAGGGCTGGCGGAAGCGCGGGCGGCGGGCGGTGACTAAGGCAAGCGGCGGGCGGCGAGGGACGCGGCGGCGGCGGGGCGGCGGTGGCGGCGGCGGCGATGAGATCAAGGCGCGGCGGCGGCGCGCTGGTTAGGGTTAGGATCGGAGGTCTGATACCATGTTGGAAACGATGTTTGGGCAATGCTTCACGATGTATTGATCGGTGCAAAGCGCACGTATATATGGAGTACAAAGTGGGCCACAACCTCAACTATACAAAGACTAGGAGGTGGGCCAGACTATACAATAGACATGTACAAACCATATATTCAACACCCGATCTTGTTACATATAGCTTAATGATACAACAACTTATAGAAGAAGGTTCTCTACAAGAGTCTGATGATCTATTCCTTTCTATGGAGAAGAATGGATGTGCTGCCGACTCCCGTATGCTAAATGCTATAGTTAGAAGCTTACTTCACAAAGGGGAGGTGCCCAGGGCTGGGACTTATCTGTCTAAAATTGATGAGAGGAGGTTCACCCTTGAAGCTTCCACTGCTTGCTTGTTGACTGCACTTGCGTCAGGGGGGGAAGGCCAGGAATATAAGGAGTTACTCCCTGAAAAGTACCACTCTTTTCTGGAACAGGGCACTGGTTGAAACCATTTCTGGAGATTTTGCCTACATATTCTGGACTGCTAATCGAGGGCTGAACTTCTCTTTTTGGTTACCTCTTTCAACCTTTTCTGTGAGGTCACTTCTCTAATTGGTAATTCTGAGAAAAACTTTGACTAGTAGAAAAGTCTGGCTGGCTTCGTAGATGAATGACTATCTGTGTTTCATTTATATGCCTGACTACTATTTCTTCAATAAGTTATTCTTGATGCCTTTTGTTTTACTTTTTCTGCTGTACTGAGAGACATATACTAGAATTTCATGGTACTGAAATTCAAGGTTGTTGATGCAGTGGAAGTTTGGTCCATGTTTGGTGCATGAATGTTGAAATATTGTGTTTTCTTATATACTGCTGAATTTTGTATGGCCTAAACTGAGTCGTTGCAGGGCCAAGGAGCTACCTAATGTCTTAATCCAACATGTACAGAAACCGAGTATATTTGGTCAGCAAGGAGGGAAGCACACTCTGACAGTTTAATTAGCTCGTCCCATGTATGATTTTTGGGTCCGGTTCCCCTTATTAACTTCATGTTCCGGAGCTACTTTTACCATCTTTGTTATGGTTATAACCTGCCCTCTTACTAGTGACTAGCCTTTTGTGCCTGTTGAAAAAAACATGTCACATCAACATATTCTGATACGATCCCTTCTGTATGTGGAATAAAATTGAACAGATTTCATCTCTTAATCAGCAACAATCAGGGACTTACCATAGACCACATCCAGCACTTTGCCCCTATCGGGCAAAATATAACCCATGCTCATCTCTCTCCTGGAGTCCCAAGGTACAATAATCAAGTGGAAATTCATGACAGACGGCTACTACATTGCAGCATCAGCATATGGGGATGGCCAAATTTTGGTCTTAATTTGTCCATTTGCAAGCAAGTCCTTTTGTATGGAACGCGGTGAAGCTTTGAAATGGGCTGCATGAGCTGCACCTGTATATGTTGGTCACATCCACAAGTGAAGTTCTGCTAGACAGGCGGTCGCCACATTGGCCATGCTTGTCTCATGGAAGATTTGTAGGTGTGCGAGGTATTTCAAATCTTGACAAAATTTGGGCAAAATGTGTGATGAGCTCGAGGAAGAATAGAGAGGAGAGGGGAAAGGGGAAGAACAGAGCAAGCTCGATCGCGGGTGGACGAAGGGTTTATATAGGAATACCTTTAGTCCCGGTTCATGGCACAAACCGGGACTAAACGTGAGCCTCTAGTCCCGGTTTATGCCATGAACCGGGACTAAAGGTGTTGGTGGGGCCGCAACCTGCCACCACCTCTTTAGTACCGGTTCGTGGCACGAACTGGTACTAGAGGTTCGCCACGAACCGGTACTAATGACCATCGCCCGCCTAGCCGTTGGAACCAACACTAATGGTCACATTAGTGCCGGTTTAACCACAAACCGGGACTAATATGCTTCACATTAGACCATTTTTCTACTAGGGTCATGTTGTTTACGAATCAGCTTAACAACTTTGTTGCAATATTCAATACTTTATCCCAGTTTGTTTAACTGTGGTGCAACTCACAGGCCACCATTATTGAGACCAAACTGGGTTGTTACTGTGTTTTTTTTACAGTATACATAAATAAACATTTCTGGTGTATTAGGTAGTTGCCCTTAAGTTCATACTTTTGTCCTCTTAGGTATGTTCTCTTTTCCATGGTTTAATCATCCACTAAGGAAGTCTACAATTTGGTAGCTTGCTCATAGGTTCATCCTTGGTTAAATCTGAATCTCTGTTACTTAATTAGCAAATTTCTTGTGGAGTTTGCTGTCCTAGCAGTTCAGCACCACATTATATTGAAAGAGAGTAACAAATCGTTCTTTTGTTGCAATATTAGCTAGTGTGCCAATGTTGATAACAATGAAAAATGAGAAGTATGGGGAGCAAAGCACCATTCGCTTCCTCATGTGAGTTTTACTATATACCACCTGCATTTTTATTTTGTTTTTGAGAAGATGAATTTTGATTTGTCAACAATATGAACGATCTGGAGGACAAAATGTTCATGAGTTTGCACTACGTTATCAAATTTAAAATAAATGCTCAAAAATTTAAAATTTCATAAATTTGAGAAAAGGAAAGAGAGAAAAAAGGAAAAGAGAAAACCTGGTTTTTGATGGTTCAAGAACCTTCCAGAAACCGGTGAAGAAAAATTTGTATAATGGGCCGGCCCATAGCGTCGCAGTTCCCGCACTAGGGTTGACGATTGCATGCTATCTCCCGTGGTAGGTGAGGAATAAGATTGCCGCGCTATGGGAGTTTTCTATCTTTCCATACATTGTGTTATGTTCAACACCATTATATTAACGAATAAGATTTGTCCACAAACAAACTGAGTTTTACAAAGATGTCGGAGGACACATGATCAACACAAGTTAGTCACAAGAACGATCCAGGACCAACCACCAATTGATGGGAGAAGTTGCTAACAGTCAGACAATTCAGAGGGACACCCAAACTTTGAGAAACCACACGTCAAACTGTAGATACTAATGCATAGTAAGTACAGAAAACGTAGGTTTAACAAACATGGTGTATATTTCTTCAGCAGCGAACATTTTGACCCCACTTAATTGAGACGTGAGAATTAAGAGTGCCCCCAAGAATTATCATATAACGAGAGCAGATATTCAAGATTCAACCATCCCTGTCTGTGGCTTTAAGCTGTCTCCAACAGACAGTCACCAATCTTGTCAATGTAGGACAACACCATTGGGATTACTAGCACAACATGATTACGATTTTCATGAGGACTGTAGGTCGATGTTAGCGCCGGTCCACCAAAATATCGGAGGTGGCATTCTCCACCTCCGGGCTGTCATTATCAATGGCGAGGTGCTCTTTTTCCAGGTTGTCCACAGCGGCCCAACTGTTCTAAACATACATTTTGAGTCGGTGTTCATCTTGTCCCTGATGTGTCCTACTTCCAAATGTTGTTTAAAAATATCTACAATTCTTTTCTAGTCTCCCCAAGCCACTACCATTATGTATATATAGAAATCCTATCTGCAATATTTTCATACTAGCAACGAAGTATGTGTTGATTATTATAGAACCCACTAGCTTGCTTTTGTTTATAGCCACGCACATGGGTGCTGCTCAACCTCTCTTTGCGAGACCATACAAATGCCAGGCCATGAATTTCTTATGCTAATCAATTATGGATATTATTATTAGCCAAATAACACAGAACAATTGTCAGTTAGGGTACGTTGTTGAGTATAGGCATCCGTGTAGGTGGGCCTAATTACCTATCTAAAACTTCATTGTGACCCCCTCCCAAATCCTTGATCTTTATTACATGGTACAATCATAGTACTATTCTTAGATGAGTCCCAAAAGAATAAAAAGGACTGAGGTGTGCTGATGCAATTCTCAAATCTTTAGGCAGTTCGGCGCAATTGTTTGACTGCGTTGGCGCAAAACATGTACATGGATTGTGGCCCATTTAGGCTGTGTTCGGTTGAGAGGGATTCGAAGGGGGTTTGGCAGGGATTGAAGTGGATTTAATCCCCAGCAAGTCAAAACATCCTCTAATCCCCTCCAATCCTCTTGTGGAGGGGTGTAACCGAACAAGGCCTTAGGCAGCTCGGTAATGGGGTTGCGCAATCTCCGTTTGCTGTCTAGACAACGCGTCTATAGGAGCTCACCAACTTTCCATCCAGTGGCATGCTGAACACTCCTTAATTGGTTCCACTACATTAAGAGTTGTCCATGACTAAACCGAATTTTACAAATCTGTGGAAAGAACCACATCATTAGCACCAGTTAATCAGAAGAGGGATTCATGCCTTTAACCACCATGGAGGTATTGCTCTTATTGTACCAACCAATGGGAGAAGTTGCTAATAGACAAACATTCAACCTGACCACCAAACTTCGAAATGCCACACATCATAGAGTATATAGACTAATAGGAGTATATCGTAAGTACATAAAAAACAGGTTTAACAAATATGGTGTATAATTCTTCAGCAAAGAACATTGTGAGTCTGTGACTCCACCTAAGAATTATGATATGACCATCCCTGCCGCAGGTTGATCAAAAGAAGAAGCCAGTGCATGGCTTGAAGCAGCGCGTAGCAATCAAAAGTCTAACATGGCCTCAGAGTCACCAATCTTGTTAGTGTTGCACAATGCCGCTGGATTGCTAACACGGTATGATAAGGAGTTTCGTGAGGATCCTGTAGGTCGAGGTTTTTGGCATTTTACAGGTCCAGCAGAATATCAAAGGTGGCATTCTCCCCCTCCCGGCTGTTGTTAGCAGACAGAAGGTGCTCCAACTCCTTGTTTTCCACATCAGCGGAAGTGTTCTAAACATACATCTGAAAAATGAGTGTTCGTCTTGTCACTTATCCCTCATACTTTCAAATGTACATTCAACATCTCCCAGTCCTTTCTAGTATCTCCGTGTCACTAGCTCCTCCATATTTCCTATCTGCAATTTTTTCGTACTAACAAGAAAGTATGCGTCGATTATTAAAGAACATTATTTTTATTAGTTTGAACATTGGATGGAATATATATATACCCTGGACATTATTAAAGAACATTATTTTTATTAGCATAACAAGGGGTGCTGGACTCCCTCTCTAAAACTGTCATGCAGAGCCATTTAAAGACATATTTGTGATAATGTTCCTAGTACATGTACCCTGCCACCCACCAGCCACTACATTTTTTTGTTAATGTCATTTGCTCGGTCCTTATTTCTTCTCAACATCTGCTCTACTCATGCACCTCATATATATCCATCTTGTCTGTTATGTCCCGTGGACATATCTCATTTGAATGTTCGTATAAGCAAAAAAGAGATCTGCATAGCATGATTGTATAACCTAAACTCCACTGTTTTAAAATGGGAAACATGTAGGGTAGTAAAAAGTCACTATATTCGCCGAGTTTCTACCCTCGCATTACTACACACAATTTCCTCATTCCTCCTTCCTACCTACGGACAAGAACCTCCTAGAAGCTAGGCGTTGACTAGTTTTGAAGAGGTCTACCTCGAGGCTCGTGTCACATTGATTCCTTTGTAGATGGAATCCACCTTGAATGAAAAGAAGATTCATAACCAAATGTACTTTCTGCAAAAAAATTCATACCAGCAAAAAAGCATGTGTTGATTATCGAAGAACTTGCTATGTCGCTTTTGCTAGTGTGAACATTGGATGCATTGTATATATCCACGAACCGGGTGCTGTACTCCCTCCTTCTGCCCAGGCCCTACAAATGGTGATCCATGCACCAATATGTACCCTGCCACCCACCAGCCGCTACATTTTTTTGTTACTGTCATTTGCTCGTTCTTTATTTCTTCTTAATTAACGTCTACTCTACTCATGCACCTTATATATATATCCATCTTCTCTGTTATGTCCCGTGGACATATCTCATTTGAATGTTCGCATAAGCAAAAAAGAGATCCGCATAGCATGATTGTATAACCAATCTCCCTTCATGCACTGGTGGAAAAAAGGCCTTTAGTCGCGGTTCGCAAAGGCCTTTAGTCGCGGCTGTGCAACCGCGACCACATAGGCGCGATTAAAGACCCCCTTTAGTCGCTGACCTCTTTAATCATGATAAAGGCTTTAGTCCCGGTTCTCGTGGCTAGGGACTAAAGGCCTCCTCCATGAGGTTTAAATTTTTTACTAATTTTTTTGTGAATTTTTTCATTTTTTTATTTTCAAATTTCTGAATTATTTTAACCTCTAATCTCTAATCACCACCCTCATCACTGCTCAATTTATCCTCTAATCTCTAATCACCCTCATAATTCCAAATCATCTAACTTCCTAACGGTCACCCATCCTCCCACTCCCCACTCGAGCACGCTTAACTTCCGGTTCTATTCTCCTCGCTTCCAAGTCTGCACTTGTTGTTTTCCGACAATAGTAGGATGTCAATTCTATTAACCCTCGGTATTTAGCTTGAGCATGAAGTGACACATTTCACTGTTTGAGTTTGAAACTATTGTTTTAAAAACAATAATTATTTAGTAACACTAATATTTCGGAATAATTAGTTTGACCATTTTTGACCACAGTTTGACCAGATTTGACCAAAATTTAAAAAATTGAAATAATTATTTAGTAACACTAATATTCTAGAATAATTAGTTTGACCATTGTTTGACCACAGTTTGACCACAATTTGAAATTTTTGAATTTTTTGCCTCTCGAACTTAAAAGCCCCGTATCTTTTTTTTCTGATGCTTGTCTTTCCGCACTTTTCATTTGCCCGTGTCGACATAAAATAAACTTAAGTCAAATACTGCAACACCAATTTGGCTTAGGTATGGGAGGCAATAGGAAAATCAATACTTGATGTCAAAGATGGGCAGTAAGCAAGATGAAGCAAGCAACAGAGAGAAACCAACGCTTGGTGCAACGGTGCATGTAACCCTGCATGAATATGCTGTTGGGTTGGGCTATCTAATGTTCATCTTTATTGGTACATATACAATTGATGTTTCATAAGATAGATTTTTTTTAAACATTTCTCAAAAATTGAACTTAGGGTATATGTTGAATGAATTAAAATTAGTAGGATGTAAGGACCACACTTTCTCCACATCCCATACCAATTTGACCTTCATTCATTTTTAGGTCAAGAAACGTGTTCGCTACAGTAAATCCATTAGAAAAAGATTAAATTGTTCATGTAGATCAATTATGGATATTAAACTTACCTCTTCTTTTCACATAAAAGAGCAAGTGTTATAGTCTATAACTAATGAAAATATTTATCCGTTCACTTGCCTTACATGGGCAAGGCATCTTAGTTCCCTTCAAGAAAGCCAGATCGGTGTTCCTCTTCTTCACGGGGACGTTGGTCCGGAGCAAATCGAGTTTGACGGCACTGTTTGTCATCAACGCCGACCACCGCGCCTCTGTTCTCTCTTCTCGCAGGGCGGCCCTGGTCTTGCCGTCGGCGAGGCAATGCTTGATGGACTCTTGCACACGTGCGGCTGCCGACTCAACGTGTTTCGCCTTCTTGGCCCCTTTGTTGTCATCCGGGCGCCCGTCGGTCGCGGCCGGGGTAGGCGTGTCCGACTTGTACGTCTCCTTGGCCTTGGCGAGGGTGCGCTGGACATCGGCCCACTTCTCGCACTTGTCGATCCGCTTGAAGACGTGGAGGTACTTGAACTCTTGGTCCCTGTTGTCATCGTGGAACATGGCGAACATGCGCAGAAGCTGCGCCGAGGAACGAACATCAGTTGGCGCGGGCGCGCACATGGGCGCGTACACGGCGAAAGGAAACAGGGAGAGGACGGCGTGATGTACCTGATCCTCGACGCTGGCGCCACTCTCCTGGCGAGCCGCGATCTCCTCGACGATCCCATGCCATTTGTTGCACACCGTTTGGATGAGAACCCAATGGTTCTCCATCGCTTTCGACCCACGCTGCATGTAGACGCCTTTGAAGAAGGGGTCGACGAGCTTGCGCTCGTCGAACTCGGCCTTGATGCGGTCTCAATAAGTGTCGATGTTCTTGTTCGTGCCGGTGATCGGGTCGAGGCAGACGACTTTCCACGCTTCGGCAAGGCACTCGTCCTCCTTGGACACCCACTCGATGCATGGCTCGTCAGTCCTGGCCGCTTGTTTCTTCTTCTTCTTGCCTTTCCTCGTGGGAGCCGACAGAGAATAAGAGGGAAGCCGAGGAGGGAAGCGGGAGGAAACGGCGGGAAAAGGGCCTCCTCTCGCCGACAGAGCGGCCCCACACCCCTTTTCGCTTCTGCCGGTGATGGATTCATGTACCTAGGGTAGGGTCATAGGCCTGACCTAAACGTCCTACCCAAGGGCACTCGTAGAAGAGATCATCTTCCAGTCGACCAAAGGAATCCACTCGACTAGACTGGAAGGACTCGACCATGGAAGACTCACTCGACCATGAAGACTCACTCGACCACCAGAAGGTCAGAAGGCACTCCGCAGCGCAACGGTTTGCTATTGAATAGACTTAATGATAGTTAAAGCGCCTTATGAGAGGCGTTACCAGTAACCCCCCTGGCTTAATGTACTTTAATCCCTCCATTATGTGGGCTGGCTGGGGTCCTGGCGCACTCTATATAAGCCACCCCCCTCCACAGATAGGAGGGTTCAGATTCTTGTAATACTCATACTCATAATCCACTCGACCGCCTCAGGGCTCCGAGACGTAGGGCTATTACTTCCTCCGAGAAGGGCCTGAACTCGTACATCCTTTGTCTTCACAACTACTCCATAACTAGAACATCGCCTCTCCCTTACCTACCCCTACTTCTACTGTCAGACTTAGAACCACGACAGTTGGCGCCCACCTTGGGGCCGGTGTTTTAGTGATTTGTGGAGGAGTTGCAGTACTTCCGAGTACCTTCATCATGATGACTGCTGGAGTTTTTGGTGAAGGGCACGAGATCCGTCTTGGTGCTCTCACTTTTGTCGCCGACGACCAAGATGGCTCCGTGGAGGCCCCTCTTGACATCGAGGCGCTCCCGTCTGCTGGGCGACGACTTCGCGCATGTGTTCGCGGGCGTTTTGCTGCGGCAACCGCCGACCAGTCGGTCGACTCCCTATCGGTCGCTCGCCGGTCTCCCACCAGCGCAAGCGCCTGGTCGGTCGAGGCTTCAGCGGTGGGTGAAGCACGCGGTGGCTCGCCAGACAGCCACCGCCAGTGTCGCGCTATCGAGCCCGACGAATCCCTCTACGGCCTGTTCGATCTGTCGACTGGCTCCGTAGAGACTGCATCCGAGTGTGATAGCAGTGATCCAGCGGCGGAGATCCTCATGGTCGACGGCCCTCGCAGTCCTCCCGGTTTCGCCCACGGCGGTGGGGCCGCCGGAGGAGGTGACCCCGTGCAAGAACACGAGGAGTACCAGCCCGAGACACTCGACTCTCTGCAGAGAGAAGAGCTTCGTCGCAGGAACATGGATGCACTACATACTCCTATCGCCGGAGAGACCCCTGAGGCTCGTGCCTTGGAGGAAGCACGTTTGGCCAATGTGGCTGAACGCGCTCGCCTGGAGAATCTTCAGCGAGCACTCGACGAACGCGCGCGGCAACGACTCCCTGAATCCAGTCGACGTCGGCTCTTCCCGCCGACTCAGGTATACCGCACGCCAATTCAGAATTTAGCAGCTGCAACTCGATAGCGTAGTCCATCCAGCCGCCCCGCCGAAGCTGGAAGAGGCTTGCAGCAGATCGAGATTTACTCCGAGCGGCGGTGACGAGAACTCAGCCGTGTCGCGATCGCGCAAGAACAGATTCACGGTCGAACCGTCGCTGCGAACAACGCCCGATCGGCTCACAGCCCCAGATCGCCTCCAGCGGCGGGAAGGGCGCGATAACCGGCGAGAGCAGCTCGAGACCGATTCGACCGAGATGACAGCGCCGAATGCCCTTTCCTCCGAGGGAAGGGTCGACGCCTCGGTGGCAAGATGATGATTTACGATTCAAGATAGGCGAAGGGTTCGGTCGACCCTGTGGAACCAGGCTTTGATGCGCGATCCATTATAGTGCAAGGCTTGGTCGACCGAACAGAGCCTATCGAGGAGGGCTCGAGAGGATGCACCCACCAGCAATGAGTGCATGTCTCGGTCCGGAGTGTTTTAGCAGGCTATCGAGCGCATGATTCCCCCAATTTCAGATTGGCAGCAGGAGTCTGCAAGTTCACTGGGAATCTAAGCTGAAACTTGGCTCGAGGATTACCGAGTGGCTATTCAGATTGGTGGTGGGAATGATGAGGTGGCCATGAAACATTTGCCCTCATGTTGGAAGGTTCTGCAGAGCGTGGCTGAGTCAATTACCTCACAGCAGAGCATATATACTTGGGAAGATTTGTCCCAGTGTTCGTCAGACTTTTGAAGGGACTTGTGTTTAACCGCTGGTTTGACAGAGCTGCAAGTTTGTGTGCAGAAGACCAATGAAACTCTCCGAGAGTACATTCAGAGATGGATTACCTTGCACAATACTGTGGAAAATGTGTCTGACCATCAGGCGGTTTGCGCCTTCAAAGATGGCGTCAAAAACAGAGAATTGAGTCTGAAGTTCGGTCGAACCGGAGACATGACCCTGAGTCGAATGATGGAGATTGCTAGCAAATACGCCAACGGCGAGGAAGAAGACCGACTCCGAAGCGGCAAGTATAAGCCGAGCCAGTCGGAGAAGGGAAATTCCAGTCGGAAGCAGAAACGAAAAGCCGAGCCAGCAGCTCCTGGAGAGGCCCTCGCCGTGACTCGTGGAAGTTCAAGGGAAAACCCAAAGGGTCACGGAATCCGAAGAAAGTGAAAGATAAAGAAGGAAATGACGTGATGGATATGCCATGCCATATTCACACGAAGAAGGATGAAGAGGGCAACATTATTTACCCGAAGCATACCACTCGCCAGTGTCGACTCCTGATCCAGCAGTTTCAAGGAAAACAGTCTAAGGACAAGGAGAAGGAGCCAGACAAGGCCGGAGATAAAGAGGACAGTGAGGAGGAATACCAGATGTCAACTCCACTGATGATCTTCGCGGATGTGGAAAGCAAAAGTCGACTGAAAGTCATCAACCGGGAGGTGAATATGGTTGCCCCAGTTAAGCCAAGTTATGTGAAGTGGTCCCAGACACCCATCACATTCGACCAATCTGATCACCCGACTCACATTGCCACCCCTGGGCGGCAAGCGTTAGTGGTCGATCCAGTTGTCGAAGGCACTCGACTGACAAAAGTGCTGATGGATGGTGGTAGTGGGCTGAATTTGTTATATGCGGATACTTTGAAAGGGATGGGCATTCCGATGTCTCGATTGAGCGCCAGCAATATGAGTTTCCACGGAGTCATACCAGGGAAGAAGGCCAACTCACTCGGTCAAATAGCCCTGGACGTGGTTTTTGGTGATTCCAAGCACTTCCGCAAGGAAAAGTTGACCTTTGAGGTTGTGGATTTTCAGAGTGCATACCATGCCATTTTGGGGAGGCCCGCCTACGCACGATTCATGGCTCGACCATGCTACGCGTACCTCAAACTGAAAATGCCAGGACCCAAAGGAGTGATCACTGTCACCGGCGATCGGAAGAAGGCAGAAGAGTGCTTTCAGAAGGGCTCAAAGATTGCCGACTCCCAAGTAACAGCGGTCGAATTCGACGAGTACATGCAAAACGCAGATCCGAGTGATTTGCTACGATCTAAGAGGCCAGCCACAGAGTCTGCATTCAAGTCATCTGGTGAGACAAAGCCTGTCCATATTCATCCGACTAACCCCGATGCAGCTCCGACCCACATATCCACAACACTCGACTCGAAATAGGAAGAAGCGCTCATCCAGTTCCTCCGTGAGAACTGGGACATTTTTGCATGGAAGCCACCGACATGCCGTGTTCCTGTGGAACTGGCTGAGCATCGCCCCGAGTCGACAAGTCAGCGAAACCAGTCAAAGAGCATCTTGGCGGTCCGCCGCCCGTAAGAGAAAGGCTATTGGTGAAGAAGTGGCTCGATTGCTGACGGCAGGATTTATCCGAGAGATTTACCACCCGAGTGGCTCGCTAATGTCGCCATGGTCCCCAAGAAGGATAACTCACCCGCATGTGCATTGATTTTAAGCACATTAATCGGGCCTGCCCGGGATCATTCCTCTCCCCGCATCGATCAAATTGTTGACTCGACCGCGGGGTGTGAGATTGTCTTTTCTAGATGCATATTCGGGTATCATCGATCCGTCAGATGGACCCGATGAAATAAAACAGCTTTCATCACTCCATTCGGTGCTTCGCTATATCACCATGCCATTCGCCTCAAGAATGCCGGAGCCACGTTTATGCGAATGATTGAAGTGTCTTTCACCAAATCAGTCGGAATGTGGAAGCGATATGGATGATATCGTCGTTAAGTCGCGAAAAGGTTCCGACCTGCTTGCCGACCTCGCCAAACATTTGCCAACCTCGGAAGGTACGATATCAAGCTCAATCCGTCAAAGTGCACATTCGAGTTCTGGTGGAAAATTACTCGGTTTTCGCTTCGAACGAGGAATCGACGCTAACCCGCAGAAGATCGGCACTATTCTCTGAATGAAACGCCTGCGCGAGTGCACGACGCCCGAAGCTTCTTCGATGCTTGGCCGCTTTAAGTCGATTCATCTCACGACTCGGTGAAAAGGCATTACCTCTTTACCGATCGATGAAGAAGGTGACAAGTTCGAGTGGACTCGGAAGTCGATGCAGCGCTTGCCGAGCTAAAAGCTCGCTCTCCACCCAGCCGGTGCTTGCTGCCCCAATCAGCAAAGAGCCTCTGTTGCTTTACATTGCAGCCATCGGACAAGTTGTCGATTCGTGCTTACGGTCGAGCGGAAGAAGAAGGAAAGGCCTTCAAAGTTCAGCGCCGGTGTATTATTTGTCCAAGTCTTGACTCCATCCAAGCAGAGATATCCTCATTATCAAAAGCTTGTGTATGGTATATACATGACCACAAAGAAGGTTGCTCATTATTTCTCCGATCATTCTATCACGATCGTCACGACGCCCTTTATCGAGATCTTGCATAACAGTAGACGCAACCGGTCGAGTGGCTAAATGGGCGATTGAACTTCTTCCCTTGATATCAAATTCGAGGCAAAGAAAGCCATTAAGTCCCGTGCTATAGCTGATTTCCTTGCCGAGTGGATTGAACAACAGCAGCCGATGAAGTTCACTCGGAGCATTGGACCATGTTCTTTGACGGCTCCAAGATGCTGAATGGTTCAGTGTTGGGTTGTTCTGGTTTCCCTGGAGGAGATAAGCTTAGGTATGTGCTCCAGATTCACTTTGATTCCTCCAACAATGAGGCAGAGTATGAGGCCCTTTTATATGGATTTGCATGGCCATCTCACTCGGCGTCCGTCGCCGATGGTTTATGGCGACTCAGATCTAGTGGTCAATCAAGTGATGAAGGAGTGGGGACGTGAGAAGCCCGGCTATGACTGGATCTTGCAATGCAGTGAGGAAGTTGGAAAAGAAGTTTGAGGGTTGAGCTCCACCACATCCCCGATGAAAAATCAAGCAGCAGATGATCCGGCAAGATAGGGTCCAAGAGAGAAGCCATTCCGAGTGGCGTGTTTTTGGAACATATACACACTCCGTCACCAAAGAAGATCCTTCACAGAGGAAGCTCCGCAACCCAAGAGTGCCACGGACTCGACCGAGGTTGAGGTCCGGCGATCAGTCGACTTGGTCATGGAAGTTTTAGTTGTCACTCCCGATTGGACAATTCCATACATTGCGATATTCGAGAAAAGAACTCCCAGAGGATGAGGAAGAGGCTCGCAGATCGTCTGCTGATCCAAAGCCTTTACCGTTATCGGTGGCAAGTTATATAGGGAAAGCCCGACAGAGTCGGACAAAATGCATAACGCCGAGAAGAAGGTCGAGTCATACTCAATGACATCCACTGGGACCTGTGGTCACCATGCGCCCTCTCGGACCATTGTAGCCAAAGCATACCGAGCCGGATTTTATCGCCAAGGGCAAATGAGATGGCGAAAGAAATAGTGGACAAGTGCGAAGGATGCCGTTCTACTCCAATATGTCACACAAGCTCGCGTCGACCTTGAAGACTATTCCACTCGTCGGCCTTTCGCAGTATGGGGTTGGACATGATCGGTCCCTTGCGAACGGGTCGGAGCGGTTTCACGATGTCTTGGTAGCATCGACAAGTTCACCAAGTGGATTGAGGCTAAGCCAATCAAAAACTTGATCTTTGGTATCGCTGTTTCCTTCGTCGAGGGTTGACGCTCGGTATGGAGTCCCGCACAAGTATTATCACGGACAATGGGTCGAATTTTGACTCGAAGAATTCAAGGATTTCGCAACTCCCAAGGCACACGAGTCGACTACGCTTCAGTCGCCCATCCACAGTCGAACGGACAGGCCGAACGAGCCAATGGATTGATCCTCAAGGTGCGAAGCCCCGTTTGATGCGAGATCTCAAGCATGCGGCTGGGGCTTGGGTCGACGAACTTCCTTCAGTGCTTTGGGGTTTGCGGACCACGCCTAATCGGTCGACTGGGAGAACTCCTTTTTTCCTGGTCTATGGGGCAGAAGCAGTTTTACCAAGTGATCTCCTTCACAATGCTCCACGAATTGAACTTTATAATGAAGCAGAAGCTGAGCAAGCGCGTCAGGATGCAGTCGACCTCCTGGAGGAGGAAAGGGAAATGGCTCTGGTCCGCTCGACCATTTACCAGCAAGACTTGCGCCGCTTGTACGCCAGAAATGTGAGAGGTCGAGCCTTCCAGGAAGGAGATCTGGTCCTTCGGGTGGATCAGCAGAAACAACATAAGCTTGCTCCCTCATGGGAAGGTCCCTTCATCGTCACAAAGGTTCTCCACAATGGGGCATATCGTCTCTACAATGTCGAACACGATATCGATGAGCCCCGAGCTTGGAATGCGGATCTGCTCCGCCCGTTTTACACTTGAGGTTTTTCACTCGGAAGAGTTGTAATAAAATACTCCTGTAGCTCACGAGCTTTGAAGTAATAGTGTCATAATTCCTTCATAATTTTTGTCACTTTTTATTTTTCGTCGAGTAAAATTTTCACCTCCCCCAGTGGGTGGCTTAGTCGCGAATCCGTTCCGCCTAAGTTTTTTACAAATCCAACCGAGTGGTAAGCCAGACTTCCACTCGGAGGCTTAGCTGCAGCTCTGCGCTCGCCTAAGTTATTAAAAATCCTACCGAGTGGTAAGCCGACTTCCACTCGGAGGCTTAGCTGCAGCTCGGTGCTCGCCTAAGTTATTAAAATCCCACCGAGTGGTAAGCCGACTCCCACTCGGGGCTTAGCTGCAGCTCGGTGCTCGCCTAAGTTATTAAAATCCCACCGAGTGGTAAGCCGACTTCCACTCGGAGGCTTAGCTGCAGCTCGGTGCTCGCCTAAGTTATTAAAATCCCACCGAGTGGTAAGCCGACTTCCACTCGGAGGCTTAGCTGCAGCTCTGCTCGCCTAAGTTATTAAAATCCCACCGAGTGGTAAGCCGACTTCCACTCGGAGGCTTAGCTGCAGCTCGGTGCTCGCCTAAGTTATTAAAATCCTACCGAGTGGTAAGCCAGACTTCCACTCGGAGGCTTAGCTGCAGCTCAGTGCTCGCCTAAGTTATTAAAATCCTACCGAGTGGTAAGCCAAACCTCCCACTCGGGGGCTTAGCTGCAGCTTAGTGCTCGCCTAAGATAAAAGAAATCCTACCGAGTGGAGAGCAAACCTCCCACTGGGGCTTAGCTGCAGCTCTGCTCGCCTAAGATAAAGAAATCCTACCGAGTGGAGAGCAAACCTCCCACTGGGGCTTAGCTGCAGCCAGTGCTCGCCTAAGGTATAAGAAATCCCACCGAGTGGAGAGCAAACCTCCCACTCGGAGGCTTAGCTGCAGCCAGTGCTCGCCTAAGATAAAGAAATCCTACCGAGTGGAGAGCAAACCTCCCACTCGGGGCTTAGCTGCAGCTCGGTGCTCGCCTAAGATAAAAGAAATCCTACCGAGTGGAGAGCAAACCTCCCACTGGAGGCTTAGCTGCAGCCCAGTGCTCGCCTAAGATAAAGAAATCCTACCGAGTGGAGAGCACACCTCCCACTCGGGGCTTAGCTGCAGCTCCTGCTCGCCTAAGATAAAAGAAATCCTACCGAGTGGAGAGCAAACCTCCCACTCGGAGGCTTAGCTGCAGCCAGTGCTCGCCTAAGATAAAGAAATCCTACCGAGTGGAGAGCAAACCTCCCACTGGGGCTTAGCTGCAGCTCTGCTCGCCTAAGATAAAGAAATCCTACCGAGTGGAGAGCAAACCTCCCACTCGGGGGCTTAGCTGCAGCTCAGTGCTCGCCTAAGGAATAAGTCGACTGCAGTAGGCATCTCGCTGTTAACCTGCAAAGAGCAATTCAAGCCAAGAGCAATTATTTCCAAACATCCAATCTAAATTTAGGTCGACACCTAAAGTAACCGAGAGTGCTCAGGCACTAAGCCTGTTAAAGTTTTATCGGTTACAATTCCACTCGGCATACCGAGGCAAATTTAAGATCAAGGAAAGTTTTTTACCCCTCCTGTGGAGGGCTGGATGGAGCAACGAACTCGTCAAGGTCAATCCCATCGGCAATCCGCGTGGCAGCAGCAATGAAAGTCTCCATGAAGGTCCTGAAGTCGTGCTTTTTGGTGTTGGCCACTCGGAGAGCCGCCAGCTTATCTTCTCGGGCTTCCTTGCAATGGACTCGCGCCAGACACAGAAGCGACGCTTCACCCCACCCCGCCCCAAGACTTCTTCCACTCTTGCACTCGGTCCGGACGGCGTTTAGTCGAGCCATCAATGACTCGAGGTCATTTTGGAGTGTCTCACCGGCCGAGGCGCCGAGTCGATGCGGACGAGCAACCTTGATCTTGCGAGATAGTCCACGACAGCAGCAACACAGATTCGGTCGGAAGATGTTCATGGCAGTTTCATCGCTCACCGCGAATTGACAGGGTCAAGGTTCGTCTCCAGCTGGCTGGTTTCTTCTTCAAAGTTGCGGCAGAACTCTGCAAAGACAAAACCCCGAATCAGGAAAACAGTCGAATGGAAACATAACAGTGATAGAGGCAAAGGTGTCCCATCTTTCGATGAGATGGTGGATTTCGCTTTGGTGGAAGTCGACTTTGACGATCCGACTACGAAGCGGCGCGGACGCCGCGCTTTAGCAATCGCTAAACCAACTCCGAGAGGTTATTGACCACGCCGAGCACGATCAACCTGACCACGAGGGTCTATTTCCTGCGAGCAAACGAAGAACAAGCAAGAAACTGAGATTGCAATCTGGATATCGCGAATATAAGATGAAAGCTTTATTGATCAAGGTGGGGTTCTGTGGACGCTTTGTGCGGTCGTTGAACACAAACGGCACGTGAAGTTGCAGCTATGGCGAACTTTTGATCTAAACAAAACCCAAAGTCTAAACGGTGCCCTAAGGGCTGTATATATGGGGAAGAGGAGGGAATTTCGTGGCCCTTGAGGGTGGGGTCCGAAACCAACCCTATCTCTTGTTTCCCCACACATACGGACTCTAAAAATAGCCTATACTTAAGTATTTCGAAATTACATGGGCCTGGCCCAATAATAAGGTGACGCAGCACCTAGAATAGCCTATGGACGAATATTATGAAGTGGCATCTTGTATATTTCGTCCAAGGCTTCATGCACTCCTTATGGTGGCTTCAAAGTCCTGAAATCATCACTTGTAACTCCGTTCTTGATCCCCTTGCGCATGCCATCGACTCCATGCGTGTTCTTGCTCCAATGTTCATCCTTCTCCAAGCTAGGCCCTTCATTTGTAAGCAAAACAAATGTATCCAATTTAGGCAGCATCATATTCTCATGAACATTAAAATCATTACCAAGAAACGAAAGTACCTGGTAATTTAATTGGCGTGCGCGAGCTCTAGTAATTGGTCCCGTATATGTAACATTAGGGGCTGTGGGTGTAACAATGGTATTGATGTCCTCATCATCCTCCCCTTCTTGAAATGAAGTCGTCCTCGACGGAAGCTCATCTTCCTCACCCAAATAAGGCTTCAAATCTGCAATGTTAAAAGTGGGACTAACCCCAAAATCTGCAGGTAGCTCAAGTTTATATGCATTATCATTTATTTTCTAACACCTTAAAAGGACCTGCAGCACGTGGCATTAGCTTTGATTTATGCAAATCAGAAATCTATCCTCACGCAAATGTAACCAAACAAGATCTCCAGGTGCAAACACAACATGTTTTCTACCCTTATCTCCAACAAGTTTATATTTAGCATTCATACGCTCAATGTTTTCCTTAGTTAACTCATGCATTTTTAAAATCAATTCAGCACGATCTTTAGCATCAAAATTAACCTTCTCCGAAGATGGAAGAGGCAACAAATCAATAGGTGCACGAGGTAGGAAACCATACACAATTTCAAAAGGGCACATCTTAGTAGTAGAATGCAATGAACGATTATAAGCAAATTCAATATGAGGCAAGCATTCCTCCCACATTTTCTTATTATTCTTTAGAACAGCCCTAAGCATAGTAGACAATGTTCTATTGACTACTTCAGTTTGTCCATCAGTTTGGGGGTGACAAGTAGTACTAAAAAGCAGTTTAGTCCCCAACTTAGCCCATAAACATCTCCAAAAGTGGCTAAGAAATTTAGTATCACGATCTGAAACAATAGTATTTGGCACACCATGCAAGCTTAATAATTTCACGAAAGAACAAATCAGCAACATTGACAGCATCATCGCTTTTATGACATGGTATAAAGTGTGCCATTTTCGAGAATCTATCCACGACAACAAATATGCTATCCCTCCCCTTCTTTGTTCTAGGTAAACCTAAAACAAAGTCCATAGATATATCCTCCCAAGGAACACTAGGTACAGGCAAAGGCATATATAAACCATGAGGATTGAGTCGTGACTTAGCTTTTTGACATGTATTGCAGCGAGCAATAAAACGCTCAACATCCCGTCTCATCTTTGGCCAAAAGAAATGTGTAGCAAGTACGCCCTCCGCCTTCTTCACGCCAAAGTGTCCCATTAATCCTCCTCCATGCGCCTCCTGCAACAACAAAAGACGAACGGAGCTAGCTGGAATGCATAGCTTGTTAGCACGGAACACAAATCCATCATTAACGACAAACTTGTTCCATGTTCTTCCTTCTTTACAATTCTGCAATACATCTTTAAAATCAGCATCATGCACATATTGATCTTTGATGGTCTCCAAACCAAATATTTTGAAGTCAAGTTGTGAAAGCATAGTATAGCGACGAGACAATGCATCAGCAATAACATTTTCTTTACCCTTCTTGTGTTTAATGACATAAGGAAAGTCTCAATGAATTCAACCCATTTAGCATGTCTACGATTCAGTTTAGCTTGACTTTTAATATGTTTCAAAGATTCATGATCAGAATGTATAACAAATTCTTTGGGCCATAAATAATGTTGCCATGTTTCTAAAGTCCGAACAAGAGCATATAATTCTTTATCATAAGTAGAGTAATTCAGACTAGGCCCACTCAATTTTTCGAAAAGTATGCAACAGGTTTGCCATCTTGTAATAACACACCTCCTAATCCAATTCCACTAGCATCACATTCAAGCTCAAAAGTCTTATTAAAATCAGGAAGTTGGAGTAAAGGAGCATGTGTCAACTTATCTTTCAATACCGTGAAGGCTTCTTCCTGTGCGGTACCCCAAACAAAATGCACATCCTTCTTTGTAAGCTCATTGAGAGGTGCAGCAATGGTGCTGAAATCTCTCACAAAACGCCTATAGAATCCAGCGAGGCCAAGAAAACTCCTCACTTGTGTGACCGTTTTGGGCTGCGGCCAACTCTCAATAGCTTCAATCTTGGCTTTATCAACTTCAATTCCCTGTGGAGTAACAACATAGCCAAGAAAAGACACTCGGTCGGTGCAAAAGGTGCACTTCCCAAGGTTACCAAACAAACGTGCATCACGTAGAGAAATAAAAACAGCACGTAAATGTTCCAAATGATCCTCCAAAGATCTGCTATAAATCAATATGTCATCAAAGTAAACTACCACAAATCGTCCAATGAAAGCACGTAAAACTTTGTTCATTAATCTCATGAACGTATTTAGGTGCATTAGTTAACCCAAAAGGCATGACTAACCACTCATATAATCCAAACTTAGTTTTAAATGCTGTTTTCCATTCATCCCCCAATTTCATACGAATTTGATGGTATCCACTACGCAAATCAACTTTGGAGAATATTGTAGAACCACTCAATTCATCAAGCATATCATCTAGCCTAGGAATAGGATGACGATAACGAATAGTAATATTATTAATGCCTCTACAATCAACACACATACGTGATGTACCATCCTTTTTCGCACTAGAATAATAGGAACAGCACAAGGACTAAGGGATTCGCAGATATAACCTTTGTCGAGCAGCTCTTGTACTTGTCGATAATCTCCTTCGTCTCCTCTGGATTGGTACGGTATGGCGACGGTTTATAAGTGAAGCACCGGAATTAAGTCAATCTGATGCTCAATCCTCGAATAGGCGGTAATCCGGTGGCACGCCTTGTGGAAAGACGTCAGCGAACTCCTGCAAAATGTTAGTGATAGCAGGAGGCAAAGAGGAAGGCACGTCCTCGAATGAAAATAATGCCTCTTTGCACACAAAAGCATAGCAAACAGATTTGCTAGAATCTAGCTCATCAATATCAGATTTGGTGGCAAGTAAACATGCACTTTTCAATTTAATTTCAGAAGCAACACTAGATGGTTTATTATTAGGCTTCATTTGTTGCTCAAATTCTTTTGCCACAATCTGATTTTCACTCTTATTTTTCTCCTGTTTTGCTTTATTAGCTCTATTAATATCATCTTTCAAAATGGAATCAGGAGTCATAGGAAGCAAAGTAATATTTTTATCCTTATGAACAAGAGTATACTGATTGTTTCTACCATGGTGTACAGAATTTTTATCAAATTGCCATGGTCTACCAAGTAATAAGGAACATGCTTGCATAGGTACCACATCACAATCAACATAATCAGCATATGTAGAGATACTAAAATGCACACGAACAGTACGTGTTACCTTAACCTTGCCGCTGTTGTTGAACCATTGGATGTAGTAAGGATGTGGATGTGGTCTTGTGGTGAGAGATAGCTTCTCCACCATCTCCATGCTAGCCAAGTTGTTGCAGCTCCCTCCATCTATGATGACACGAATAGAACGTTCCTTCACAACTCCCTTTGTATGGAACAAATTATGCCTCTGATTTTGCTCAGCTTGTGTAACCTGCACACTCAAAACACGTTGAGCAACTAAACATTCATACTGTCAAGATCTTCAGCAGCCATGTATTGTGTCTCATGATCGAATCATCTCCACCGTGTTCCTCATGTGTAATAAGAGCCAAAGTCTCCTCATCATAGTCACTAGCGGACTCATACCCACCATCCTCAAGAGCAATCATCACACGCTGAGATTTGCATTCTCTCATAAAATGTCCTCTTCCCTTACAACGACGACAAATAATATCACTTGTGTGCCCTGTTGACGCCATGGAAGAAGAACTCTGTGCAGGCCCGGCAGGTGTGCTCTTGGCAGATAGTGGTGGTTGTGCTGCTTTCTTGTATCACGGTTGGAGGTGGCACTGAAGGAGGTGATGGTGCGGTGGAAGTAGATGATGCACGTGGTGTCCATGATGAAGGTCGACCTGCGAGAAAAGTTAGTGCGGCGCCAATGCTCATCGATCCTGCACTTCACGCTCAGCTTTACAAGCAAGATGGAATAAACGAGTGATATTATTATAATCCTTATAGTCTAGAATGGTCTGAATCTCTATTTAATCCACCCGTAAAACGTGCAAGCATAGCTTCATTCTCCTCAACAATACCACATCTAATCAAGCCAGTTTGTAATTCCCGATAATATTCTTCTACAGAATTTTTCCTTGTCTTAAGCGCTGCAATTTTTGAAGTAATTCACGTTGATAATATGGTGGAACCCAACGAGTACGCATAGCAGTTTTCAAAGCAGCCCAAGTAGCTGGAACAGGATATAATCTACAATGTTCAGACCACCAAACACATGCAAAGCTAGTGAAAGCACAAACAGCAGCAGAACACGTCTCTCCTCGGGATATTGTAAACATGTAAATCGTTGTTCAGTTTCTAACTCCCAAGTAAGATATATATCAGGAACATATCTACCCTCAAATGGTGGAATATTCAATTTCAGTTTAGGGAGATGGTCATGATCTCGCACTGAGGGGAGCCCTAACATTGCCATTATTTGCATGTGGACGACCTGGTGGTTGTGGTGCTGGTGGTTGCACGTAGTTCGATGTTGATCAACCTCATCCTCATACTCGCCCAAGATACTCATCATCCTCCTCGGTACCAGCAGCAGCAGAGCAGGAGCCATAGAAGCACCAACAGCGAGAGCAGCGGCACCAGAATTTTGTCTCGCTCAATAGGAACACGCTGAGCTCGCCCATACTGATTCGGAAGGGGCGAGTTGTTGTCGTTGCAGAGGTGCGATAGGTGCATCCGGCGGTGGTTGTGGAAAACGCGAGCAATTCATCAAACTTGCTATCAAGCTTTGTTTCAAACGTCTTCTCAATGCCATCTATCTTCTCCATGGCCTCGTCAAATCTGTTTACCACATCTTGCACCTGTCCACTCATCATTTGCTGAAATTTATCATGTAGCTGTTTGTTCGTCAGTTCTCCCGGTCGGTCTAAATCGGCTTGTGATCCTGCCATGGTTAGCAACAAAAGAAACACACAAGAATATGATCCTCAGACTACTAGGAAGTGGTGGTGGTGGGTGTCACAAACCGTCAAGCAAATCTCAAATTCTTACCAGTTCTTACCCAGCAGCAGGAGGTGATCGGCAACCGTTGTAATCAAAACTCTCAAAAGCTTGGATAGAGCGATTGCGGGGAGAGTCAAACGCACGACGAGATGTATGTGGAGCTGGGAAGGCTTATAATATGGTAGCAAAAGGGTCAGCAATAATCAATTCAGAGATGCAAAGTTGAATAAACGCCAACGACGTGATGCAGTGCTGGTCCTAGGCTAGACCGTGCTAGAGACGCGAGCCTAGAACACCAACAAAATCACGGCGCGGCACGTAAACAAGTGAGGATCACACTCTGAATTTTTTTTTCTCTTTTTTTTTTTTTTTTTTTGCACTTTTTTTCCTTTTTTTTTTGCTCCGCAACAAATTTTTTTCGAAAAAGTCTACAAATGGTCTAAAAACTGCCTAGCCAGAATTTTCCAGACTTAGTTTTTTTTTTTTGAAACTGGAACTATTTTTCTTCTGCGGATGGCTCGGAAGTTGGGGAGTCCTCTGCTGTCACGACTCGGAGTATCGCGTGATCTGGAAATCAAGAACAATGCAACAATTACTGGACTCGGACTAGGACTGGTGGCGGAGATGAATCTGGTGGAACTCGGACTGGTGGCGAAGATGAATTTGGTGGACTCGGATGGGCGTGATGGCGGCGGATATGTGGTGGCGTATATGGATTCGGATTGGCGGTGAATATGTGGTGGTGGTATATGGCAGCGGCGACGTGACAACCTCGTGAATGTAACTCAAACTCTAAAAGACTAGACGCTAAGACCAGCAACTTGACACGACGATGCAACCGCAAATTCAACAAAGCAAATACTGTAAAAGATTATGCAAAGGCTCGATTGGTTGGAGGGGATGAACTAACCCTAATTTTTTTGTGGCTTTTTCGTGGACTATAGGTATGAAGAACAGACTCGATCTAAACTACGAAAAACTGTAAAATCTCACCGAGCAACCGGAAATCTGATACCACTTGATAGAGGCAAAGGTGTCCCGTCTTTCGATGAGATGGTGGATTTCGCTTTGGTGGAAGTCGACTTTGACGATCCGACTACGAAGCGTGCGAGGACGCCGCGCTTTAGCAATCGCTAAACCAACTCCGAGAGGTTATTGACCACGCCGAGCACGATCAACGACCACGAGGGTCTATTTCCTGCGAGCAAACGAAGAACAAGCAAGAAACTGAGATTGCAATCTGGATATCGCGAATATAAGATGAAAGCTTTATTGATCAAGGTGGGGTTCTGTGACGCCTTTGTGCAGTCGTTGAACACAAACGGCACGCGAAGTTGCAGCTATGGCGAACTTTTGATCTAAACAAAACCCAAAGTCTAAACGGTGCCCTAAGGGCTGTATATATGGGGAAGAGGAGGGAATTTCGTGGCCCTTGAGGGTGGGGTCCAAACCAACCCTATCTCTTGTTTCCCCACACATACGGACTCTAAAAATAGCCTATACTTAAGTATTTCGAAATTACATGGGCCTGGCCCAATAATAAGGTGACGAAGCACCTAGAATAGCCTATGGACTAATATTATGAAGTGGCATCTTGTATATTTCGTCCAAGGCTTCATGCACTCCTTATGGTGGCTTCAAAGTCCTGAAATCATCACTTGTAACTCCGTTCTTGATCCCCTTGCGCATGCCATCGACTCCATGCGTGTTCTTGCTCCAATGTTCATCCTTCTCCAAGCTAGGCCCTTCATTTGTAAGCAAAACAAATGTATCCAATTTAGGCAGCATCATATTCTCATGAACATTAAAATCATTACCAAGAAACGAAAGTACCTGGTAATTTAATTGGCGTGCGCGAGCTCTAGTAATTGGTCCCGTATATGTAACATTAGGGGCTGTGGGTGTAACAATGGTATTGATGTCCTCATCAAACAGTTGGAAGAATTGGTCGAGTGAAGAAGGTTACCTTCGAGCTTAAGGAACAATTTCTTAGCAAGACTGCCCAAGAAGCTTTCCAGCTCGTTCTTCTTTCCAGCCATTAGGAGGATCTTCTCAGTCAGATTCTTCTTGTCAGCCTTCATTCGCTCAACATCCTTGCTGGCAGTGGCCAGAGCAACCTTCAGATTGGCGTTATCCTGTTCGAGCTTGGCGACTGAGGCCAGTTTGTCATCAGCAAGCTTGATCTTCCTAGACAGCTCAAGCTCTTTCTTCCTTTGGGCCTCCTTCACCTTGTCTGTAAATCACAGCAAAGTCAAACGTGAAGCAAATGAGGGGAGAAAAGAGTCGTCGAAATCTCACCAAACATACCTTTGGTCTCCTCCTTCGCCTTCGTCAGATTCTCTTGCACTAGCTTCAAGTCCAACTCGAGCTGAATATGCTTCGCGCTCCGATTCGAGATAGCGTGCCGCAAGATCACAAGATTTCTGAAGGGTCGGTCTTGCAAAAGTATCGAGATAATCCACTTCCGAGTGAATAAAGAAGAATGGTGCGTTTCTAAGACTACAGTCGAATGCAAGCATTCGACCGTAGTCTCGGGGACTACACCCAGTGGGTGCACTCAGCGTGCCCCCACTGGTCTTGTTCAAGACATAGTCGACCATCGATCAGGATAAAAAAAAAAAAAGAGTCGACCGATCGAAAGCTTCTTCAGATTGTAATCAATCGCCGCCAGATCGACCACGCCTCGGGATTACACCGGTGGGTGCACTCAGCGTGCCCCCACCGGCTTCGTAAACCTAGTCGCTCCATTCGGATAATGATCAACATCTACTTAGTAAGTTTAAGACCGATCGCCCGCAATGACCTTAGCCTTGGGGACTACACCCAGCGGGTGCACTCAGCGTGCCCCGCTAATACGGAGTTTTTACCAACACACCTAGTGGGTGACTGCTATGAATTCCAGAAAGAAAAGTTTTGATAGCATATCCTAACAGAACAGGTGGTGGTCGACTGACCTGAACATTGCTCTGAAGGGCAGAGCTGGCATCATAAGCTGCTTGGCTCGCTTCTCGAGCGATCTTCACCTACTCCATCATGATCCCTGCTTGACGGATCGCCTCTTTAGCAAAGATCGGCTGGTCCTCCGGACGTGGTGCGTGGTGAAGATCGAAGGTTGTCCAAAGACTCGACGAAGTGGGTCGAGCACTCGTCAACGGATTCGCGAAGGATACGGTATGTCGAGTGCCGACCTCTCCTTCCGTCACCACGGTCTCGGGCACCGTCACACCTTGGGCTTCCTTGCCAGTAGATGCCTTCCTGCTCCTCCTAGTCCTCAATGGCTCCTCATCTTCATCATCGTCGTCAGGAAGAGTGATGATGTCATTAGTTGGAGCTTCAGAAAAGAGTTAAGGTCAGAAATCTTGAGTCAGTCGACTAAGAACAAGAATTAAAGATATAGTACCGGGATTTGAGGTGGCGGCGTCCTCCATCTCATGGTCGTCAGCCTTAGCTGAAGTTTCGGAAGTCGCAGCGCTCAAGATCCAAAGAATCAGTCGACCGATTCAAGTATCAACCAGAGACAAAATTTATATAGAACAAGAAGATTTAAGCAATATGTTTACCCTGAGATAGTGGGGATGGAAACTTTCATCTTTGGCAGAGGCTTGGTTGTCCTCAACGGAACTACCTTCGCCTGCTTTGGCACTTTCTCAGTCGGCACCGGAGAAGCGGTCCGAGGGCGTTTGGTCGACTGCGAGGCAGTCGCGACTCCCTTACCGCGTTCAGCCGAAGGGTCGTGCACAAGTTTTGACCACTTTTCCAAGCGCGGTGGTGCGACTTCCTCCTCCTCATCCTCGTCATCAGCGTCCTCGTCATCATCATCATCGCCGCCGCCGCCTCGCAGCATCTGAATCCCACTCCTCCTGGCTCTCACCTCCACTGGCTTCCCCCTCCTCAGTCGGAATCTGGGCGCCGTTGGGCATTGAGTATAGCTCTATGAGGGCCTGGAAGTATCAAAGCAGAATTCAGTCGACCAAGCTACAGAAGCACACTCGACAGACATACAACGGAAAACAGAACAAGTGTACCTTATCTGGAACGTTGTCACGATCAAGCGGAGAAATCCTCCGGGATCCGCGAGGATTGTCCTTGTTTCCAGTGATCGAAGCCATCCATCTTTCCACTACAGCATCGTCGACTGCCTCCGGGTGGACGCGAGTTTCGTCTTCGGTGCCGCAATACAACCACATACGGTGACTCGAATTGAAGGGCTGGATTAGCCTCAAGAAAAACCTCCAGAGGTCCATGCCGACCACTCCGTCCCTAACCAGCTGCACCACGCGGTCCATCAGCATCTTCACTTCAGCCCTCTCTTCAGAACAACCTTCGTGGAGGAGGGTCTATTCACTCGACTCATGGTGAATTCAGGAGGCGGTCGATCGCCCGGCGTCGCCTCATTCCGCAATAGAACCAGGTCGATCGCCAACCCCTAACCGACTCGAGAAAATGCATAGCTGGGAAGGTGCTTTTGTTCCTCAACTGGACTCCTAAACCACCACACATCTGGACTACTTGGGTCTTTCGTCACGGGGCTTGCCTTCTTCACAGTCCGAGAGCGACATGTGAAGATGTACTTGAACAAACCCAAAGGCGGTCGACAGCCCAGAAGTTTTCGCACATAGACACAAACGCTGCAAGGTATGCGATGGAGTTTGAGTAAAATGGTGGAGCTGGGCTCAAGAAATTCAGAAAACCTCGAAAGAAGACACTCGGTGGCAACGAAAAACCTCGGTCGACATGGGTGGCCAAAAGCACGACTCACCCTCTTCGGTTGAGGCTGCCACTCGCCAGAAGTCTCGCGCGCCGTGGGGAATCAATCCGTCGTCAGCCATATCGAGGAGATCCTTCTCCTCGATCGTCGGCCGATCCGATCTCCTCGACCCAGCCTTTCGGCAGTTTGGATCTCGACGAAGAACCACCGCGACCGGTGGATCTCCCCTTCGCCTTCTCGCCGCCGACGCCTTCTCCGCCACCGACGCCTTCTTCGCGCGCTCTAACATCGTCGTCTTCTCTTTGCCCATGGCCGCCGGCGGAATGCGCAAGGGGAGAGATGGCGAGGGAGCAGCAGCGGGGGCGGAGAGCGGAGACAGAGAGAGCTAAGGAGGAAAGAACAAGGTACTGTGCACGAGCCTCCGGGAGTTGCATTTATAGCGTCCCTTCCGAGTGGATGACAGGTGGACCCAAGCAATCCAATCATATCCCGAGCAGCCGCACTGCGTGATACGTGGCTGAAAAAGCGGCGCGGAGATCGAGGCGTCCCTGTAACGTCCCATCCTAGCGCCGCAGTCCGTTCTGTTTCGCGCGATACCCCAAATTTTGTATCCCGCGAGATCCGCGAGCGACAGATCAGTCTGTCAAGTGCGAGATCTCCTGCGATCGGTTGCTCGGAAATAACAAAGGAAGTCACTCGACTAAAGAACAAGAATGGATCAAGTCGACTGAAGAGAAGTTTCTTGTTATCAACAGAGAAGATCTTGATCCAAGACAACACGTAGCCAGAATGCAAAAGGCAGTCGGAAACAACGTCAACTCCTCCTTCACTCAAGCCTCAATCCATTCGGGGGCTAATGATGGATTCATGTACCTAGGGTAGGGTCATAGGCCTGACCTAAACGCCCTACCCAAGGGCACTCGAGAAGAGATCATCTTCCATCGACCAAAGAGGAATCCACTCGACTAGATGGAAGGACTCGACCATGGAAGACTCACTCGACCATGAAGACTCACTCGACCACCGAAGGTCGAAGGCACTCCATGGCATAACGGTTTGCTATTGAATAGACTTAATGATAGTTAAAGCGCCTTATGAGAGGCGTTACCAGTAACCCCCCTGGCTTAATGTACTTTAATCCCTCCATTATGTGGGCTGGCTGGGGTCCTGGCGCACTCTATATAAGCCACCCCCCTCCACAGATAGGAGGGTTCAGATTCTTGTAATACTCATACTCATAATCCACTCGACCGCCTCAGGGCTCCGAGACGTAGGGCTATTACTTCCTCCGAGAAGGGCCTGAACTCGTACATCCTTTGTCTTCACAACTACTCCATAACTAGAACATCGCCTCTCCCTTACCTACCCCTACTTCTACTGTCAGACTTAGAACCACGACAGCCGGTGCCCCCAGGCGACACCCGGGCGCTTGGGTTCGGCTCGAGGTCGCCGGCTGTTAATTTGGCCCAAACGGGCGCTAAAAGAGACCCTGGGGGCGCGACTGGGCCGATTTTTGGCCGCCGGCGCTAAAAAATCGCCTTGGGGGGGCCTGTTGGGGACACGGCTGGAGATACTCTTACAAACATGTTCGATAGGTTTTGCAAATCATTTAGGTTTCAACATATTTCATGCTTCAAATGATTTTACTTTTTAGGTTTCTTTTTTCTTTCTAGAAATTTAGTGGTTCGGAATTTTTTATGGTTTAGAGTATTGTGATGTTTCAATTTCTTGAAGGTGGTGATTTGAATCAAGGTATTTCTACTGTATTTTCTGGCCGAAAACACGAGGGGCAGGGGAAAATGAATCATACTGTAGCATGAATATGTTTAAATCCCCGCTAGGAGAGGCGACTAGGAGAGGCGACTAGGAGAGGCGACTAGGAGACCTTGCGCCGGTGGCCACTTTGGCCCCGGCGGCCACCCTTCACGCCGGTGGCCACTCCGGCGCCGGCGTCCACCAAACTTTCCCTCTCCCTTGACCCTCCTTGAGACATCTTCATCACTCATTGCGGAGTCGTCATCACTCGTTGCGGAGACCTTGACAAGTTGGTGGCCATGTCGCCGTTCAACCTCAACTTCAACCGTGGCAAGGAATTTCAGGCAAGTGTTCGAACCAAGTTTGGCCACCCTGTGGTGTTTTCACCAGGCTTTCGGCAAAAAGAGTTCATTTTGGTTGTCTCCTTTGCTCGTGCATCTTTCAAGTTGGATATTCATACGGTTGCTGTGGCCCTGCTTGCTTCTTTTGGCGGCTACACGCAAGGCTTTAGAGTTTGTCACCTTAAGGATAGATCGTTCAAGTTTTCAGTGGCTTCGAAATCAGTTGGTTTTCATATTTACAATGCGGGTAGAGTGATCGAGAAGGACTTTGAGATGGTTTTCAGTCTTTGGGGTGAGGGTGGGCCTCGATGGTGGATCGAAGAAAGACTGTTTTACAAGGAAGAAGATGCTGAATGGACACTGGTTGGCCGTAATGGGCGGGCTGTGGTCTCCGGCGATCACCGGAGTGGTCCGCCGGAGCAACGGCCACGCTCAGTTTTCCAACGTCTCTCTGGATGCATTCAAGTTGAGAGTGATTCCAGCGTGCCACGCATAACTGATGGCAATTTAGTGCGTCCTAATGAGCCTGAATCATCGCTGCATGGGCAGGTACGTAATGTGCATGCGCGCATTGATGATCCGCGGACGTGTTTTGCGTGTGGTGATGTCGGCCACATTGCCAGATTCTGCACCACAAAGAAATCTTATGGGCTGTGGCCTTTCATCAGATTTGAGCCCTTCAATAGCCCACCGGACGAGGCCTGGGCTCCGGGGGAGGTGGACTCTTGGTTTTCGCAGAAAGGGCCCACTATCCGCATCCGGCAAGCAACATCATTCAAAGAGCTGGTCACGGGATTTTTTCCAAATTTTCAACCGAGGCAGGTGCCGGACTCCTCGCATTCCTCTGCTCTCTCCTTTTGTGCCACTCCGTCGACTTCCTCGCCACCTACCTCTGTTCCTCCTGCACCACCCAGCGTGCTCCGCCAGTGCGCAGCACCTCCAATGGCGAACATCCCAATTGACCCAACACCATTCATCCCCCATGGCTTCCAGATTCAGCACATTGAAGGCCGTACGGGGGTCGCGCGGGTGGTTCTGCCGCGCCGGGCTCGACGCCATGAAGACTGGGCCATCGCCACCATTCAGCCGCTCCCAGATGAGGTACTGTTTCCTAATGTCAGAGAGGTGCTTGAGGATTTTTCAAAGATGATCCTGCGGCTCAGGTTAAAAGTAGAGATTCAACCCTGTCCGCTCGGGAAGCTTATGTGCAGTTCAGGCATGTGAGAGATAGAGACAGACTTGTTAGAGATAGTCCGCATGCTTTTGGGGATGTTCATATATCGTTTACTAGGCACAATGAAGGTCGGAATTGGAGAAGGGTCAATTTCAACAGAGTTTGTTGGTTGCTGATTGTGGGGATTCCATTTGATAACTGTAACACTGAAGATATTGCTGCAGCAATCGCTAGATTCGCTAAGATCATCAGTTGGGAGAAAGAAGATGCGCTCAAGGGAAAGGTACTGGTCAAGGCAAGAGTAACTGATTTACAGGAAATTCCAAAAAGCTTAAGATGGACTGAAGGTGAGATGTTTGAAGGAGAATCTTTGACAAGTTCAGTTGAGGTTCTCATGGAAGAAATGCTGGGTGGGGGGCCACCTGATGAGGACCCTATGCCACCTCCAGGTGTGGATCCACATCCTGTCCCCCTCAATGCAAATGACTTTCCTGGGTTTCATCAAGCTGCCATCAACATGAACAGGGCAATGAGGAAGACTGGGATGACTGGGAGGAGCAGGGGCATTGGGCCTTCCCACCACCACCGCCACTGCCTCAAAGATGTAAACCATGAGGAGATTTTGATGGATGACAATGAGGCAATCCCTAACAGCGAGATAACAACTACAGTTTCTTTGTCGAAGGTCTCCTCTCTCACAATGCTTTGGGAGGGGCCAATAGCAATGATGAAGTAAACCAGGCTGCAGCTGCTGAAGATGCACCTGCCCTGGGTGTTGGTCTGCAAAATCTTCTGCAAGCATATCCTCCTGACATAGAAGAACAACCTGTCATTCCACAACCAATCATTCATCAGGTTGCACCTCTGCCACAAGCAATAGAGCCTGAAGAATTGGTTCCTGCAATGGAGAATGTGGAGGTAGCTCTTGCTGAACCTGCAATGGATCATCAAGCCCTGGCAACTGCTTTGGAGGGACAACCTGAAGCACTGATACCAGTATCACTTGTTGCTCCTGAGGTGCCTGCCCAGCATCAGGTCAACACTCAGGAAGCTCAGCAAACTACTCTTCTATCTGCTATGGAGCAAGTTCAAGAATCTGAGGGGGGGATGGAGCCTAAACAGGTCAACCATATGCTACCTGGTTCTTCCAAAGGTAATGTGCCACAGGCCAATTCACCTACTACTAATGATTATTACAATTTGGTACAATCACATGCTCTCTCAGTTATTGATGGAGATCACTTAATTTCTGAAGAAGGGTTGGATTTATGGGTCAATCACTTTGCTCCATCATCTCAGGAGGTTCCAAATGCTCTCACAGCTGAAGTCCCTGTAAGTTGGTTCAATTTCATAATGAACCTATTGCTAAATCCTGACAGATTCGATTGGACTGTAAAACTGCTAAAATCTTCCTTATGGAATATCTTGACTGATAACTGCAATGATGAGGACACTATGACATTCATAATACCTGCTACTTGCTCTGTCATCCAGGCTCCTATTTGTCAGCAACTCAAACAAGCAAGCCAAGATAAGGAAAATGATGGTATCAGTCCTGCAGCACACTCATCCTCGGAGGCCAGCAGTCCACTAAAGAGAATTTCCCCAAACAATATCATTCTTCTGCCTGCTGGAGAGGCTATCTCTAGAAAGAGAAGGGGAAAAGGGCCACTAGTGGAGAACCAGGTAAGAAGGAGTGACAGAATTAGAGAAGAAAATAATGGATATAAAAGAAATTCTTGTGTTAATAAGGAATGCTTACCATGTAATGCTGCTCCTCCCATCATTCAGAATAAGATTGTCAAAAACCTCACTAGTGCATTTTGCAAGGTGGCTGAGGAGGATCTCCAAGAAAAGCTGGCTAAGAGACCAAAGAAAAGAGAAGTGGAGCAGGAGGAGTTGGCCCAGGTGGCTGGAGCCAAAGAGAGCAACCCCCAGGATAGTTCCAAATGATTAGATCAGGCTATGATAATTGGGGACCTAGTAGTGTAGCAACTTTTGCTATCTGTTGCTTACTTGTCTGGCTATGTATGAAATTAATTATTAAGGGCTGTAAAACTATTACTGTGGCTACCTGTTACTGCTTGATCTGCATGTTGCATTTTCTCTGGGTGAATGACATTAGTTACTGCCTGAATGGATATCTGATATGGTTTGAGCTGAAGCAAACTGTTATATGTGAGGGCAGGTTTAAGGACTCTCAGGGGTATTTGCATCTCACACATGTTTTTTATCTTAAGGGATGGACCTTGAGAAATACACACAGATCTTCAAATTTTCTCCATGAATAATCACAAGTCTTGGAATATTCTCAACTGGAATATCAGAGGTATCAATTCTGAAAATAAGTGGTTGGCTATTAAGCAGAAAATGGAGGAGAGTGCTGCTGGAATCCTATGTCTCCAAGAAACAAAAAGAGAAAGTTTTGATTTACCTTACATCAATAAGTTTTGCCCAGAAGATTTAATAAGTTTGAATTCCTCCTTCTATTGGAGCTTCGGAGGAATTCTCATTGCTGGAATGAGGGCCTGTTCAAGGAGAACTAATGTTTTCTAATAAATTTTCTCTCTGTTAAGTTCACATGCAACAGATTTCGCACATACATGGATTCTCACAAACATATATGGCCCATGTCAGCAATCTGATAAGGTAGAATTCATTAACTGGTTTAGTAATATCCAAATGCCACCAGATGAAGATTGGATTTTAATGGGGGATTTCAATTTCATTAGATCACCCTCTGATAGAAATAAACCTGGAGGGGACATTAATCAAATGCTGCTTTTTAATGAAGCCATCAGCAACTTAGGGCTAGTGGAGCTACCTCTAAAAGGCAGACAATACAGCTGGAGTAATATGCAAGAAGATCCTCTGCTTGAAAAGTTAGATTGGTTTTTTACATCTGCTGCATGGATGACATCATTTCCTGACACAACTGCTTTGCCCTTAGCCAGGCCTATTTCTGATCATCTTCCCTGTGTGGTTAAAGTGGGGACTTCAATACCAAAATCAAAAGTCTTCAGGTTTGAGAATTATTGGCTCAAACATTCATCCTTCAAAGACCTGGTCAAAAATGCTTGGGATATACTGTTGGATATTACGAGCCTGCAAAAGTCATCAATGCAAAACTAAAAACCTAAGAAGGAGGATCAAGTTATGGATTAAGGATATGCCATGCCTCAGAAACAAATTGCAGATATCAATGAGTGTATATACCTTTTGACCTATTTGAGGAGTTCGAACCCCGAGTACTTTTGAATGGAATTCGTAAAGCTTTTGAAAGAACACCTTATGACCATTCTTACAAATCAAAAGATTTATTGGAAGCAAAGAGGGAAGATCAAAGGGTCAAGTTTGGGGATGAAAACACAAAGTTCTTTCACACTAAAGCCTCAATCAACTTCAGACATAATAAAATTGCTATCCTCAGAACTGAAGAAAATGTGGAAATTGCTGATCATGCAGGAAAGGCTGGAATTCTTTGGGAGGCATTAAAAAAAAGGCTTGGCCAATCACAAGGGCACACAATGCATTTTGATCTGCCCAATCTGTTGGGGCAACAGAACAATCATGAACTCTTGCAAGATCTAGAAAAACCTTTTACTGATGAAGAGATCATTCAAATTGTCAAGGAATTGCCACATGACAAATCTCCAGGCCCAGATGGGTTCAATAATGAGTTCATTCAATCATGTTGGGATATTATAGGACCAGATGTGAAAAACCTAATCCATGCTTTTCATGCTGGAAACATCTCTTTGGAGAGCATCAACACTTCATACATAACTTTAATTCCAAAAAAAGAAGTGCCTATGAGTCCTAATGATTTCAGACCTATATCCCTACTGAATGGAGTATTCAAAATTATTACAAAACTCTTGGCCAATAGACTACAAAAAATAATTTTGCAGCTCATCCATATCAATCAGTATGGGTTCCTCAAGGACAGGGTGATTCAAGACTGCCTTGGTTGGTCCTATGAATATCTGCATCAATGTTTCAAATCAAGAAAGGAACTGCTGGTACTGAAATTAGATTTTGAAAAGGCTTTTGACACAATTGAACATAAAGCAATCATTGACATCCTCGAGCTAAAGGGTTTGGAGAAAGATGGATATCATGGATTCAAATCTTATTTACATCTGCTATCATTGTTCTACTTAATGGGGTTCTGGGAAAAAATTCTATTGTAGAAGAGGTGTCAGGCAAGGAGATCCACTTTCTCCACTACTATTTGTGTTGGCTGCTGACCTTTTACAAACCATTCTTAATAAAGCAAGGGACATGGGACTACTCACTGCTCCTATTGAAATTAACTCATGCCCTGATTTCCCAATAGTGCAGTATGCAGATGATACATTGCTGGTTATGAAAGCAGATGCCAGGGAATTATTTTGTCTCAAAGCTCTTCTGAACTCTTTTGCCACAGCTACAGGTCTCAAAGTTAATTACCAGAAATCTATCATGGTCCCTATTAATATCAGTGAGGATAGAGTGGATGTCTTTACCCATACATTGAACTGCCAAAGAGGAGTCTTCCCTTTCACTTATTTAGGACTTCCTTTAGGCTTATCCAAGCCCACTGTGGAGCAATGTATGCCAATGGTCCAAAGAATTGCAAAAGATTAGCAGCCTGGCTACCTTCATGACAAGTCTTTGGCAGGTGCTTCAGTGAAATCTGTTTTGGCATCCTTGCCAATATTCTTCATGGCTTGCTTAGATGTGCCAAGAACCATTAAGCTTCAAGTAATAAAATACTTGAGACACTTTGTTTATGGAGAGGTTCGACATGGAGGATCACAGACCTGCCTCTGTTGCTTGGACAACTGTTTGTAGGCCAAAGGTGCAAGGGGTCAGGAGTGATGGATATCTTTGCACACAACAAGGCTTTGTTAATAAAAAATCTGCATAAATTTTACAACAGGCACGATATCCCTTGGGTGAATCTCATTTGGGAAATACACTACCAGGACAATAAGTTACCAGGGAATGATTTGGTTGGGTCTTTCTGGTGGAGATCCATAATACAGTTAACAGATCAATATAAAGCCATGGCAAGATGTAACTTAGGGGATGGTAGAACAGCATTCTTTTGGTCTGATTTGTGGGGAAATGAGGTTTTGCAACACAAATACCCACACCTTTATTCCTTTGTGCAAGATGCTACAATGACAGTTCAACAAGTGGTGAACACCGAGTATCTTGAAGATCTATTCCATTTGCCTCTGTCTAATCAAGCTTACCAGCAGTTTATGATATTAGAAGAAATTTGTCATCATCTCGCATAATCAGAATTTTTGCATATGTCGACACTTGGAGCTATATATGGGGCAACAAGATTTTTCTCGCTTCAAAAGCATATACAGTGATCATAGGTGTCAAACAGGTTCCACCTCATTTTGCCTGGATTTGGAAGTCCTCATGTCAACCTAAGCACAAAATGTTCTTCTGGATGCTACTGCATGACAGACTTAACACAAGAAACTTGCTAAGAAGAAAACTATGATTTTGGATGATTATACATGTGCTGTCATGAATTGCCAACAGGAAGAAACTCTGCATCATTTATTCTGGGGGTGCCAATTCTCTAGAACATGTTGGAACTTCATCTGTCCACAAAGAACTCCAAATCTATCTGTATTAGAGGCCTTTCAAGATCTCAAGGAAAAACTGAATGTTCCTTTCTACATGGAGATCATTATACTGGGATCTTGGGCCATATGGATTTCTAGAAACAACAAGATTTTTGAGCACATACAGCCATCTTTCCAGGGATGGAAACACATCTACTTTGAAGAACTAAAGCTGTTATCCCACAGGATCAAGGCCAAATATGCTGCTGCTTTCAACATCTGGCTAACTACCTTATTAGCCACTTAAGTAGACCTTTTGTTTTCTTTCTTTCATAGTTTATAGTTTTAGTTATAGTTTCTAGTTCTTTTCTTTTCTCAAGGGCTTTTCTCAAGCCCTCTACTGTATAGCTTGCTGTATTTTGGTTTCCTCTTTTATTCTTTTCAGTTTTTTTGTTCTTATTTCTGTGCTACCTTTTTTATTTTTTATTAATAAAAATTGCAGTGGGGTTTTACCCTACTGTTCATAGTCAAAAAAAAAATATGTTTAAATATGTACATTGATTATCATAATCATGAACAGACACATTAATTAATTTTGGCTCTTGGAAATATAAACAGTATTATTAAGGTAGAACAACATGCATATTGATGTGGGCAACAATATCAAAATTTGAGGTATGAATAACAAACAATCAGACGAAGAGAAAAACAAACTTATAGATCTAGATATATATAACAGCCCGTAAAGATTTGATTCATTGCTCAAACTCATGGTGAGCGATAAGGGCATCTCGGCCGCACTTCAACAGCCCCCAGGCCACTTTTTTCGCGCGGCGCTGAAAAACGGCCGATCGCGCCGCAAGGCTTCAGACGCAAAATCGCGGTTCGGACCTTTTTCCGCCCGCGGTCACAGTCAACCGGCTATTGGGAGCCGTTAGGGGCTCCGCGCTAGGAAAAGCACGCCGCCCACACCGGCAGGTGGTAAAGTCAAGGTTTTTTCCCCGACTCGCCACGCACCAGCGCCCGCCGCCACCACTAGCTATATCCGGCGACGGCCGCCGCCTACTCCGCTAGATAGCCATCCCCGCTGGAAAATAGCAGCGCTTGCCGCGCAGCAGCCCTCCCGTAGCAGCTGGCGTTTCGGCCGCCGCTTCCGCCGCGGAGGCCGGTTTAACGGCGGTACACGCCACCGAGCGCAACGTGTTTGGCGTTTGACTGTCTCGGCGATGGACTCGGATGAGGAGGAAGAGCTCGCTGCTGCTTTGGAGGAGGAAGCCGCGCCGACGTCCGGAAGAAGAGCATCCGATGGTGCTCGCCGCCCTCGCCACTCTTTGGCGAGCAATGAAAAGCAGCGTCGAGGTGGCTCGGCGCCGGGTGGATGAAAGCAAAGAACCGCATCGCTCGCAAGGCTATGCATGCTCTACTCGACTACTTCGCCGATGCTCCACTTCATGGCGAGAGAACATTTCGGCGCCGTTATCGGATGAGCCAAAGCTCTTCCTCGAGATTGTGAATTTCATCCGGAGTTCGACAACTACTTCAAGTGCAAGATGGATTGTCTTGGCGCTCTTGGATTCACCTCCATCCGAAGTGCACGACAGCGATGAGGATGCTTGCATATGGAGCTCCCGGTGATTCACTCGACGACTATGGGCGCATGGCCGAGTCCACCAGCATAGAGTGTTTCTACAAGTTCGTCGGGCGATGGTGGCGTGTTTGGGCCACAATACTTGAGAACTCCCAATGCGGAAGACACCGCCGGATCCTAGCCTGAATGCAGCAAGAGGATTTCTGTGATGCTTGGAAGCATCGATCGCATGCATTGAAATGGAAGAACTGCCCATTTGGTTGGCGGGGGATGTACAAAGGCGCCAAAGGCGGTTGCAGTGTGGTGCTTGAGGTGGTAGCCACACAGACCTCTGGATTTGGCACTCCTTCTTTGGTATGCCAAGAACTCACAATGACATCAACGTCTTTGCAGTGCTCTCTGTTTGCTTAAGCTCGCTGAGGGCCATTCTCCTCCGTGAACTTCGAGATCAATGGGCACCAATACAACAAGGGTACTATCTAGCCGACGGCATCTATCCGAGATGGTTGACATTTGTGAAGACGATCTCAAACCCGTGGCAGGAGGCAAGAACGCTGGTTTGCGAAGCTTCAGGAGGCTTGCGGGAAGGATGTCGAGCGGGCATTTGGTGTGCTCCAATCTCGATTCATTGTTGTTCGGTACTCGCGCCAGACCTCGCCGAAAGATCAAATGTGGGAGATCATGACTTGTGTGTCATCTTGCACAACATGATCATCGAGAGCGAGCAAGAAGACCCAGTGTTTGAAATCGAACCATACTACGTGCAGGGTCCTCTAGCGAAGTTGATCACCAGCTACCGCAACTTGGACTGCCTATCTCAAGATATCGTCAGAGATCCGAGACCCACAGTGCATCATCAATCTGCAGAAGATCTGATTGAGCACCCATGGAGGCTCAAGGGGACGCCAGCGTGATGAAATACGAGTTTTATTTGTTGAACTATATAATTTGTATTGAACTATTTGTTGTTGTAGTATTTTCTTGAAGTATTTGATTTTTCTACGATGAAATATGTGATAAGGAATAATTGTGTTGATAATTGAACGCCGAGACACGGCGAAACCACGTCGAATATGGGCCTATTCTCGCCCATATGGGCCGTTTATTCACCGAAATTGGGCTGCAAAGTGGGCCAATTTCGGCGTCTGGGGGCGAGCTAGGGGCGACGACTGGGCGCGAAACCGCCCCCAGCGCCGAGTGTATCACCGGCTCGCCCCCAGGGGGCGATTTGTATGCGTCGGGGGGGGCAACGGCTGGAGATGCCCTAATGCCTAGCCCAAGTACGTCATGCATGGTTAGGAAGGACACAAGTATAATGTCGAAAGAAGATGTCGCCACTGCCATCGGAGGAGGACCACAACACTCTTCGGCAGTCACTCTCTCTGGTCTCACAAACTTGTTTTCGTTCCATTTTTTTTAGATTAATTCATTTGAACTTTTACTTTGAGAAAATATCACGTATTAGTTAGGGTGTCTTGTTGGGTATAGGCACATAGGTAGGTGGACTTAATTACCTATGTAAGCTTGATTATGTTTTATTTCCTAGAATCCTTGATTTGTATTGCATGACTAAAATATGAGAGAACCATTTAAAAAGATGACGACAGAAAAATAAAAGGAATTAAGGAGGTGTGGCAACGCAAGTATGAAATCTTCATAGCTTTGAAATTATTGTCTGGCACGATTAATGAAAATCAACCAATAGTGCATCTCTATAAATCACAAAAGATCGATGAAGAAGTTTGGAGAAGTGGAACATCAGATGTAAGTACATGTGGTAGGGAACTCCTATACGCAGCATTTTGCGGCGAGTAGTCGCCCTTTCGCACAGAGCCAGCTCACCTGGGCCGGCCCATTTGCGGTAGGGGTGAAAAATCATAAAAATAAAAATGCTCCAGCAATAACACTCGAACACACAACCTCTCTGTAACGTGCGCCTTGCGCTAGCTACCTCAACTAGCTACCTCACGTGTTAACTTGCCATCGCGAATATTAAAGAACCTAGCTCTAAAACTTAAAAAACAAGAACCATAAGCCGTTGCAGATCTAATCTTTTTCTAAAATTTTGAACATGAATTTTTGAACCATGAACTTTATTTGGTAAAATAATTGTATTTATGGAAAAAAGCAAAAAATTGAATAGGAGAACTTTTCAAGAAATTACGAACAGTTTTGTGAAAATGCAAACAAATTTATTTTTTTTCCTTTTCGTTTGAACAAATTGATGAAACGCAAACACTTTTCAAAATGTGAATAAATTTTGAAACCGCACATTTTTTGAATTGTGAAAAAAAATTGAAACTGCAAACATTTTTCAAATTGTGAACAAATTTTGAAACATGAACAAATTTCAAATTCGTGAAAAATTGAGGATATTTTTCGAATTGTGAACAAATTTTGAAACCGTAAACATTTTCCAAATGGTGAACAAATTTTGAAACATGAATAAATTTAAAATTCGTGAACAAAATTATTAAAATTCGAACATTTTAATCCGCAAATTGTTTTAAACTGCAAACATTTTTGAATTGTGAATTTTTTTGAAACATGAACATATTTCAAATTTGTGAACAAAATTATAAAATTATGAACATTTTCAAAATTCTGAACAAATTTTGAAACCATAATTGTTTTCTAATTCTGAACAACTTTTAAAACATGAAGAAAATTCAAATTTGTGAAAAAGTATAAATGATGAACATTTTCCGAATGTACGAACAAATTTTGAAAACTGTAAACATTTTTGAATTGTGAACAAATTTTGGAACATGAATAAATTTCAAATTCATGAACAAAATTCGAAAAATGCGAACATTTTTCGAATATATGAACAAATTTTGAAACTAACATTTTTAAAATTGCAAATCAATTTTTAAACATGAACAAATTTCAAATTGTTGAACAAAATTAAAATTTTGAACATTTTTGAATTCCGAACAAATTTTGAAACCATATTTCTTTATATTGTGCCCAAATTTTAAAACACGAATAAATTTGAAATTCATGAACAATCATTGTGAACATTTTTCTAATCGGCGAACAAATTTTGAAAACCATGAACATTTTTGAATTGCGAACAAATTTTTGAACATAAACAAATTTCAAATTCGTGAACAAAATTATAAAATTGTGAACATTTTTCGTTAAACTGTGAACATTTTTTGAATTGTGAACAAATTTTGAAATATGATGCAATTCCAAAATTCGTGAAGAAAATTATAAAATTGTGAATTGTGAATTTTTTTGAATTGTGAATTTTTTTGAAACCGTGATTTTTCTTAAATTATGCACAAAGTCTGTATCCTTGAATTTTTTTGAATTGTGCACAAATTTTAAATTAATAAAAAACGAAATAGAAACAAAAAAACAGATAAACAAAAATGAGAGAAAAGAAAAGAAATAGGAAAAATAAAAAACAGAATAAAGAAACAAAAGAAAAAACTAGAAAAGGGAAAATAAGAGAAAATAAAAGAAAAAAGAAAATAGAAAAACGGACGAAAGAAAAAACCGATTCAAAGAACCATCTAGAAGTTTCCCAAAACCAGAAAAAACCAACTGGGAACCGGTGGCGTTCGAACAGTTAAACGGGCCGGCCCGTTGCGTCGCTGCTCGGACGCTCCCCTGTGCGAAGCTCCGCCAGTTTGACGCAACGAGCGGCAAATAGGATATTCCCATGTGGTAGCTCGCGCGAGCGACCACCCGTGTGCCCCAGCTCCCCTGCTGGCGTACATGTGGGCCGGCCCAACTAGGTCATAAATCTTCCGTAACCGGGTTTCCTTTTTTTTTTCTCTCGGGTTTTTCTCTTTTCCGTTTCCTTTATCTATTAGCTTTCGGATTTTCTATTATATTTTATTTTTTTCTTCTTTTTCTTTCCAAATTTCGAGAACATTTTCTGAAATGCAGGGACATTGCTTTTCAAACAGGTGAACATTTTTGAATTCGAACATTTTTTTTCAGAAAAGGCTGAACAATTTTTGAATTCAAAGTTTGTTTACTGAATTGAAAAAATTCACAATTATTGAAGTTAGAAAAATTAATTCATGAACATTTTTCTAAATTGTGATTTTTCTGAACTTAAGAAAATGTCATAAATTTGTGAATATTTTTGAATCCAAGAATTTTTTTAAATCCTAAACAATTTTCAAATTTAGTACATGTTTTTAAAAATCGTAAATATTTTTAATTTGCAAACGTTATTTACAAATTCGAGGACATTTTATTGAATTTCATGAACATGTTAGAACTTGTGTACATTTATTGGATATTTCAAACATTTTCTAAAAGTTCATGAGCATCTTATATTTACTAATTAGAGGCACCATAAGAGGCTCCACGTTAATCCACATCAACAAAATTAATTTAACCATTGGATTTAAAATTTGATGGTCAAGATCTATTAAAAGATGTTTGCTTCCTGTAAAAAAAATAAACATAACGTGCTTGGATTGAAACACGTTAAAAAGATTTAAGCTGGCACGCTCAAAAGGTGTCCCCACACCAACGTGAAATTTTCGAGAAAAACTAAATAAGCATCACGTACATAGATTTTTTTTTTGAGAATCACGTACATAGATTGAAATAAGATGACGCGTTAAATAAAAGTTTAAGCCACACGTTCAAAAAGGTGTCCCAACACCAATGTCCCATCTCTGAGAAAATAATAAAAAACTATACTTCTTTTGAAAAAGAACCACCACGTACATAGATAGAATCAAGCTGGACACGCTAAATAAAAGTTTAAGCTGACACGTTCAAAAAGATGTCCCAACATCCACGTCCAATTTCTGAGAAAATATTTAAAATTATGGTTTTTTGAAAAAATCCACCACGTATATAGATAGGATCAAGCTGGATGCTGCTTCTTTGGAGAAAAAAACCACCACGTATGTAGATAGGATGAAGCTGTACAAAAAAATAAAAATAGTACAAGAAAGAGACCTCAAGCCTCACGTTGTGGGAAAAGGAGAGTCTTTCTGATTTTGAAAAAGATATTTTTATCTCCGGTAGAGAAAGGCCAGACATGTTGCCGACATCGTCAAATTCCTGTGTGTATATATATACGAGCTGTACCAAGTAATCATACGCTTGACAGTCTGGGTGTCGCAGCTGACTTTGACAATGGAGTTCAAGTCGCTGGGCAGGAACGCACAAATCTTGAGCTGTGTGCGCCTGATTCTCAGTGGTCACAGTTAACATTGCACCTAATGAGCCAACTGCGGACGTCCATGGTCATTCTTGCGGAGGCTGAGTGGGTAGGTGCCATCTCACATGTCAGCATGAAGGAGCCAAATAGTTAGCCTCCATGCTACCCATCTCCTGGCCAAAGCACCATGTTTCCCCTGGAGCTCTTTGACCATGAACTTCCGATCTTAGGATTAATTCTGCTAGATGGTCGCTGAGGAGACAGGCGCTGGAGCCAAAGGAAGAAGGACAAGACATGAAGACGACATTACAACCGTCATTGCGACAACCACATGTGTGCATGTCTCTTCCTGTATGTTCCTTCCATGCATGTTGGATGCTTGGTTCTTGCGGCCATCATTGTCCCTTACTAGGCAAGCAAAATGGCTCCAGGTTGGCCCTCATGTCCTGTTCCAATTTCTAATGGTGCAACGCATGCAAACTACATCAATAAAGCAATTTGTTAGTTACGTTAGCCATCACGTTTAGTTAACGTAATAAATCAATTTGTTTGCCAACTAAACATACTAGAGATTTTGATATTTATTTCTTATTTACAATGCATAGTTGCCATAATATAAATCTAACATCTTTTTCAGTATGGTGATTATGTTATATATGTTGGTGTACAAAATAATAGTCCATTGTTATAAATCCTAAAATTACAAGTGCCAATGTAGATGTGTGTTCATAGCAATGATTTTTTAGTTTAAAGTATGTATGGTTGCTATTCATTGCAGAGAGAGTGTATCACCTACAATAGTATATGTGTACAACAATTCAAATATTTTGAGATATGCCATAGAACGTATTGATCCGAATGATTGTCACAATTAAGGGATTTAGGTGTTACTAAAGTTGTTTATTTCTTTAGTTATTTGGATAGGCTACTAAAATTGGTGTTACACAAATCCTCCGCAAATGCAATTGTCAATGATCCGTGGCATAACTTATTTCAGAAACTTAATACATACTAAAAAATGCTTGAAGCTATGAGGGATACCTCGATATTATGTTTTTATTCAAAATTGTTAGTTGTTTTTATAAATAATAATATAAGCATTAAACAAACGCAGAGATGACTTAGAATCATATAAACAATCGATTGAGGAAGAGACCAATGTTGCCTAACTTCTGATAATCAATTTATTTATACATGCTCTAAAGTAAGGAGAACTATTTTTTAAATATATATAATAATATTGAAAGAAGTTGTTCTTAGCCCGTGCAGGTGCACGGGTTGAGGACTAGTTATTTCTAATTGTGAACACGCTTATACACTAACAGTTTTTTTAAATCACCAACATTTTTGAATCCGTGAACATTTATCATTTACTGAACATTTTTTAAACCAAGTACATTTTATGAATTCACGAACATTCCATTCACAATTCGCAACTTTTGAAATCCTGAATTATTTTTTTAAAAATAAAAAACTGAAAACAGAAAAAGAAATCAAAAAGAAAAAACAATGGACTTCCTGCACCGCACATGGGCGGACCAATGATTGGGCAGAGGTGGGGGGGGGGGGGAAGCGGGCAGGAGGGATACGCGCTTGGAAGATACCGAGCGTGCTGGTTGCTACATAGGAGCTCCTGGTGTATGTTGCCATAGGTAGAGCTTACAACGAGCGACCGCGGGCTAGTTGGTAAGGGCATCTCCAACGTGGACCCTCAAACTATGCATTTGTACGGACGGTGTGGTCCGGTTGCCATCCAATGTAGGCCCTGACATTTAAAAACCGGAAGCAAATTGGGAGGGGCGTGGCTTTACAGGAGTTTGGACCACTACCATGCACGCATCCTGCAACCTGGCCCACCGAAATCCATCTCCCTCGCTGACGCCCTTTCTTGCCAAAGCATCAACGCCGCACTAATGTCGGTACAGAGCGGACACGAGCATTTACTAGATCCCATTGAAGTGGCGGGCTGGCCGAGAGCGCCTTCCGTTGCACGTCTACTGCACACGTCTTCTCTCCGGATTGAACTGACATCTGTCTTCCCGTCTACCTCCATTGAACCAACACATGTGCCGAGAAACCTACTACGGCACCCCAAGCGCCACATGTCCGTCCCTGTGCCGGCCAACAATAAACACCTTTCTGGTTGGCTCCTCGCATCCGCCCGCTATTTAAACAAGGCCAAAATGCCAGCCAAAAAGAACACCACACGTGCCCCTCTCCATCTCTCCTCCCTGCACCACACTCGCCATGTCCTACGGCTCCAAACCCCTGCGGGGCGGACTCTCCAACGAACAGAAGTAGGAGCTCTCTGGCATTGCTGCCCGCTGGGTGGCCTGGTAAGCCAGCTGGATACAGGTTGGCTTGCCGGCAAGCTCTCCAAAGCCAGAGCTGGCGCCACCGCCATCGCGAGGCCTTCCTCACCTATTCAGGTTGGCCAACTCCATATCTGGCCAAATCTAGAAAGAATCCATGTTCATTGAGGTTGAGGCGGCAGAGGAGGAATTTGACTGTGGCACCGACGACCATGTTGCCAACTACGATCGCCACGCCGACAAAGATGGCACGTCTGCTGCCAATGACGAGGAAACGTAGACCATGGGAAGACATCGCCTTTTGGCTCCCAGAAGGCCACCGCCACCGCCTTCATGGAGACGGAGGCTATTCTTCCCCTTCCGTTGAAGCATTTAGCTCTGGTGCTCACGACGGTCTGGTGAGCCAACTGCTTGACATAGGGAAGACATGTCGTGGGAAACGGATCTGCAGCGGCCGACAACAGACTAGGTTAGACTAACATAGCCTAGTCTTCTATAATTTAGTTGAAATATGTCTGAAATGTATATTTTTTTCGTTTGGTTTATATGAAAATCATCCGGTTAGCATGAATTTTTTACGGTTTGTTGAAATCCTCATTGAGATGTATGCGGCTACGGTTGGATGGTCAGCTCCGCATTAGTGTACTGTGGACCGCCTCCCGGTTCACAGACGGATCTGTGTGTCCGATTTGGGGTTAACATTGAGATGACCTAAACTCCCATGCTTTAAAATGGGAAATCTAGGGTAGTAAAAACTACTTTGTTCGCTGAGTTTCTACCTTCATATTACTACACACAATTTCCTCATTCCTTCCTCCCGCATAAAAATAGATATAATATATTTTATTTGATTATTATACAATTGTAGATTCTTATAGTATATAATTAAGTAGTATTTTCCCACACATGTTGAGAGAAATATAATTAATGTGATTCATGAGGTGGCATGTGTGGTGAGGTGGTATGTGTGCATGTCGAGAAGAATATAAATAGAATTTTTATGCATGTTAAGAGAACAAATTAGTGGGTAATTAGGTGGCATATATGGTGAATTGCATGTGTGCGTGCTGAGGGAGTTGAGATGGTGGGGATGAACTATTAAGGTATATACATGATATAGGATATGGCCATTCATGATGACCCACATGAATCAACAACATATTCACATGTGGTAGTTGTGATTATTTTACCAGGACTGGTCACGGGGAATTGCATACTTATTAACCTCAAATGTTTATTTTTTGAGTATATCATCAATGATGATTAAGTAGATGCACCTGGATTTATGAGTGACATTTGTGTGTCTTTAATGTGAAGAGAAAACACTGGGAAAAAATACATTGTTCTTCCTAACAATTGTAACATCCCAAAATTCTAAATTTTGGAATGTTATAATAAATAGATAGTCTTGATTGTTTGTTTGATTGATTGACTGTAAGTGAGTGAATTCGAAACTTTTTGAAAGTTAAATGAGAGGGAATAAAAGGACTTTCCCAAACTTAGATTTTCTTTTCTGATCTTCATGAATTCAAATTCTTTTCACCACAAAGCCCTGGAGAGAAGATGACATGACTTCTTCCATTTATTTAAATGACAAGGGGTGTTGAAAATATTTGAATTTCATTTGAAATCATTTCCAATTCATAAACTTCAAGCAGCTCAATGATTTTCATGAGAGAAGATAAAATGACTTCTTCAAAACATATAAAATATGAGTTGGGAGTTTAAAACAATTAAATTCAAAGTTCTTTTGAATTTATTTTCAATTTAGAGTTATTTGAGTTTTATTCAAATTATTTTTCTCCAAAAATAAAATATACAGAAAATAGGGTAACATGATTCCCTACATCAGAAAATTGGAGAGAAATAAATTTGAATTCATTTTGGTATTTTTAAAATGATTTTTATTGGATTTTAGTAGGGCAGTAGCACTCTTTGTTTTATTTAAATTTGTGTGGATTTTATTTGACCTTAGAAAAATGTCCATGTTGTTGGAAATAATTTTTTGAAATTTTTGATATATTATATGCCTATAGTATATTTTAGTTTATTCAGTTTTCTTCTTCTGTAAAAATAACGTTTTAAAAAAAAGATCTTCTCTCTCTCATGGGCCAATCGGGGGAAGCCCACCAGCCTGCCCAGCCCAGCAAGACCAGCCTCGCTCCGTCGTGACCGGGACTCCTCCCGAGTCCGCCGCGCCGCCATGGAGCCGTGCCGCCCGGCCTCCTCTCGCCCCTTCCCCACGCCATCGCCGCCTCCTCCGCTTTTAAAAGGCGGCCGCCTCCTCTCTCCTCTTTTCTCCTCTGCCGCAGACCGCGCCGCTTTTGCGCCAGATCCCGCTTGCCGGCGAGATCTCGCCGCCCTTGCCACGCGCTCCACCGCCGCCCCGCCGCCACCACCACCACCGAGTCCTCTCGTCATGCCAAGGCCTCGTGGTCTCGCCGAGCTGGGAGCGACGAGCCGCCTCCCTGCAGAATCGACGCCGCCGCCGTCTTCCTCGCCGGAGAACACCGTCACCGCCGCCGCCGGTTTCCCCTCTCCCGAACCGGTATAACCCGAGAAAACCGATCCGGTTTTTCTTTTAAATCAATTTTTTAAAACCCTAGACTAGATCTGTTTTCTTCTGGTTTTATTAAATAGCGAACGTCCACTGTTTAGGTCTTATAAACGAACTTTCGTCATTTAGTTCTTTTCTTTGTCTGTTATTTTCGGCTAGGGACCCATCCGTGAATATTTTCTTCACAGATTAGTCCCTGTACTTCAAACGCCCACATCTTTTTACTCGTTGATCCAAATTCAATGAAACCAACGCCCACTTCTTCGTTATGATCCCCTCTATCCAGTAAATGAACTTAATCATATTTTTGAAAGTTTAAAATTTGGTTTTCAAATAGTTTTGTATTTGAACTTCGCTTGATCGCAACTTGAGTTTTATAACTCCGCTTGAGTTGATTCTTTTGCAAAGCAAAGCTCTTGACCTAGACTTTCTGATAAGGCCAAATTCACATAATTTTGGTACTGTTAGAAATTGTTTTATGTTGCAAGAGTTATTTGCTTGGTTTTGATGTTTTGAATCGCCTTCTTCGCTTCTTTCGATCTTTTGAGTGATTGCTTATGTGTGGTCACCATTGCTTGCTTACGATAGATTGACCAGAGTGTGACGAGTAGACCTATCAAGAGTTTTGAGTGCAAATCATCTTCATCAACATTGCAGGCAAGTTCACACTTTGATCATATCCCTTCATACCCTATTTTTATGCATTAGTTTCACCCTCAAACATTGCATGATTAGGATGCCTTTAACATGTGGGTATTGGGAAGTAGTTGCTGAGGTAGAACCTATTACCTGTTTTATTATCAAACCCTTGGGAGTTACTTTTACGTTATGCTTATATTGCCATGCTATGCTTGTAGACGTGGATTGGGTTTGAGTGATTTCCATGACAGATGTGAGATTGTTAATTAATGGTTCAACTTAAGGTGGCAACTTTAATACACATCTGGGTGGATTGAGGCACCTGGGGTATCCAGTGATTGCCTGTTTTTTTGGAAATCCCGGGGTTACCGTGTGATTTTCCTATGGACCGCCACCCAGGCTCAAAGGGAACTGAGTCTATTCATGCTAGAAACTTCCGTGTACAGCCGCAAGCTATTATGGGCTCTAGCATAGTTGAGTAAGTTGCGTGAAGCTCTTGAAGAGGTGGATCAGCAGGTAGTGGAGTTGTAGGTTTGGTATGGTCTGCCCGGAGTAGAGAGTTAATGCTTCTGAAAGACCGTGTCTCGGTCATCCGTCTCTGAAACACCATGTAGTGCGAGAAATCAACGGAGGTGATCGAGTCTTGCGGGGAAAAGTGCGCAAACCTCTGCAGAGTGTACAATCTAATCATGGTTAGACGTGTCCCCGGTTATGGACAATTCTAAGTATCTAGTACTTGAGTATTCGCATGTATCTCAACACTCTCTTAATTAATCTTCTTTGGGTTGTTAACTATTTTAATTAGGATCATTGAGTTGGGGTTACCTTCTCAAATGATGTTACAACAACCATGATAGTTAAATAAATTTATTCCTTTGTAGTAGGGAAAATTGGCTTTTCATAAAAACATTGTAACCATACAGCTTTTCCACCAGCCAAATATGCATGTAGTGATAGCCTTTATTCATCATTGCTCTATGGTGTGAATTTGCCAGTACATTCAATGTACTGACCCTCTGTGGCTGCAACGTCTCATGTTGCAGGATCTTACGGACAGTAAGTGATACGTTAGGGTTACGATTTCCTATACTCAACTTTGCCGTTGGTGTTGATGGGAATCCACAACCTTGTTACTTCCGCTATTTGGATTGAGGTAATAGTATTTACGTTACTTTATACATGTGATTTACCTCTGTTATAAATCCTCGAGTACTGTGTGTGTCAGATACCGATCCGTGGATGACATGTAAGCACAGAGACTTGATCCTTTCGGTCGGTCGCTACAACAATGTTAAATTTTTGAAATCAAGAACAATCAAACTACCGCCAATAAGAAAAGGAGACGCGAGTGATTAAAATGTGTAAGGCATCACGGGCCTCGCATACAGTTGCGGATTACTCTTGCTATGGCCGTGGAGGCCACCATGATGGCGATTGTTGGAGGCCGCGACTATTGATTTGGGGAGGAAGACCGCCTATGGGTGCTGCAAGGGCACGGTGGCGTCTGGCATCTGCTGCTGCGGTGGAGCTGGTCGGCGGTGTTGCACCGCCGTGAGACTCCCGGCGGCGAGGGCAGTGTGAGTCACTCGGGATTTCACCATCTTCATCCGACGCTCTTCCAAACACAGGTATGCCACAACCCACGGGAAGGTCAGGGAGAAGGGTGAGGTTGGACACCACGTTCCCGAAGTCCTCGTTGAGGACGGCGGTGAGGGTGTTGAGGAGGAGATCATCGGAGATCGTCTCGCAAAGATTGTGGAGCTCATCGGAAAGCTTTTTCAGGCACATGCAATAATCGTCAATGGACGATCATGTTGTTGGCACCCAAAAATTTCCTGATGTAGGATGACCTAGCGTTGGAGTTGGTTGTCGGCAAGAGGCCGGTGAGCTTCGTCCACACAGCATGAGCATCATCCTCGTTGCTCACGACCGTGTGAAAGAGATCCTTCGAGATGGTGAGGTAGAACCAACGAGTAAGCTTGACATCAATGGTCATCCACTCGTCATACCAGTGCATAAGACTTGAGTCAACGGACCCGTCGATGTGATCATGGAGATGGTACTCACGGCACCAAGGAGAAGTAGATTTTCCATGTCATGTAGGTGGAGGTGGAGTGGCCTAGGGTCACCAGAACACGATCGTTGATGTTCATATCACCGAAGAGGGCAGCGGGAGGTGGATCGGGGCCGGCAACAGGGTTGGAACCGACTGAGTGATGGAGGAGTGGGGCGAGGCCATGGATGTGGTAGGGAGGTAGGTTGGCGGCGGCTGGGAAGAAGAGGGTGGCTAGGATTTTGTAGATCGAACCAGGAGGCGTGGCGATAGGGGAGAGGTGGAGGGGAAAAACACGATCGCCTGCCAGTGGAAGGCTTTCTGCGTTCAGTCAATCTACGCAGGGTGAATCAGTCCCTAAGGAACCCCCGAAAGGGCTACTATAGGAGGGGAAGATAGGTGGGAGAGACGAAGGACTGCGGCGGCGGCGGTGGAAGCCAGAGAGGCGGAAGTACTAGGGTTTATTATCGGTGGAGGAAACTGATACCATGTAGGAGGATAGGCTTGGGTAATGCTACTCTCGATGTATTGATAGGGTGCAAAGTGCGCGTATATAAGATGTACAAGGTGGGCCACAACCTCAACTATACAAAGAAGTAGGAGGTGGGTTAGGAATACAAATATACATGCAATCATATATTCAACACCAAGACGCACCGCCGCCACTGCCACCAAGGTGGTGCGGAAGGAGGCCGAGCAAGGGGAGTGGAGGCTTAAGGGAGAACGACACTTTGATTAGTCGCCACAGGGCAAAGTTGTGTTTTGTTAGTGTTTCATGTGAAGGAAAGGAAATAGGAAGATTTTGCCTTGATTGCTGACGTAAGAAATCCGTTAGTTTGTTGCATCTCAGGAAATAGGAACATCATGCCCTGAACGCTAGCCTATGTATCGATCGCTCCAGTTTTGAAGGTCCATACGCATGAGTTTCCTGGGAACCATTTAGCTTCCTATTCTTGGCGCGACTCCTGCTTCCAAGTGATCTCTGTCTTGGCTAGGGCTGTAAGAAAAGCTCGAGGCTCATGAGCAGCTCGAGATGGACTCGTTTTTTGGCTCGACTCGAGATTGACTCAGAAAGAAACAAGCTGAGTACGAACACTTTCTGTAGCTCGGTCGAGGAACGAGACGATCTTGAGTCAATCCTGGCTCGCTCGCTTTTAGCTCGATGGCTCGGCATAATATCAGTATGTTAAGTGATCATGCCATATATTAAATGGAAATAGGATAATTTATTACCATATAGGATAATTTATTACCATAATATCAGTATGTTAAGTGATCTGGTAGTAGGATTTTTCTCCATTTTATTTACAAGCAAACATGGAAGCTTAATTAAGTGTAGAGAAAATTTAGAACTTACTCCCTCCGTTCCCAAATATTTGTCTTTCTAGCCATCTCAAATAGACTACAATATACGGATGTATATAGACATGTTTTAGAGGGTAGATTCACTCATTTTGCTCCGTATGTAGTCATTTGTTGAAATCTCTAGAAAGACAATTATTTAGGAACGGAGGGAGTATTATGGTACGTGGTCAGTCGTGTGTTAAATACCTTGTCATTTCTAGCAAAAGATCTCAAGCATATGCTCCTTTAATTTTCTTTTCTTTCATCCATGAAGATGAGCTCTCCCGAACATGATGAGATGGATGTACCTTCAGTTTGAGTAAGCCCTTTTCTCCCTTTCATGCCATCTCGCTGATACTATAGTTTATAAATAAATGAAGAATCTCAGAATAATGTTTTGATTGGAATAATATTTTGGTAGTGCTTTTTTATGTCATGCTGTGCCTTATGTAGTTGAAATAATAGTTGTAGATTTTATAATTTGTATCGCCTCATTCAGCTCGAAACCAGCTTGAGATCGACTCGAGATCGTTACAAGCCGACTACGAGTCATGTTCTACGACTTCGACCTTGAGCTTCACTCAGTATGAGCTCGCTCTAATTTTAATATGAGTTGAGCTGAGCCAAGTCCAACTCGCTCGAACTCGACTCGCTTGCAGCTCTAGTCTTGGCATGATCCCAGCTTTGACGCAGTGGTTGGTGACCGGCCTCTGCAGATGATGTAGTACATCTCGTGGACATGATTGCTCGGCTATGGAACCGCGTTTCACGGGAGCCACGACTGTTACAGCAGAGAGCCCTAAATCCTGGTTGCCTCGCATGCCTAGTGAGCTAGCTCCAACATCCATACCGAGATCAAAAGCTGAAGTCCTACAAAAGAAAGTCCGTTTACTTCCATGCATACAATGCATGACGCACCACTCAAAAGAAAGTCCTACAAATTGCTCTCTGATAGCTTCTTGAAATAGCCCCATGTGTGGAATTTATAGAGCTGCGGTATTTCATTAATGAACGCATGCTGATAATAATTTGTCATGGGAAGATCTCATACTTGACCTTGTGTCCCTTTGGTTGGTGGTAAGTATTAAAGGGGAGGCGGCCATGCTTTGGAGTAGATAGAGCCACACCGCTTAATGGCAATGACGGGAGCAGATCCAGATCTCTTTTACCAAAATGAACCTAATTAAATAGAAAAATTTCCTGAGGGTAGTAAATATTGTCAAGTTCCAACACGGTTTCAACCTCTGAACTTACGATTACAGATTTTCAGTCACACCTCTTCCTTCACTTTAATTAACTAGCTGTTATGGTAATCCGACTATTCGTAAGGATTCGGAGTCCTTGTCGGATTCACTACAATGCCTACAACCACATCGTCTCCATTCCATGGCTCCATCAACTCGTAGAAAATTGATCGTAGCAGGACTAGACGCCGAGGCCATGGTGTATGAAAGATGCTTTCTACCTTGTTGATCAACTTGTACTTGCCATGGATTGCGAGAGACCTCGGAACCGTGAAATTAAAGTGACTGAAATCGAAAGAAGCTAGATCAAAGTTTGGTGACAACACTTGCTAATTAATTTGCGCACAACATGAGGGTATTACTTGTCTACAACTCTGTGCTAAACATAGGCAGTTCATCTTGTTTACCTAGACTTGAGTTACTAGTCACGAGTCCATTGTAATCAGCAAGGCACGTTTGAGGATAGAATATACAATAACATAATTGCTCTTTTTCTTGTATTCTTAACTCGATAATATTTCCATTCTCATTTTGTTGTTGGGAATTTTTGTCAATTATGCTCACATGCTTATGATTCTTCTTCCTCACTGACGATGTTGAACCACACCGTGGAAGAGTCGAGAATACCTTTTGCAGATTGCTAGATATGATTAAGGGTGTGGGGTGTTAGGTGTTGTATAGAGTGTCAGGTTACTCTTGTGTTCAGTATACCATCGTCGAATAAGGCGCTAGGCGGCAATACACATGTTTTTGGTTTGGACACCGATACTTGTTTTTGAGACACATTGCTACAATCTATCTTCAAACCCTCGTCTATAAGTATTGGGCATTGTACATGGCCTAACACTGGCATCTTGATGAGCCCAGATAGGAGCTAAGCTGAGTCGAATGTGGTACACCAGTAGACACAGTCGGTTATGCGACAGCATTTTGCAGGAGCCACGACTGTGATAGCAGCGCCCATTAAATCGTGGTTGCCTCTCACGCCTAGCGAGCTAGCACCAACATTCATAGTTAGATCAAAAGGTGATGCGAAAGCATGTTCGAGCTAGTCATATTCACCAGGTTCCGTTTACTTCCATGCATACCATGCACGATGCAGCACTCAAAAGAAAAACCTACTACAAGTTGATCTTTGATACATTCTCGAAATATCCCCATGTTTGGAATTTATAGAGCTACAGCGTTTCATTAATCGACGCACCTAGACAATAATTTCTCATACTACCTCCGTTTCAGTTTACAAGTCCTCTGGCAGATACCTAGGTTGCCAATTTTATCACCCTAATATAAACTATATAACACAAAAATTATACCTTTTGAAAGTAGAAACTCCCAAGTTTATGTTGGTATATTTTTTGTAATATATGACTTGTATTAGGTTGGTCAAATTGACGACCTAGGGATACGTGCACGCCCTGTAAACTGAGAGAGAGGTAGTAGGAAAGATCTCGTACTAATTGGCCATATAGTACCTTTGGTTGGTGGTAAGTATTAAAGGGGAGGCGACCATGCTTTGGAGTAGATGGAGCCGTGCCACTTAATGACAGTGACATGAGGGGCTGCAGGGCAGTACATATTCAGATCTCTTTTTCAGAAATAAAACTAAATAGAAAAATGTCCAAAGTAGTGTCACTAGTAGAAAATGGGTCATTTGTCCCGGTTTCAGAGGCCCATTAGCCCCGGTTCTTGAACGGGGACTAAAGGGTCGAGATTAAAGCCCAACACCTTTAGTCCTGATTCGCTTACGAACCGCGACAGATGGTGCTCCACTTGGCCGCTGCGGCGAGCCCAGACAGGAGGGCCTTTAGTCCCGGTTGGTAACACCAACCGGGACCAAATGGCATCCACGCATCAGCAGCTCAGGAGCTGGGGTTTTTAATATATTTTTTGAGGGGGGGTTAGGGGTTTTGGAGGGTTAATTATTTAGGTGTTTCATATATTGTGTTACCTAGCTAATAGCTAGAGAGAAGTGTCCTCTCCTATCTCCGTGCTTGGTCGATGCTAGCTACCATACGTATAAAGAGAATTCGACACGCTAGCTAGTAAGCAAATGAAGCAACCATTAACTACACAAGATCGTCATGAACATATACACAGAGAGAAGTGACCGACCTCTCATTCTCCGTGTAATTGGTCGAACAAAAAGTTTCTGTATATCTATCCGACGCTACTAGCTACATATATAAAATTCCTCTTGAACTTCCACATGGTATTCTCCGTCTTTATTTATGACGTGGTCAAAAAAGAATCCCGCCAATTCCTCTTGAATTGCTCATATGCGATCATGTGGTAGGAGTTAGGAGTTCATCCCGCATCTCCCACATCTAATTTAAAGAAGTGGATCAATACATGTATATGAATGAAACTCAACACAAATGATGGTAATAAAATAAAATTGTGAATATTATTGTTTTCATACATCAAAATCTTTTTAGAGTAGCCCTGCTTAGATTTTGTTGAGTTGTAGATGAACTCGTAAACGTAGTATCCACAAAATCATTCCCGGCTTCCTGCCACAAGACTTTTACGAGAAATAGAGTTCAATCAAACTGATAATCAAGCATGCTTAATGGTTTTGATGAAACTAGCTATAATCAATGAGAGATGCGCGGAATTAGCTAGTAGTACTTACTTTCAGGTGTGTAAATCGTAGCTCATTCGACAGTGCCGGAACAATGGCGGTGAACTGTTTCCAAACCCTACCAGACAAACAGAATAATTACTTGATATCAGGAAATGAACAAAGTTGCCGATATGGGGCGATAATGATCGATTGAACTTACTTCTGGAGCATATCAGTCATGTTTGCATACTCCTCCGGACTTTTTCTTCTAGAGTCCAAGAATGTTACTATTCCAGTTTCAAGCTTAATCTCTAGGAAAATAAAGTGAAGGCTGTGCACGCATGCATAACTCATCAATTACATTACTATAATTATCGTCGAGTAAGGGAAACCGAATATGCACAAGACAGTAACACTCACTTGAAGTTGTAAGGAAATAGTATTTTATCTTTGTTTTGATTTACAAGCAACGATTGTAGCAAGTTGTCCTCGGTCTCTTCGACATTCTGTTTGACCGTCCATTCATGTATGATATTTGGGTTAATGAACCCAATGCCATAGATATCTTCTTTTCTGCATTCGACGATCTTCAACCTGCATAATATAGTGAGGATAATTAATATACATGGAATGAAAGAGCTGAGCTATATATAGAGACTTAATTAAAGAAGTAGCACTTACAAACAATAGCAAGTCACGAGTGTTTTTTCGAGGGCCTTTTGATTGTATAACTGGAATAACTCGTCAAATTCAATATTCAAAATATCCATTCCAATGAGGTCGTGCTCCTCTTTAATTTTCATCGTCAAAGTATGCCTCCCAGACTGCATGTATCTTTCCATGTACCAGTCATGGAGTCTTCGCATCATCATTATTAGACGAGGATGAACAGGTTTGACAAGAGGACTCCCGTACTCGTATCTGAATTCGTCCACCTCCATTATTTCAATGGGTACATCATCAGGCAGGTAAAGACCAAGATTGGTATCGGCCACCATCCGCGGATGATTAGCAACGATATTGCTAGACACCTTGAGCGGGGCACGTTTGCTTCGACTGTTCGCCGAGCTGGGGAATTTTTTCCCACTTCTTCGTGTTGCTAACCTTGCATCACTGCAAGTACTTCCCGACCGCTCTGCTTTCTTATATGCCTTTTTAATAGTGCACACATGGTTGGAATCCGACGGAGGTGGCGGTCGTCGCTTTAGGGCATCTATAGTCCGCTTCAATTTCACCGGATCTATCGTTTCCTTCAGAGGTGGAGGTTTCGGTGCAAAAAAGTCCCTCACTTGGGCATGACCGATGTCCTCGTTTTCCTTGTTGGTCCTCTCATAAGTTAACTTTTCCAGAGCCTTGGGAGATGGACCGTATTTGAACTACTTCGCTCCTCTGCTTGTACTATTGCTAGCCGCCAGAGCGGCCGACTCTCTCTTCCACCGTTCTTTGGTGCGGGCGGAGTCACCGACGCCACGGAGGAGGCGGAGTGCTCACGCCACGGAGGAGACGGAGGAGGAGCCGAGTGCCCTCACGCCGGAATAGGCGAGTGCCTGCCGGAGGAGGCGAAGGAGCCGGAGTGTGTTCACGCGCCGGAGGAGGCAGAGAGCCCTGATCACTCGCCAGAGGAGGAGGCGGAGTGCCCTGAGTTGACGGAGGAGGAGGAGGAGGCGGAGGCGTCCAGTTTGGAAGCTTGATGTACTCATTCTGCCATAGACATGGAGTCTTCTGAGCAATACCCAGCTAAATCTCCCCTTCACATGTAGGGTGGTCAAGCTCGAGCTCCTCAAATCCCTCCATTACTACACCCGCCATCACAACTGCATAGCCCTGTGGAATCGGATGACAGTGAAAAGTTCCATCAAGTTGAGGAGGTGGAACAGTACCGACAGCCGCCTTCAAGGCGATGTTTTGCCATTTCGTCATAAGCTCGCAATGTTCAGCCTCCGTGATAATAACCACGGGTAGCTAGGAGCCGTGAAGTCGCTGCTGAACGAGCTCCGTGGAAGCCACGCCGCTTCTCCACCGAGATGGCGGGTAGCCAGGATAGCTTCATGCCGCTGAGATGGTTGGCCGGCAGCTTGCTGGCTCTCAACTTGTTCCTTTAGCTTCAGTACTCTTGCATTGAGCTTCCGTGTATCGCTCAACTCCTGTTTCCTCATCCCCTCCCCAATTTTGTAACCGGCTGCGCTAGGAAACCCAATCTTCCACGCAACAGAGCCTGGCGTGCCTCGTGTTCGTCCAGGGTTCTCAGTATTCCCGAGGGCCTCAGTCAGCTCATCAGTCTCTCTGTCGGGAATGAACATACCTTCCCGCGCTGCCTCGATTGTTGCCTGAAGCTTCGTTATGGGTGTTGCAAGTTGCTAGTTTGTCCTCCGGCACTTCCCTGTTTTAGGGTCCAAAGTTCTCCCAACCCTGAAGAACAAAGTCCTCGATCGGCCAGGCCAGTTCAATGTCTTTGGTTCGACCCCTTTATCAATCAGGTCCTTCTTAGCTTTGTCCCACAACGTCCAGGCTTTGAGGTAGCCGCCTGACCCCATGCGATGGTGCCACTGCTTCTTTGCAGCATTTATCTTGTTTATCTCTGACATTTTCTTAATCTTGTCCGGTGTCTTGTAGGCCACAAATGCGGGCCAATGATCTCTTATCTTCTCAAATTGGCCGATGAATTCTGGAGTCTTCCCATAGTCCACAAACTTTGATTTCTGAAAGTACGTTATATCGATTAGAGGGGGTTGAATAGGCAATTTTTATGAATTCTTCACTGAGGAATTTGCTGGTGAAGAAATTCCTTAGCGAAAAACTACTTGCAGCGGAATAAGTACTCAGAAATAAACATAACAGAATACAAGCATGGTCATCATGATGAAATGAAGATAAGCACTGAGTACAGAAAGCGTAATCACAGGATACACAAGATGAAGACAAATAGACTGAAGAAATTGAACTGAGGAAATTGAGAAAGTCTTCAGTCAAAGTCTTCAAGCACAGATATGAAGAACATTCAACACAGTAATGAGGAAATGGAAGGGTTGAGGAAATAGAACCAGTTAGTTTGTCAAGACAATGATTTGGTAGACCAGTTCCAACTGCTGTCTCAGTTGTACGTCTGGTTGGAGCGGCTGAGTATTTAAACTCGAGGACACGCAGTCCCGGACACCCAGTCACTGAGCCGCAACTCAGGACACCCAGTCCTCACCGTATTCTCCTTGAACTAAGACCATGCAGGCCTCGTCCAATCACTCGTGGTAAGTCTTCAGGCGACTTCCAAACCTTCACAGACTTGGTCACTCGGAGATCCACAATTCCTCTTGATGCTCTAGACCTTGACGCCTAACCGTCTGGAAGAAGCACAGTCTTCAAAGGTAACAAGCGCCGGATCCACGCAGATCAATTTCTTGATGATGCTCAATCACTTTGGGTTTGTAGGGGTTTGGTTTTGGGATTTTCCTCACTTGATGATTTTTGCTCAAAGTCCTCGGAGGATGGGTTGCTCTCAAATGACAAGTGTCAAGTTCTCTTGTTGCAGCCAACCAACTAGTGGTTGTAGGGGTGGCTATTTATAGCCTAGGAGCAGCCCGACATGATAAGACATAAATGCCCTTCAATGATATGACCGTTAGGTGGATAAGATATTTTGGGACAGCGTGCCAAGAACACAACAACGGTCGGAAATTTGACTCTCAAATTCCTCGGGGCTATCATGTTCCTCCTTTGTGTAGGCAATTCAGACTTTGGCGAATTCCTAACTCTTCGATCGAGCAAAGTCCTCAAGTGACTAGAAGAACTGCATCTCATCCATGAAGAAATTGGTGAATCTGTATGAGATTTCCAATGGCTTCACTCAAGGGACTGGTAGGTGTAGGATTTTGAGTTGAGCATCACATGGAAAATTTTCCTTAGTATTTCCTCGACCCCTTTAACAAGACGGTGTTTCCTATGACTCAAGAAAGAGAAAATGAAACTACGAAAACAAAAGTCTTCACGCTTCATGTTCCTCAAATGAATACCAAGTCTTCAAGGTCACACCAATTTCTTCACTTTCAAAGTCTTCGAAAGTCTTGAATATCAAAGTCTTCATCGAAGAACTTCATTTTAGGGTCGACTTTCTCTGTAAATATCAAACTCCTCATAGACTTATAGACCTGTGTACACTCACAAACGATCAGTCCCTTAACCTATAAGTCTTCAATACACCAAAATCACTAAGGGCACTAGATGCACTTACAATCTCCCCTTTTGGTGATTGATGACAACATAGGTTAAGTTTTCAACGGGATAAACATATGAAGTGTAAATACTGATATAGAGGAATTTGATTGCAAGATATAGTAGAACTCCCTCAAGATGTGCATAGTGAGGAATTTGCGCTTGAGGCAATGCACATTTGAAGAGTTGAATCATGGAGATCTCCCCCTATATCTTGTAATTCATACACACATTTGACATATAATGTGAAGAATTTGAAATGCATGATGAAATATGGTGCCTGATGTAATTCAGCATGCGTGCAATAATATTAACGAGGAATAAGCATGCAGAATAGCACAACAAAAGTATCAGATCATAGTGCATCAAGAGTCAGAGCACCATCCAAAAGTATCAGAGCACCATCGGGTTTAAGATTACAACTCGATCCAATAAAAGTTTCGGAAGAACGGAAGTTGTAACTTAAGAAAAAAACGCCCTTAGTATAGACCCGCTTGAAGACTAACTCAGATTTCTCCCCCTTTGTCATCAAATGACCAAAAGGATCGAAACTGAGGACTAACGCCCCTGAAGAATTTCAAGTTGATGGAGGAGCGCCAGCGTTGTTGGGGTTGTTTGTTGTAGCAGGGCCTGCCGCAGTGTCGTCCAAATCTTCATACTCATCAGTGGAGGAACTTTGACCCTCTTGAATTTCTTCGGAGGAGGTGCAGACCAGTCAAATTCTTCCTTAAGACCCATAGTCTTCAGTTCTTCAGCACTATAAACATGAGTGAGAACAGCCCAGGTGTGGTTGAGGGTTTCATGAAGGTAGTAGTGGTTCTTCCTCACTGCATTATGTGTTGAGGTCATGTTGTGAAGAATTGCACCAAACTGACGCTTTACCCATTTGTGATTGCGATCAACCTTCTGATGAAGACTGAGGAGTAACTCACGATTAGTCATCACCCTGGGTGCTGTGGCTTGAGGATTTTGCTTGGCTGAGTTATTTGCGGCAGTGTCATGTGTAGCAGAGTCGTCATTGGTAGAGTAAGATGTAGCCAGACGAAATTGACCATCCAATGGACGAGTGCCTTCATCGATCACAGCAGCTGCCTTGCCTTTATCATCGATGATGAAATGGCCGAGGGAGTCTCGACTAGGGGTGTCCGGACCGCGGACTATCATCGTCTCACGGACTCCAAGACTACGAAGATACAAGATTGATGACTCCGCCCCGTGTCCGGATGGGACTTTCCTTGGCGTGGAAGGCAAGCTTGGCGATACTGATATGTAGATCTCCTACCATTGTAACCGACTCCGTGTAACCCTAGCCCTCTCCGGTGTCTATATAAATCGGAGGGCTTTAGTCCGTGAGGACATAACCTCCATTACAACAATCATACCATAGGCTAGCTTCTAGGGTTTAGCCTCCTTGATCTCGTGGTAGATCCACTCTTGTAATACACATCATCAATATTAATCAAGCAGG